>CM072520.1:62262830-62287830 GCA_036898135.1 Oncomelania hupensis
TAACAATAATAACAATAATAATAATAATAATAATAATAATAATAATAATAATAATAATAATAATAATAATAATAATAATAATAATAATAACAGGCCTACAAATAACCTCCTTCTCCCAATCTTTCTATAACACAAAACGAAACCCCCAAAAAATTAGTCAGCTCATACAATCACAAAAAGAAAGGAAAAAATAATTTTTTGCTCAATCAGCAAATGTGTCCGTTCAATGATTCCAAAGCAAACAAAAATTTGCGTTCCGTGGACAAAAGCGCCGAGATAAGTAGACGCAGTCTGTCCAGTTGTCCAAATAGGTGCTCTCTTCACCTCCTGAGACTCCCACACCATCCAATCCCGAAACTCTAAGGTCGTTGGGGCACCACATATGAAAGTTAACCAGCGTACTCCATCTTTCTCTGTCCTCAGCAACCCTCATGGCTTCGCTCAGTAACAAGCCAGTCCATTCTCGAATGTTGTCCTCCCACCTCTTTTTGTGTGTCCTTCTTTTTCTGTCGCCCTGCACCGTACTTTGCAGGGTGGTCTTTGCAAGGCCTGATGCTCTGGTGACGTGGTGGCCATACCATCGGAGTTTCCACCCAGCGCCGTTCCAGTCAAAGTACAAGCACCGATCAGTCCCACTGTGCCACCACCCTTACGTTAACCACCCCACAAAAACTTCGAACGAAAAAGCTAACAAAAAGGAGTGGAAGAACCAGGAAATAATGACAACGACAACGATGATGAGGAGAATAAAAATAATATTCATCAGCCCAACCGGCTCGTGATGAATTTTCCTGAACACACACATCCCGCTCGAAAGCTGGCATGAAAAGCATGAAACTACCCAACCTGAGTCCCCAAATCCAATGGCTTGACGCAGAACTATAACGCAAGTTCCAAATCGTCCCCACCCGTGTCCAATCGTCTATCTTGCCGCGCGGTTCAATCCCACTCCCAGGCTCGATCCGCTAACGGCATCTAAATAAATATTTTTCTATTTCTTTGTTCGTTCACTCTTATCCAATCTAAACTCTGGCCCATGAAAGTCAAGCCTCTCGCAATTATTCTGGCTACCCACCCGTATTCATCTCTACCCTCATCCCGCCCCCCCCCCCCCCCCTCCTCGCCTCCCTCTCTCCCACTCCCTTCCCTCGTTGCTCCATACACGGGTACAACTGCCTCTGCCTGGGTATGCCTATAATAATAATAATAATAATACAGTACATTTGTATCGCGCGGTACCTCGCAAACGGTAAGGAATGCGAGCTCGCCGCGCTTGACAACACACGTGCAATCACACACACACACACACACACACACACACACACACACACACACACACACACCGAACAGGTATACACTTATCAAATGGTTAAATAATTACAGTAAAAACATGGCCATGCAAAGCAAAAGATAATATGAATACCAAGAACCGAGCCGGTGCCGCCACCATCCATGAAACTGATGACGTGACTTGGTAAAAGATTACATATGGGGATGGAAGGAAGGAGTAGTGAAAATTATTGAGTTTGCATGTTAAAAAGGTGGGTCTTTAATTGGCGCTTGAAGGAAGGAAGTGATGGAGCATGTCGGAGTTGCATCGGTAGTGAGTTCCAGGCAGTTGCAGCAGAGAAAGAGAAAGATCGTTCACCATAGGTCTTTGAGTGAACACGGGGGATAGAAAGCAGTCTTGTATCAGAAGAAGAGCGGAGTTGTCTTGCAGGAGAGTAGACAGAGTGTTACGTTGAAACGCGTACGAAAGTACGACGAAAGCGCGCACGATAGATCTAATCGTTTCGTTTTGCAAAGTATTCAATAATGGTGTTTATTTACCTTTGATTTGAGTTTGCATTGTTGTTAGGAGAGGCTTTGTATAACGTTGATAATTTGCGTTAGTCGATATTATTTGAGAATCTTCTGGATATGCGTGTTTACTCTTGATAGAAACTTCCCGATACATGTCGAAGCAAGAGGTCGTTCTGGAAGATATAAAAATATGTATTGACGTAAGTCAGTGATGACGATCTTTTATTCGATTGGTGGCAGTACGTTATTTTCTACCATGTACGAAATCTTTCCGGAAAAGAGAGAGGTTATTTAATCGTGAGCCGAGATTGTTGTAGAGAGTAAAGTTGTTGATAGTGATTTGGAAAGTTGCTGTGAAAGTTGTTGAGTTGAGAATTGTATGCAGTTGTTGGTGTGTGCTGAATAAAAGTGGAAAACTTCATACGTCGACTTTGTGAATTGTATGCTGTTTGGACGGGCTGTGTGAATAAACGAATCTGAGTTACACAACTATCAGGAATTCAAGCATCGGGGCTGAATCAGATACTGATAGAAAACACCATCATCGAACAGAGTGTAACATTTTGGGGGTCAAGCCGCGATTCACGCCATAGCCAAGGGTTCAACTGCTACAACAAGCGAGTCAACGTTACGAGAGGCAGTCATCGAGGGTAGCCGCCAACGAGTTGCGTCGAGAGGGGCCAACATACTGGGACTACATCACCGATAGGTTCGGGTTGACTGCAAGGGCGTGTAGTCGCTGAAGAGTTGCTTCGTGAGCGAACAACAGATCGGGACTACGTTGCTGCCGTAAGACTACGTCGAGGGACAGTCTCGGAGCTACATCGCCAGTATTAGAGAGAGCGACGTACGGACGTCGAGTCTACTTCAGCACAGGAGCGTATACATCAACACCAGCGTGGTGCAGCGTCGCATACGACGAGGACAGCGGGGCCTGCGTCAGCGAAGGCGACTAGTAACAAGCATCAGCGCTACTGCAGAAAGCGTGCTGTTCTAGAACAGTCTAGAAAGGTACAGCACAGTCAAGAACTTTCCAGAAACCACAGTCAAGAACTTTCTAGAAAAAGAACTTTCCAGAAAAGAACCTTCTAGAAAAGAACTTTCCAGAAGCATCAAGATGGCTGACTTCTGGCAGAAAGGGGTTGAACTGAATCTAAAAGGCAAGCAGCTGACGGAGTACGTCAAGTCTCAGGAGAGAATACGAGAAAGAGAATTGGAAGAGAAGCGTCTAGAAAAAGAAATAGAACTAGAACAGAAGCGTCTAGAAGTAGAAGAGCAGCGTCGCCGTGAAGAACGAGAATTAGAAGAGCGGCGTCAAGAAAAAGACAGAGAATTCGAGCTGAAGCGTCTTGAGTTCCAGCTAGAAATGGCGCGTATCCAGCAACAGCAGAATGCGCCACAAGTTATCAGTGACAACAAAGCTCCAAAATTGCCAGCTTTCGTCGACGGGAAGGACCAGATTGACAGTTATCTGGCGAGATTTGAAAGGTTTGCCAAAAGCTCTAACTGGCAACCTCAAGACTGGGCGATTCGACTAAGTGCACTTCTGACGGGAGAAGCACTCGACGTCTACACCAGATTGTCGGACGATGACGCTAAAGACTACGACGTCTTGAAAGAGGCCCTATTGCAGTGCTACAACTTTACAGAGAAGGGCTACCGTAAACGCTTCCGTGAATGCCGGCCTAAGTCAGGCGAGACGCCAAAGCAGTTTGTGGAGCGCCTGTCGTCATATCTACACAAGTGGGTGGAGTTATCAGGCGAAAGGAAGTCTTACGACAGTCTCCATGACCTGATTGTGAAAGAACAATTTCTCAATGCCTGTCACAAGGACCTAGCGACCCACTTAGAAGAACAAAAGCTGCAGACGCTTAAAGATGTGACTGAGGCTGCTGAAAGATATCTCATCGCTCATGGGAAAACCCTGGGGCTACCCAGCGCGACGAAACATTTTCAGAAGACTGCAAACCATGGGAACCAGGTCCAAGGGAGCCAGACGAGCCAGAGACAGACGGACTCCACGCCTCCTCCCAGGGAAGGGCACTCAAGAGGCTGTTTTATCTGCAACGCTACAGACCACAGAGCTGCCAGCTGCCCTCAAAGCAGAAATAGCGGACAGCGGAGCAGTACGGACAACGCAGCGGCGGGCAACCGGCAGAGGCGGTTTTCCAATCAACGGCAAACCAGTAGATCTGACCATCAGGTGTGCGGCGGGAGCGTCATTCTTCCGAGTGAGACCGAGCGCACAGCTACCCCTGCGGACGTGCAAGAGTGCATGACCGATGGCCAACTTCTTCTTGCCAACGGAAAATCCATCCCCGTCGTCGCCAGCGCAGCTGTGACCGTCCAGAACATGCCTGTTTCCAAGGGACGCGTCGGAAATCATGAAGTGACTGTTCTAAGAGACTCTGGCTGCAGTGGGGTCATCGTCAGAGAAGACCTAATCGCTAAAGAACAGTTCACTGGCGATTCAAAATGGACACTTATGGCCGACAGCAAATGTGTGAGAGCGCCAGTTGCGAAAATTCATGTCAACACCCCTTTCTACATAGGCGAAGTCGAAGCGGTTTGCCTGAAGAAGCCGCTATACGATTTGATGATCGGGAATATCGACGGCGCGAGACGACCCGACGACCCCGATCCAGAGTGGAGTCCTGCCTCAATTCAACACGTCGAAGTTGTGGAGGAGGATCCATTGCCATTTCCCGATGGAGACCTTACAGAGCTGCTACGGGACAATGTGGTTACTCCGGCTCAGCCCTGCCGACCAGAGGTCGTCGGTGCCGTTACAACCAGGGCCCAGGCCAAGAGAGACAAGACGTCTACGCCACTGAAGGTCGCCGACAACTCTAAAGCTGCCATCGTGGACAGAGATAAGCTGATCCAGCTCCAGGAAGCTGATAGCACTTTAAACAAGTACAGGAACCGCCAAGACCACGTGACCAAAGGCAGTGGTACGGTCTATTTTGAGGTGAAGGCCAAGATCCTGTACCGAATCTTCCAGCACCCGAGGGTCAACGGAGGGAAACCACTACGTCAAGTCTTGGTACCGTTACCTCTAAGGCGCCAAGTGATGGAAGTAGCTCACGACTCTATCATGGGAGGTCACCTAGGCATCAAGAAGACGTCAGACAGAATCCAGGCGGTGTTCTACTGGCCAGGACTTCATGCGGACGTCAGCCGTTTCTGCCGATCATGTGACATTTGCCAGAAGACCATACCTCGAGGAAGGGTCCCGAAAGTGCCTATGCAGAGGATGCCTCTGATCGACCGACCTTTCAAGAGGGTGGCCTTAGACTTAATCGGCGAAATAAGACCTCCGAGTGAAGAAGGTCATCGATGGGTACTGACTTTAGTGGACTATGCGACTCGGTACCCAGAAGCAGTGCCACTGAAGAAGATTGACACTGAAACTGTAGCAGAGGCACTGGTGGACATGTTCAGTAGGCTTGGAGTGCCTGAAGAAATTCTGACAGACCTCGGGACGCAGTTCGTCTCTGACTGCATGAAGGAGGTCAACAGACTGCTGAGCATCCGGCATTTGACTACGACACCCTACCATCCGATGTGCAACGGGCTTGTCGAGAAGTTCAATGCTACGCTGAAGTCTACCCTGAAGAAACTGTGCAGCGAGCAGCCCAGACAATGGCATCGCTACATTAACGCCTTACTTTTCGCCTACAGAGAAGTACCGCAGGAGTCCACCGGCTTTTCTCCGTTCGAGCTGCTGTACGGAAGAACCATCCGAGGGCCGATGCACATCCTAAAAGAACTGTGGACGAAAGAAGTAGACACCCCAGAGGTGAAGAACAGCTACCAGTACGTGTTTGAGCTACGGGAGAAGCTGGAGCAGACTCTCGAGATAGCCAGAGAAAACCTGAAGAAATCCCAGGACTGTGGAAAGCACTACTATGACCGTAGGGCTGTGAACAGGAAGTTCAAACCTGGCAACAAAGTGCTGGTGCTGCTACCTACCGATCACAATAAGTTGCTGATGCAGTGGAAAGGCCCGTACGAAGTGGAGACCGTGGTGGGAATCAACGACTACAAGGTGAAGGTCGGCCAGCATTCCAAGATATACCACGCCAACCTCCTTAAGCTGTACGTGGAAAGGCCACCGGAGACTGTGCACGCAGCCACAGCAGCTGTGACCGACGACAGCTTTGACAGCGAAGAACTGTTGGAACTGGGAGACTTCCACAGCAAAGAAGGCATCGATGATGTTAAGCTAGGACCGAGCTTGACGGAAGGTCAAAAGTTGGAGCTCAAGGACCTTATGGGCGAGTTTCCCCACAACTTCAGCGATGTCCCTGGCTCTACAACTTTGGTCGAACACGAAGTCCACCTCACTTCGAATATCCCTGTTCGATCCAAGCCCTTCCCGATCCCTTTCAAGGCCCGTGAATCCTTGAAGAAAGACATCGATGAGATGCTGAAGATGGGCATCATTAGGGAGTCCAGTTCCCCTTACGCATCCCCTGTCGTGGTCGTGAAGAAGAAGGACGGGAGCAACCGAGTATGCATCGACTACAGGAAGGTTAATAAGATCACCGTCTTCGACCCTGAGCCGATGCCTACCGCAGCAGACCTCTTCCGCCAACTATCGGGGAGTAAAATCTTCTCAAAGATTGACCTCAGCAAGGGTTATTGGCAAGTCCCCGTGCGTCAACAGGACATACCAAAGACTGCCTTCATAACTCCTGATGGGACGTACGAGTGCCTAAGGATGCCCTTTGGCATGGTCAACAGCGGAGCTACCCTGAAGAGAGGAATGAGGAAGATGCTCAAAGGGATGGACAATGTCGTGTGTTACTGGGACGACCTGCTAGTCCACACTCGCACCTGGGAAGAGCATCTGCAGACCTTGAGGGAGCTGTTTCACCGTCTCACAGAAGCCAACTTGACCGTGAGACCCAGTAAGTGCATTCTGGGGACTGACAACGTAGACTTTATCGGCCATTCGCTGAAAGAAGGACAAAAGGGGCTTCTACTAGAAAACGTCACCAAGATTCTGAACGCTCCACGTCCCCAAACCAAGAAGCAGGTGCGATCTTTCCTGGGGTTGGCTGGATACTACAGGGAGTTTGTACCAAACTACTCCGCCATCACAGCACCCTTGTCGGACCTGGTGCGGAAAGGCTGTCCAAACCAAGTGCAGTGGGGACCGTCTCAGGAGAGGGCATACCAGACTGTGCGCGACCTCCTTTCGAAGGATCCGGTGCTACGACTGCCTGACACTTCCAAAGAATTCGTCTTAAGAACAGACGCAGCGGACGAAGGCATCGGCGCCATACTGATGCAAGAACACGAAGGGAAACTATTTCCGGTCAGTTACGCCAGCAAGAAGCTGTCCAGGGCTGAGAAAAATTACTCGACCATGGAGAAAGAGTGCCTTGCCATCATATGGGGAATCCGGAAGTTCGAACTGTACCTTCAAGGAGTGAAGTTCGTGCTACAGACTGATCACAAGCCGCTAACTTACTTGAACTCTGCCAAGTTTGTGAACAGTCGGATCATGAGATGGGCTATGTACTTGCAGAACTTTAACATGCGAGTAGAATCTATCAAAGGATCGGACAATGTTGGTGCGGACTTCCTCAGCAGAGTGTGTGAGTAAAGAACATTGACTGTGTGGATGAACTGTGAACATTGACAATATCCAGATAGACCTGAAGATGAAAACCATTGACTCTGTGTAGATAAGCTGAGCGCAATCACAGTATTCAGAAAGTCTTAAATTAGTTTTAATTCTGTACATTGTTTGTGCATTACGTTTCAACGTTGTTGAAAGAAATTGGGTAAATTTCTTCTTGAGTGGGGGGTTATGTTACGTTGAAACGCGTACGAAAGTACGACGAAAGCGCGCACGATAGATCTAATCGTTTCGTTTTGCAAAGTATTCAATAATGGTGTTTATTTACCTTTGATTTGAGTTTGCATTGTTGTTAGGAGAGGCTTTGTATAACGTTGATAATTTGCGTTAGTCGATATTATTTGAGAATCTTCTGGATATGCGTGTTTACTCTTGATAGAAACTTCCCGATACATGTCGAAGCAAGAGGTCGTTCTGGAAGATATAAAAATATGTATTGACGTAAGTCAGTGATGACGATCTTTTATTCGATTGGTGGCAGTACGTTATTTTCTACCATGTACGAAATCTTTCCGGAAAAGAGAGAGGTTATTTAATCGTGAGCCGAGATTGTTGTAGAGAGTAAAGTTGTTGATAGTGATTTGGAAAGTTGCTGTGAAAGTTGTTGAGTTGAGAATTGTATGCAGTTGTTGGTGTGTGCTGAATAAAAGTGGAAAACTTCATACGTCGACTTTGTGAATTGTATGCTGTTTGGACGGGCTGTGTGAATAAACGAATCTGAGTTACACAACTATCAGGAATTCAAGCATCGGGGCTGAATCAGATACTGATAGAAAACACCATCATCAAACTGAGTGTAACACAGAGAGAAGGTCAGTAAAGTATGAAGGGGCAGAACCAGTGAAGAATTTGAAAACAATAGTTGACAGCTTGTACAAGATGCGTGCTCGAACAGGGAGCCAATGAAGAGATCGGAGTAGAGGGGTGGCATGGTCTCGTTTTTTAGCTTTAAGAACAAGGCGGGCGGCGGAGTATGATTATATGATTATACGTGCCCAAAGCCCGCAACCTCGTATCCACTTCTTTCCGTTTGACACGCTGTATAAACATAACTGTTGTATTTTATGGCAGATGTGCTGTGAAAAACGTCATCAAAGCAGGTATCGTCAGTGTTCTGGTCAGCTCTGATGGCAACGGCAGTACCATCTACACCGTTCCGGTTAGTTAGTCATTCTAAAGCATTAAGCAAATGTTGGACAACTAATTAAAACCTGACAAAATAAATAAATAAATAAATATGTCGCAATCCCTTAAACGTGATGATAATGATGATGATGATGATAAGGAAGAGAATGACTGTGATGAGGGAGGTAATACACATTGCTGCGATCGGTAGAAAGTATCGCCAAAACTCCCACTAGCAGCAGGTGAAAGTATTCCCTCCATCCCTTCAAAGTATACTTTGGGCTCGCTGCTAGCCGCGGATGCGAACCGCAGTACTGTTTAAAAGTGACAGAAAGAGCGGAATATTGCTACAAGGGTTCGGGTAAGGGTTAGTTGTAGATCTATCCCTAGCCCTTGCCCTAACCCTTTTCTCTACGAAATTGCTCTTTTTCCGTCCCAAAACCCCATTTGCCTTCTTGGATTCTTAAATTGTCTGAAACCAAGTGAGGACACTATCCGGCGTCAATAAACGGTTCGAAAAGATAATTCGTCGCCTAGAGGAGACGAAACTTACTTTTCCGTTTGGAGTATTTCACCGACGCTGTAACTGAGCAGGCTGCTAACCTCGCTTGCCTCCCTTCAAGGGACAAGGGACAATCATACTTTGGCTTGCTGCGCAGCGTGTGCCTGGAGTATACTTTCTTTCGATCGTAGCTATGTGCAATTGGTGGATGATGATGATGATGATGATGATGATGATGATAGTCATCTTTATTGTTTAGGCTAATGTTGGATAACTATCTTATCTTATCTGATCCCGCAACTCGAAGGTCGTGGGGGCACCACAGATGATCGTTTAACCATCGAACTCTGTCCTCAGCAACCCTCAAGACTTCGTTCACTGTCAAGCCAGTCCATTCTCGAATGTTCTCCTCCCACCTCTTTCTCTATCTCCCTCTTCTTCTGCCTTCTTGCACCGTGCCTTGCAGGATAGTTTTTTCAAGGCCTGATGCTCTGGTGACTTGGCCATACCATCGGAGTTTCCGTTTTATCACCACTGTGAGCAGGTCATCGTGTTGTCCAATGGCTTGTGTGATGGTCTGTGCTGCGTATAGGAAATGCCCAGAAGTCTTCTGTAGCACCTCGTCTCCATGTTTGTATTTTTCGTTGTAGATCTGCTGTGATAGTTCATGTTTCGCAAGCGTATAGGAAGATAAAGATGACAAGGGAGCGCAGCAGCCTTACCTTGGAATGTAGACTGATGGTCCTGCCTTTCAAAATGGGCTTCAATCTTGTCAGGGTCGCAGTTGTTTGTGCGACATTTGAGAGGATTCCCTGTCGGGACCCATGTCTGATACAATGACTCCTAAATATTTGAAACTATGCACTGTGTTGAAGGATTGGCTTTGGACTGTGATATCCGTGTTGATGCCATTGGTGGTGTCGGTCATCATTTTGGTCTTCTCTGCGTTTGTTTCCATTCCCTAGGCTCTGGAGATGGTGTCAAGCCTCTGTACGAGCTGTTCAAGTTCTTGTTCCTCTCCAGCCAATCCATCAATGGCATCCGCAAATCGGACGTTTTAGATTGCTCAAACCCCCATGCTGACTGTGCCTTCTTGATCTGCAAGGGTATCTCACATGATGTGCTCTAGGAAATTGTTAAAGAGTGTTGGAGAGAGTAGATATCCTTGACGCACACCGAATATTGTTCTGAACCAGTTTTCAATAGCGCTGTTTTGGAGGACTGCACTGGTAACCTTGTCATACAGTCTTTTGATGACTTCAATAATTTTTGTTGATGTTGTACACTCTCATGGTTGCCCACAGAGCTGCATGCCAGACTCGGTCAAACGCTTTCTTGAAGTCTACGAACACATGATATAGATGTTGTTGGTGCTGTAGGTATTTCTCGCAGATTATTGTGAGGTTGAAAATCTGTTCAGTGGTACTTCACCCTGCCTTGAATTCTGCTTGTTCTTCATGTCTGATTTGTTCAGCCTGGGATTTCAACCTGTTGAATATTCTTTTAAGGAGGACCGTGCTGGGATGGCTGACGAGGTTAATGGTGCGATACATTTCACATTTCTGAAGGTGACCGTTTTTGGGAAGATTGATGATAAGCGACTGGGTTCATAGTGTAATCCACTCCCCCACTCTGCCAGATCATTTTACAGCTAATGGTAAGGGCGTCAATCAGCGCTTCTCCTCCTGTTTGAAACAATTTCGCGGATATGTTGTCCACTCCTGCTGACTTCCCCTTCTTCAGCGATTGCACTGCTGCCTCAACTTCTTCTGGAAGAATTGGGAGAATTTCTTTTTGTGGGACATGCTAGAACTGTTGGGTCTCCTTTTTATGTGTGGTTGTAAAGGTCAGAGCAGTACTCTGCCCATCTATAAAACTTCTTGTTCTTTTGTTTCTTGAATTGGATCGTGGAGACCTTGAGCTTTTTAACACTTGTCAGCTGCTTCATTGCCTGGTTGGCCTTGCTTTTGTTCTTGCTCAGACTGTTCTCTATTTCCTGGCATTGATCTTGTATCCAGTTCTCCTTTGCTGTGCGCATGCCTTTCGGATGTCATTGTTGATTTTTCGATAGACATCAGCTCTCTGGGAGGTGTTCTTTTTCTTTACAATCTCTTCGTTTATCACAGTTGGATAACTAACTTATTACAAAAGCTAACGAAATAAATAAATAACTATATCGCAATCCTTTAAACGTGATGATAATGATGATGATAATAATGATGATGATGATGATGATTATGATAATGATGTTTGATGATGATGATGATGTTGATGATGATGACGATGACTTATCCTATGTACAGGTGAAGGCAGTGATGTTCACGGCAGGGTCTATCAACCGTCGTAACCAGCTTCACTTCACTTGCATCGTTCGACTGTGTGGCGGCTATCGCCAGTCCTGTGCTCAACCTACCCCGGTAAATGACATGAAGTCTATGTCCTCACTTTCTTTATAACCAAACAATCTGTCAAGCAGAAGGAGATGCAATGATTGACGCGCTCACTATTATCTGTAACAAGATCTGGCAAAGTGGGGAGTGGCCAAAACATGGACCCAGTCACTTGTCATCATTCTTCTCAAAAGGGGTAACCTTCAGGTGTGTTAAAATTACCGCACCATCAACCTCATCGGCCATCCCAGCAAGGTCCTCCTTAAAATAATATTCAGCAGGTTGAAACCCCAAGCTAAACAAATCATAGCTGAAGAACAAACAGGATTCAGAGCAGGGCGAAGTACCACTGAACAGATTTTGAACCTCAGAATAATCTGGAAAAATACCTACAGCACCAACAACATCCATATCATGTGTTTGTACACTTCACGAAAGCGTTTGAGCGAATCTGGCATGCAGCTCTGTGGGCAACCATGAGAGTTTACAACATCAGCCCTAACATTATTGAAGTCATCAAAAGCCTGTATGACAAGGCTACCAGTGGAGACCTCCACAACAGCCCATCGGAACTGTTCAGATCGACCATCGGCGTGCGTCACGGATGCCTACTCTCTCCAACACTCTTCAACATCTTCCTAGAGTGCATTATGTCAGATGCCCTTGCAGATCACGAAGGTACAGTCAGCATAGCGCTCGGTAGACAATCTCCATCCTCCGTTTTGCGGATAACATTGATGTATTGGCTGAAGAGGAACAAGAACTCGAACAGCTTGTACAGAGGCTTGACACCACCTCCAGAGCCTTTGAAATGGAACTAAGTGCAGAGAAGGCCACAATGATGACCACCAACACTAGTGGCAGCATCAGCATGTACACCAAAGTCCAAGGCCAATACCTCAACACGGGTCATAGCTTCAAATATTTAGGAGCCATTGTGTCAGACAATGTGTCCCGACAGGATGTCCTGTCCAGGATCGCACAAACAAATGCTGCCCTGATAAGGTTGAAGCCCATTTGGAGAGACAGGACCATCAGTTTACATTCCAAGGTAAGGCTGCTGCGCTCCCTTGTCATCCCCACCTTCCTATAGGCTTGCAGAACATGGAGCCTCATAGCAGACCTACAAGGAAGAATACAAAGCATGGAGATGAGGTGCTACAGAAGACTTCTGGGCATTTGCTATACCCAACACACCAACGACGAAGTCAGACAGACCATCACACAAGTCATTGGACAACACGATGACATGCTCACAGTGGTGAAGAAACGGTAACTCCGATGGTATGGCCATGTCACCAGAGCATCAGGCCTTGCAAAGACCACCCTGCAAAGCGCGGTGCAAGGAGACAGAAGAAGAGGGAGACAGAAAAAGAGGTGGGAGGATTCGATTAAACGATCATCTGTGGTGCCCCAACGATTTTGGAGTTACGGTATAGGATAGGTCTAATGCCTCAATTGTTGTATTTATGTAACTGGCACTCGCCCGCCTAGAACATGAGCGTCATGATCTTTAAAAACAGGCATAATCCTCCTCTTCCTTCTTCGTCTCACTTTTCTCCTTCTTTTTCTTTATAGTCTAAAATACAGTGTTGTGTGTGTGTGTGTGTGTGTGTGTGTGTGTGTTTGTTTGTTTGTCTGTGTGTCATTCTTTCTTCTCTTTCTGATCTCCCGCCAAGCCGTTATTGCTTTCCTCACTGGGCTAGAGCGGCCTACTTTCCTTCTTCTTCTTCTTCTTCTTCTTCTTCTTCTTCTTCTGATGATGATGATGATGATGATGATGATGATGATAATGATGATTATGATGATGGTAATGATGATGATGATAATGCTGCTGCTGCTGCTGCTGCTGATGATGATGATGATGATGATGATGATGATGATGATGATGATGATGACGATGATGATGATGATGATGATGATGATGATGATGATGATGATGATGATGATAATGATAATGATGATGATGATGATGATTCCAAAAAGGACGAGTGTGAGCGAGCTGATTCAATCAGAAAGAAGCGTCAAGTTCCAGGTGACGTCACCGATGACGCAGAATTGTCGGACGTTGTTGTCACCCGTTACGTCAACGTCGCCATTTTCGATGATCTCATCGATGACAAAAGTGAGCACAGGGAAAAAGATGTGGAGGTGGTTATCATCATCATCGTCATCATTGTCGTCATCATAATCATCATCATCATCACCATCTTCATCATCATCATCGTCGTCGCCGTCATCGTTCTAACACCATCGTCGTCACTGTCTTCTTCGTCGACGGTAGTCTTGTCTTCAAATATTACTGGTCGTCGTCGTTTTCATCGTCGTAGCAACAGTTGTCTTCAGTTATCATTGATAATTTCATCACAATGGTCGGTTTCATCGCTGCCCGTGATCGTCCTTTTCGTCAAGGTCGGGGTCATCGTCTTCGCAGTTTTTGCTGTCATCGTCATTGCTGTTATGAACATTATGAAGGTTTTTGTTGTTGTTGTTTTTTTTTGCTTTATTTTTGTTTCGTTTTTGTTTTGTAGAATGTTTCGTCACTAGTGTTTTCTTTTTCAGTTTCAACATAATATTAATTCGTCATCATAATTATCATCTTTATCATAGTCGTCGTCTTCATTATCGTCGTCGCCGACATCGCAAGAATTATATCATCATCATCATCATCATCATCATCATCATCATCATCATCATCATCATCATCATCATCATCATCGTCATCATGTGCTCCGTCATTGACATCACCTAAATTCTAAGCTATTTATCTATTTTATTATTCATTAGTCGTTGACGTTGATTAATGAATTGTATGTTTACCCTTTGTCATTTTGAAGCATCCAAGTCGACAAGGGAAATAACCGCGGAGTGCCTGAAGAAATCTCCACTGCAGAACGTGATTATCGTTCTTTGCGTGCTGATCTTCCTCCTCCTTGTGGTTTGTGTGACCTTTTGCGTACTGTTGACCTTGGACCACCGTCGTCAGCACAAAGATCGCTCCCCAGCACCCACAAAGCTGGCCGACTGAAAAGCGTGCGACGTCGTCTTTGAGCTTAACCTTTTTCGTCATTGCCTCTATCTAAATATGAATATGTGTATTTAATTTTTTAATCATTATTGCTTGCATAGTTGGTTGTTTTATTTCCGTCTTCTTCATCGAAACGATAAGACGCACGTACGCACTCCCTCACGCACACGTGCGCTCTCACACACGACATCACATTCACTAATCAAATAAACCGGGCTGCTGGAGAATCAGTAAAAGCTTTTGCTGACCTAACTCTCACATATTCATCAACATTGATGTTCTCAATAGAACTCATAGTCTGTAAATCAATTGGCACACACAAAAATAGACGAATGTGATACAGTTTAATGACCTATGCAATTCACATTTGTACAATATTTTTCTTTTTCAGTTTAGTATTATACTATGTGCCGTGCTTAACACTGATCTGGTACTTCCACGAAGTTTCACACAACAATATAATCGTTTTAACAAATTTGTTTTCTATGGAGTTTTGAATCCCTTGTCATCTCCATCTTCCTATATGCTTGCGAAGCATGGACCCTCACAGCTGATCTCCAACGAAGACTACAAAGCATGGAGATGAGGTGCTACAGAAGACTTCTGAGCATTTCCTATACCCAACACATCACCAACGACGAAGTCCGACAGACCATCACACAAGCCATTGGACAACACGATGACCTGCTCATAGTGGTGAAGAAACTGAAACTCCGATGGTATGGCCACGTCACCAGATCATCAGGCCTTGCAAAGACCATTCTGCAAGGCACAGTGCAAGGAGGTAGAAGAAGAGGGAAACCGAAAAAGAGGTGGGATGACTACATTCGAGAATGGATTGGTTTGACACTGAGCGAAGCCATCAGGGCTGCTGAGGACAGAGAAAGATGGAGTATGCTGGTTAAGCGATCATCTGTGGTGCCCCTACGACCTCCGGGTTACGGGACATGATAGGATAGGATAGGTAGAAGATAACGGGATCGTTATTGCCTGTGAGTGAATATTTGAAGCAATAAGTTTGGGGGAGAGAAGGGGAGAGGGGGGTTGTAAGCATAAAACCAAAATGGAAAGAAAATGTAACTCGATACAATAACAAATAGGTCACCCAGCTGAACGACTACCGCCCCGTGGCGCTGACGTCTGTTGTCATGAAGGTTTTGGAGCAGCTTGTTCTTCGCTACTTGAAGGCCTCCACGGGTCACTTGCTTGACCCACTCCAGTTTGCCTACCAAGCGAACAGGTCAGTTGATGATGCAGTCGCTCTTGGCCTACACTTCATCCTGCAGCATTTGGAGAGCCCACGTACCTATGCCAGAGTTTTGTTTATCGACTACTCCAGTGCTTTCAACACGATCATCCCTCACAAACTTTTTGACAAACTCTCCCAACTCAATGTACACCCCTCTATCTGTCACTGGATTCTTGACTTTCTTTTAGACCGTCCTCAGGTCGTCAGACTGAACAACTCATTCTCTGCCTCTGTAACACTGAACACTGGCGCTCCACAAGGATGCGTTCTCTCTCCACTACTCTTCACTCTGTTCACAAATGACTGTGTATCTGCAACCCCGTTTGTGAAAATGTTAAAATTTTCCGATGACACTACCCTCGAAGGTCTGATCTCTGATACGGACGAGACGGCGTATCGGGAAGAGGTTCGAAGAATGGTTGGCTGGTGCTCGGACAACGACCTGGAACTGAACGTCTCGAAGACAAAAGAGGTCGTGATCGACTTTCGCCGAATAAAGGTCCCGGTATTGCCCCTTGTCATCAATGGGGAAACCGTTGAGCAGGTCGACTCGTTCAAATTTCTCGGTTCCGTCATCTCGAGCGACCTGAGTTGGAATAATAACACCACCTCTATTGTAAAAAAGTGCCAACAGCGTCTCCACTTTCTGAGACAGCTGCGAAAGTTCGGTATGTCTAGTAAAATTATGGCACAGTTCTATCGCGCGGTGATAGAGAGCATTTTGTGCTTCTCTATCACTGTCTGGTACGGCAGCACAACCGCGATAGAAAAGAAACAGCTCGAGCACATTGTTAAGACTGCCTCCAAAATAGCTGGTTGCGACTTTCCATCTCTCGCCTCCATTTTCACAACGCGAATGAAACGGAAAACGGAAAAGACAGTCTGCGATCCATCACACCCAGCCAACAGTCTCTTCGAGCTTCTGCCCTCTGGCCGTCGGTTCCGCGCTTTAAGAGCCAGAACTTCTCGATTCAGAAACAGTTTCTTCCCTGACGCTGTCCTCAGTACATCACCAAACATGGAATGATCTGTATAAACTGAAAACTCACAACCATTGCTTGATTTGTACCTTTGTGAAATAGGAGTACGAGTATGCTATGCTGTGTGTGTGTGCGTGTGTGTGTGTGTGTGGTGTGTTGTGTGTGTAGATTTGGATGTGAAGCCTAACATTCTTAATAATTTTCATTTTATTTAATGTTGTTAAATTGTTTTAATGCTGTATTTTGTTTTATCTGCAGGGTGTGTTTTACTCCATAACTTTATATGACTGATGAGTGATGTATGTTACTGTGGTTACCTATCCTTTAGTGCTGTATACATGTTATAGGCCAATGAAGTGTATGACACGATGAATGACTGTGCAAGAAAGGATGTATTTCACTGTCGCCATGCCACACCAAAATCCTTGTAACGTTTTTTACTTGGTAAATAAATATTCTTATCTTATCTTATCTTATCAAAACAATACACATGTTATACACACTATGAACTACAATACAATAATACTAATTTAAAACACGCGCCTTGCTCATTAATCTGTCCTAACGGGGCCATGATTAATCAAGTACAGCCAAACACGCGTACAACGAACACGCTTTTAGCAAAGAACGCTTTTAGCGAATGGGGGAAAAAATTCCAAACCAGAATTCTTCTGATTACTTACAACTTTCTGGATATAACGAACACGGTTGCAACGTACCTTCGCTTACAACGAATGTATTTTCTTACGCCAGACACCAAATTTTGTGGGATATAACTGAGTCGAATTAGTAAACATGGCAAAAGATGTAACATGAATCCCATCATATTTTGATGTAATTTGTGTGTCTGTAGAAAGACTCTTCTTAATCTTTGGGGAAAAAAAACGGTGAGAAAACAACAAACATTTATATTAATAGAAGTGCACGTTAACTTACAGGGATGGGTGTAAGATGGGGAAGGGGGGTGGGGGAGGGAGGGTGGGCATCCTTCAGTAGCAGTCAGGTTGTCTTTCAGAAAATGTTTATTTTTCGGCTTATGTGTGTGACAGTGTTAAAACACATTTGAATGGCTTTGTATCTTGTTTTTAATGACATTATCAATGCCTTTTTTTCACTTTGCTTAATTGAGATTTGACAGTAAATAATAATGTCGGCAACAAAATGTCCTAGGATTAAAATTTTGAGCCGTTTTGTATTTTATAGGTCTGTTGATTGTCTCCCTTGCATCGTGATCTTCATGTCTTTGTCTCTACTGCCGATACTAACTTCTGTTGATTGTCTCCCTTGCACTGTTGAACGTGTGTGTTGTTGTGTTCTTCTTGCTCGCTGTCACGCTTTTAATTTTTTAAATAGGAATTTATTCATACCTGTCAAGGGGTTTTCGGGTTGTGGTGTAGCAATTTAACAGAAAAACCATAGCAAATGGAGGTTTGGTGTAGCACTAATGTGAATCACGCGATTCGCAACAAAACTGGATACTTCTGCATCCAATATAAACACACACATCCAATGTGTTTACAAATTTATTGTAAAATCTTGTTAATGCACAACACTTTAGCTATTACCATTATCATTATCATTATAAACATTTTCATGTACGTTTTTCAAAATAAAAGTGAAAATGCAAAAAAAACAAATAATAATAATAATAATAAAAATTAAAATAAATAAATATATATTTTATATAAAACATACAGACAAAAAATAAAGCTAGGCAATCATAAAAATAAAAAAAAACAAGGCAGACAATCACTGACACAGAAAAACCAGATGAACATTTTTCCCCCAAAACAAATTTGCTTATTCACAAAACATGGTTTACAATGCCAAGAAAAAAACTATTAGCATTGCACAAAAGCTTATACCAATTAATTTAATAAAAATATAACTAAAAACTGATCGTAGACTGAAGTTCTGAACGAACACGTGTTGCGGAAGTGCGGTGCTTTTACTAAGTGTCTTTAAACCGGACTCGACCGGAACAGACTATTTTCGCGCAAAAACTCCCTTGGTTAAAAAATATTATCGTCACTTTTGAAAAATTGCGTAGCAGCTTTGTGATACGCCGTAGCAATGGGAAAATGTTTAAAATGCGTAGCGCTACGCAAAAATCCGTAGCACTTGACAGGTATGTTTATTGTTCGTTAAGCTAACTAATAAATGAATTACATTACATTACATAATTGTTGCTTTAGGTCCAGCGGACTCTTCCGAGCCAAATCAGGACCGGACAACCCCCAATCCGCATAAAAGATCTGCTGAAACAACCCTAGTGGGAAAACTGAATGCCCTCCACCAGCCAGTCACTTTACAATAAAGACATCCCACGCAGGGGACGGCTGAGGCTTCACCCCAACTTATCGAACCCCCGTTTACAAAAACAAAATAGAATACAAACATCATTATAAATTATCAACAAAACACATATAAATAAAATGCCTACATTGCAAAATAATAACATTATAGGAAGCCCTAGTGACCACCTGGCAGAAAGCGTCCAATATTCCCAAGCTGATCCAACAGACCTCATACACAAACAAGGAGTCTTGTCCCGGAAGAATTTTCAAGAAAAAAGGTAGGAGACTGGTCTAGCGAAGAAGACGATAGTATAGCAGATTGATAGAACAGAGCAGGAATGAGAAAGAGCAAATGAGAAAGACAGCGACAGTGGGAATTTAAAGCACTAAATTTCCAGAAAGTGGGGATACTATTTATACTGAAACCCCCGGCACCCCAACGGGGGTTAATAAATGAATACGAAATAATAAAATAATACAAAATAAAACAAAACCATATAACATACACTTCAATAAAGTTTTCTTGAACTAATATATATTTCGTTGTATGAACTCTTTGTTTTTAGCAAACCATCAATAGAGATTTATTAGATATGACATGCTTTTCCACATGGGCTGAAATTGGATCCCCGATAGCAAATCTGTAGATTGCGTACTTATGTGTGTCATACACAAAACGTATAGAATCACGCTAGGTCTTCGGGGAAATGATTCTATTCCTGAAACGCTTTATTCTCAAAATGCGTAAGAACGAACCTATAATATGTGTATTACTATAGAAAAATCCGTTTTTAGAACGTACAGGACACTGATATAGGCCTATTTTATGATATGCACAACGTTCACCTATACAGTTTCCATCTAAGAAAAGATTACTTGTTTGTTATTACGCGGCTTTGGGAAAAAAGCAAACGTTTAAGCGTCGCATTCACTTCCCCAAAGAAGCAGTCTGTTACTCCTCTTTTCTATCTATGATACTTAGGTACGCTGTCTACCGCATAGTTATCGAGGATCCACTGTGGTTTTACTTTCTTCAACATTGTTAAACATCTTCTGTGTATTAACTACTATAGATCTGTCATGCGTCTACAGTTAAACATCTTCTGTTTATTATCTACTACAGTTCTGCCATTTTTCTACAATTAAAAATCTTGTGTGTATTATCAACTACAGATTTGTCATTTGTCTACATTTAAACATCTTCTGTGTAGTGTGTACTACAAGCTAGCCAGTTGTCTACATTTAAACATCTTCTGTGTATGATACACTGCATATCTATCTTTTGTCTACAATTAAACATCTTCTGTGTATGATACACTGCATATCTATCTTTGGTCTACAATTAAACAACTTCTGTGTATGATACACTGCATATCTATCTTTGGTCTACAATTAAACATATGTGTACTATCTACTATTACAGATTTGTCGTTTGTTTACAATTAAATATCTTCTGTGTACTATGTACTATAGATCTGTCATTTGTCTACAAATAAATATCTACCGTGTCATATGTACTATACATATGTAATTTTCTAATTATTTAGTTTATGTGTACAGTACTCCTCTTTTAACGTCACTACCGTTTAAGGTCACAACGCGGATAAGATCAATCAGGTTGTTGGTCCCGGCCAAACACCTTCTTTGTACCATTTAGAATTCCTCGCTTAGCGTCACCTCGCATAAGGGAAAACCTCGGATAACGTCAACCCCGTTTTGGTTCCCAAATGGAGGAGACTACTGCTGAAGAGAAATTGATGTCACGGATGACGTCATTTATGAGGTCACTTCCTGTTTTGAGATGATGTCATATATTCCTTATGATGTCATTTCCTGTTCACATAGCGTGGGACCCTGTGCTGTTAAGTCTGTCACATTTTTGTTTTGAATTCATGTTGGATGGAATTTTTGTGACCTAGTTCCTTTATCATAATAATGCTGAAAATAAAAAAAATGGGGGTGGGGGGGTGGGGGTGATTGCATCTGTAAAAAATAGCAGTATGTCAGCCATGGAAAAAAAATGTTGTTGGTCAAATTTTGTGATCCAATGTTCACTCTTCTTCTTCTTCTTCTTCTTCTTCTTCTTCTTCTTCTTCTTCTTCTTCTTCTTCTTATTTTATTTTTTTAATTTTTTTTTCTTCCAGTGAGTCAAATTAAGAAGATTTTGCACAATGGCAAAAGCGGGACGTATTGCCACAGTGGACCTTACCCTGAATTGACTTAATTCACTAGCGATAAAGCATGTGCCGTGGCGTAGACAAAGTGAACAATTCGTTAAACTTGTGTAAGGTTTTCTGCAAATACACCCAGTAACTGTCTTGGTGCATACTTTTTATTTTTTATTTTCATTTGCGTGCGTGCGCGTCAATGTGTTTGTGTGTGTGTGAGAGTGTGTGTATGTGTATGCATGCTTGCATCCGTTCGTTTGAGTGTTTGAGTGTGTGCTTATGCTTCATACACATGCACAAAAAATACATATACAGTAATGCATACATGCATACACGCGCACCAACGTGCACACATGTACACACACACACACGCACACACACACACACTGTCACACGACACAAAAAATTAGCACCTCGTATAAGATCAAGTTTTTTTTTTTATTGGTAGTTGATCTTATCAGAGGACTGTTTAGGGTGCCCCTCGGATAAGATCAAACAAAAATTTGGTCCCGTGAGGGGTCACCTTAAGAGAGGAGTACTGTATTATCTACTGCAGATCTGTCATTTGTTTACAATTAAACGTCTTCTGTGTATTATCAACTATCCTATCCTATCCCTATCCTGTCCCATAACCCGATGGTCGTAGGGGCACCACAGATGATCGCTTAACCAGCATACTCCACCTTTCTCTGTCCTCAGCAGCCCTCATGGCTTCGCTCAGTGTCAAACCAGTCCATTCTCGAATGTTGTCCTCCCACCTCTTTTTCGGTCTCCCCTTCTTCTACCTCCTTGCACTGTGCCTTGCAGAATGGTCTTTGCAAGGCCTGATGATCTGGTGACGTGGCCATACCATCGGAGTTTCCGTTTCTTCACCACTGTGAGCAGGTCATCGTGTTGTCCAATGGCTTGTGTGATGGTCTGTCGGACTTCAACGTTGGTGATGTGTTGGGTATAGGAAATGCACAGAAGTCTTCTGTAGCACCTCATCTCCATGCTTTGTATTCTTCGTTGGAGATCTGCTGTGAGGGTCCATGCTTCGCAAGCATATAGGAAGATGGAGATGACCAGAGAGCGCAGCAGTCTTACTTTGGAATGTAGACTGATGGTTTTGTCTTTCCAAATGGGCTTCAACCTTGTCAGGGCAGCAGTTGTTTGTGCGATCCTGGAGAGGACTTCCTGTCGAGACCCATTGTCTGACACAATGGCTCCTAAATATTTGAAGCTGTGCACTGTGTTGAGGGATTGGCCTTGTACTTTGATGTCCGTGTTGATGCCATTGGTGTTGTTGGTCATCATTTTGGTCTTCTCTGCACTTATTTCCATTCCATAAGCTCTGGAGGTGGTGTCAAGCCTCTGTACAAGCTGTTCAAGTTCTTGTTCCTCTCCAGCCAATCCATCAATATCATCCGCAAAACGGAGATTGGAGATTGCTCTGCCCCCTATGCTGTCTGTGCCTTCGTGATCTGCAAGAGCATCTGACATGATGCGCTCTAGGAAGATGTTGAAGAGTGTTGGAGAGAGTAGGCATCCTTGACGCACACCGATTGTTGTTCTGGACCAGTTCCCGATGACGCTGTTATGGAGGACTGCACTGGTAGCCTTGTCATACAGGCTTTTGATGACTTCTATAATTTTAGGGCTGATGTTGTACACTTTCATGGTTGCCCATAGAGCTGCATGCCAGACTCGGTCAAATGCCTTCTTGAAGTCTATGAACACATGATAAAGATGTTGTTGGTGCTGTAGGTATTTCTCACAGATTATTCTGAGGTTGAAAATCTGTTCAGTGGTACTTCGCCCTGCCATGAATCCTGCTTGTTCTTCAGCTATGATTTGTTCAGCTTGTGGTTTCAACCTGTTGAGTATTATTTTCAGGAGGACCTTGCTGGGATGGCTGATGAGGCTGATGGTGCGGTAATTTTCACACTCCTGAAGGTTACCTTTTTTGGGAAGAGTGATGACAAGCGACTGGGTCCATGGTGTATGCCATTCCCCACTCTGCCAGATCTTGTTACAGATAATGGTGAGAGCATCAGTCATCGCTTCTCCTCCTGCTTGTAGCAGTTCCGCTGGTATGTTGTCCACTCCCGCTGACTTCCCTTTCTTCAGCGATTGCACTGCTGCCTCAACTTCTTCCCGGAGAATTGGGAGGATTCTCTTCTTCTCTGCTCTCGGGACATGCTAGAACTGATGGGTCTCCATTTGGTGTATGGTTGTAAAGGTCAGAGCAGTACTCTGTCCATTTGTCCAAGACTTCTTGTTCTTCTGTAAGGCAAATGCCAGACTTGCTTTGGATAGTGGAGACTTTGGGCTGTTTAACACTTGTCAGCCGCTTCACAGTCTGGTAAGCCTTCTTGCTGTTGTTCTTGTTCAGATTGTTCTCTATTTCCTGGCATTGATCTTCTATCCAGTTCTCCTTTGCTGTGCGCATGCCTTTTCGGATGTCATTGTTGATTTTTCGGTAGACATCAGCTCCCTGTGAGGTGTTCTTTTTCTTTTTTAACTCTCTTCGTTTATCACACAGATCCACTATAGATTTGTAATTTGTTTACAATTAAACATCTTCTGTGTATTATCAACTACAGATCTGTCATTTATCTACAATTAAATATCTGCTGCTTATTGATCTGTCATTTGTCTACAACTAAACATATTCTGATTATGATGCACTACATATCTGTCATTTATCTACAATTAAAAATCTTCTGCTTATTGTGTACCACAGATCTGTCATTTATCTACAATTAAATATCTTCTGCTTATTGATCTGTCATTTGTCTACAACTAAACATATTCTGATTATGATGCACTACAGATCTGTCATTTATCTACAATTAAACATCTTCTGATTATGATGCAATACATATCTGTCATTTATCTACAATTAAATATCTTCTGCTTATTGTGTACCACAGATCTGTCATTTGTCTACAATTAAACATCTTCTGATTATGATGCAATACATATCTGTCATTTATCTACAATTAAAAATCTTCTGCTTATTGTGTACCACAGATCTGTCAGTTGTCTACAACTAAACATCTTCTGATTATGATGTACTACAAATTTGTCATTTTCTAGTTATTTAGTTAGTTAGTCATTGTTTATAACGTCTTCAATCTCTCCTCTGCAGGTCAGATAATTACTACCTAAATACAGTTTGTCTCCCTTTTCTGTGCTCGCGGACAGGTAATCCTCAATAAATGTACTAGGTGCAGTCAATCTCTTTTTTTTTTTTTTTTTTTTTTTTTTAAATTTCTTTCCATTTATGTCCCGTTTTCTGTCTTCGGACCACACTGTGTTTTTTTTTTAGTTTGATTGAAAAAAAAGCGCATGCTTACGTCCCATATTATTATTATTATTATTATTATTATTATTATTATTATTATTATTGTTATTGTTATTATTATTATTATTATTATTATTATTATTATTATTATTATTATTATTATTATTATTTTATCAAAATCTGGCTGTCCTTGACCAAGTGCCGAAAAAGGACATAGTCATAGTGCAAGGCGACTGGAATGCCAAGGTTGGCCAAGATGCGCACCACAACTGGGAAGACACATGTGGACCCACTGCAACAACCAGACAAATGACAGGGGTCTGAGACTGTTGGAGTTTGCCAGATACAACAATTTGGTACTGGCAAACACGCTAAAATATATATTGCAGCGTTGCACCTGGTTATAAAACAACATAACCATGGCAACAATCTAGACTTACTCAGAAGTACCCTAACCCTGCACTCACCTGCACAGGGCTGTCTAACGACACTGTGGTTTGGAATATCAGTGATACA
>CM072520.1:62292830-62311620 GCA_036898135.1 Oncomelania hupensis
CAAGGCCAATGCCTCAACACAGCGCATAGCTTCAAATAGTTAGGAGTCGTTTTTAGCAGACAATGGATCCCGACAGGAAGACCTCTCCAGCATCGCACAAACAGCTGCGGCACTGACAAGGTTAAAGCCCATTTGGAAAGACAGGATCACCAGTCTACATTCCAAGGTAAGACTTCCACACTCCCTTGTTATCTCCATCTTCTTTAACGCTTGCGAAAAATGGACCCTCACAGCAGATCTACAAAGAAGAATACAAAGCATGGGGATGAAATGCTACAGAAGACTTCTGGGCATTTCCTATACCCAACACATCACCAACGCCGAAGTCCGACAGACCATCACACAAGCCATTGGACAACATGATGACATGCTCACAGTGGTGAAACCGAAAAAGCATCAGGCCTTACAAAAACCATCCTGCAATGCACGATGGAAAGAGGCAAAATAAGAGGGAAACAGAAAAAGGGGTGGGAGGACAACATTCAAAAATTGACTGGCTTGACACTTAGTGAAGCAACGAGGATTGCTGAGGACAAAGATAGTTGGAGTACGCTGGTTAATGATCATCTGTGGTGCCCCCACCGACCTTTGAGTTACGGGATAGAATATAATAGATAGTGTTGGGTAAGTGGGTTTGTCCGTTCTCCCTACCCCCCCCCCCCCCCTCCCTATATGCCGCCCCTGCAAAGGTCTCCCCAGAGGAGGCTTGGCTTTGAATGCGTAGACTAACTGATTGCAATCTATATGTACTGCATGGGTAGTCACAAAGACACCCGTTTAGAAGTTTACATTATCTCTGTAGATAGAAAAATAGAAAGTTGACATTAGGAAAAAGCCAGTCGCAAATAAAAATAAAAAAAACCCGCATTGATGGGGCCGACCAAGAGAATGACTTTGAAAAAGGTTTTCAAATAAATGTAAAATTTAAAATACATTATCTCAAAATGGCTAGCACCACACAGCAGCCATTAAGGAGCAAGAAATAAAACAAGTAGATGGAGGCAAGTTGTTTTAAACATCAAGAAAGGTAATTATACTGCTTTCAAAGGTCTCAAAGGAGTTTTCAATTTGCGACTGGCTTTTTCCTAATATGAACTTATCAAACATGTATTTTTTAACTACCTATGCAGTACATATCGAATGCACTCAGTGTAGTCTAAGCATTTGAAGTGAAACCTCCTCTGGTGAGACCTTTGGTAAAAGGGAAAACGCGTAAGGAGAAGCAGGCGTTATCAGTGTAGCTGTTCTGCTTCTTGAACTCATGGAGAAGTTCATGGAATTGAAAGCCAGTATGTCACACTCTTTGTCCCCTTTTAGAGCAGGAAGGATAATTACCATTCTTCATGTTGAAAGCAACTTGGCGTCTTTTTATTCCTTGCTTCTTGCATATCATGTGTTTTGTACAGTTTAATAAGTAAAATATAGTACAAATCGGGCAATGCTCGGTCTATGAACCCTCATCGCGAAATGGAATACTTGTGCGAAACAATGTCACCTACATAGTTCAACAAAACGTGCAGTCAACCGTAAACACGAGCAGGTAGCAACGCCATACCATGCATGACGTGTACTGCATTTGAAGCCATTGAATATATGTCTTATGACAGCATGCCGAGGGCATGGAAAAAGGAGGAAAGATTTAGATAGGATGGGGTATCTGCCAAGTGTGCTGCAAAGAGAGAACGAAAAAAAAGCAAACAAGATGTAAAGCCATTCAGACGTCCTGTGAACTTGGTCGTCAGTTTCGTGTGAACATTTTATCATGCTGCAGCATTAGGCTTCTTTCGAAACCCTACTTCATAATTCGCCGTGCTTTTCGTTTTGTACAGCGCGCGACGCTGATAATTCTTACGCTACTGGCTTGACTGCAGCAGACGGATTAGACCTACTTCTAGTACCTCGCTTCAAACTACGTTCAAAGTCTCAAAAGGAATGTCGATACACATCTTCACCTCCAAACTGGTTAAGTAAAGTCCCTTACACAAAATCATATCATAATTATTGGATGTCATAAATTACAAGCGATGTAATAAACACAATATCTGTTTTGACGAACTTTCACCTCTGCATACTACTGCCTGCATAACCTGCTGACGTCACGGACATAAAGTGCAAAGTCACTGGCTTCCCAGACGATCAACATTGGCCACATGCACTGTTTGTACGGTTGGCAATAACATATTGTGAATCTTTGTGTGTGTCCTTAAATGTCTGTCCAGACATTCACAGACATAGCAGACAACCGGCATTTTAAATTAGGGTTAATTTGCTTGGGGTTGTCCTGTCTCAGTTTTAAACTAAATAAAAACAGGGAAAGAAAAGCCACAATGTGTGTTACATGTGGGTGTCTACATGTGTATGTCTACATGTGGGTGTCCACATGTGTATGTCTACATGTGGGTGTCTACATGTGGGTGTCTACATGTGTATGTCTACATGTGGGTGTCTACATGTGGGTGTCTACATGTGTATGTCTACATGTGTATGTCTACATATGGGTGTCTACATATGGTTGTCTACATGTGGGTGTCTACATGTGGGTGTCTGCATGTGGGTGTCCACATGTGGGTGGGAGCCTGGACATTCATTTGAAAGGCATCATGTTTGTGTAACTGAGATCAACTTGTGTAAGTGTGGTAAACCAATCTTATTTAGCATAGGGAGGAAAACGGGACTCATGATTATGATGAGGCTGGTAATAATGGTGATGGTGACGATGATGATGCCGATGATGATGATGATGACGTTTCGATGACGTTCCATTCATCAGTAGTGCTTAAGGCAGTCTGAATAACAAAATTTGCTACAGGAAGACTAACTTGTCTAGACCTCGCCTTTCAACATTTACACTGCAGGTGCGCCTCCTGGTGTTCTCTGAGACAATGAACACATCTCCTCTGCAGGGGAGACAACATGTTTTAGGTAGGTATATATTTTTTGGAATGTGATATGAGCGCGTATCTTCATGCGAAACAAATAGCCACAGATTGGCTGGATGGTATCAGGAAAGTGAGAACAAAATCTAACTTTGTGAAAGGAAAGTTATAGCCAAAACTATTTCTAAAATATAGTTTTGTAGTTTAGGGTGACCTGGAACAGGATCTCTTTTCTAAAAAATAAAAATAATAATAATAATAAATATAGCATCTTCAACAAAAAGAACTGTATTTTGTCATCACGATACAGACATTCTGTGGAGCACGGTGACCTTGTGTAAGTATTATACAAGATGGAGTTGTTTTCTACCACAAGGTTAAGAACCTAAGGTTGCACTTGATCCCAGGGGAGAGCACCTACACTTTGATGATATTTTATTCATTAATTTAACCAATCTTTTAGAGCACTTTTTTAATCTCAAGAGCTACTCAAGGCGCTGGCTGATACAGGATCTAACTCAAGCCGCCTGAGGCGCCCACTTGCAACATTTAAGAGCTTAGTCTGACGCTCAGACAACTGAGCACAATTCTGATCAAACTATACCACTTAAAGTGACCGACGATTAAAGAAATGAGCATCCAGTTAATTAATTAGTCATTGCTTATAGGGTCCACCTGAACGCAAAGAGCCAGTGCATACTTTCCATTTGTCTGTACTTCGTAAGCGCACTTATTGATAGTAACTGTGGAGGGTCAAATTTTCATAGTATTGCGCTTGATGCTCATACGTTTACCTTCACACTTACTCCCGAGGAATTGGAACATTCGATGGTGCACATTATGCCAACGTTGACACGGTGGTAAGGTCAAGACTTGTTCTTTGAAAGGCGTTAGAGGGTATTTGTTGATGTTCTTACTTATCACAGATGTATTTAGTGATCCAGGATGGGCTTATCCGGGGTTGGTGACATTGTGATGGTAGGAAGTGTGTCCTGCGTTCTCCTCCACCTCTCCTCGCTCTTCATTGCTTTCTCCTCCTCCTCCCGCTCGTACTAACCATGGTTTTTTTTGCCCATTTACCCACTCCAGTGACAGCTCTATTACAAAATGTTCTGGATTAATGGTAGACAATGACACTAGGGCAGGTACATATTTATAGCAACTTGTTCAGGATAGTGCGCTGATCTTGATCAGTCAACCCTGTGTTACCTCTCTACAACATCTCGGTCTTAATGCCAATTTCAAGTCTGGTGACACGAAGTGCGCAAATCTTAATTAACTCGACTTTATTTCAAACAACGTCTTCCATTTTCATATCAGCTGGGTTGGATTCTGCGTTTTGCTTTGAGCCAGAAGACAGGAGAAAGGACAAAAATGACAGCCGTTATGTGGCCTCTGGTGGCATTGCTGTGCATCTTAGGATTGCAGTTCAATGCAGCTTCAGGTGAGCCTCTTACAAAGCTGACAAAATTATTTATTTATTTTGTTTAGTTGTTTTATGTTACGTCATTTGACGGTAGTATATTATAAACAGGCGAACATGGGGAACAGATATTATACTCTCTGTTACATTCGTTGTTGGTTTTATCAGTAGTTGATTCAGCCCCAATGCTTGAATCCCTGATAAGTGTAACTCGGATTCGTTTATCCAAGCAACCTGTTCACTCAGCAACAAAACAGGAGTCGTCGTATGAAGTTTTCCAACTTTATTCAGCGTACATCAACAACTGCATACAATCGCTCAATTGCTTTTAACTTTCTTTCTCTTTTCAGACAGTGCATCAATTATATAGTTTTTCTATACTCCAGATAACCCTAGAACCTTCCGGCGTGACGCATTACAAACAATCAAAATAAACTTCTTCATCACTGTCTTACGTCATACAACTTTCTTCATCATAAAAGATTTGTTCTGCTTCTAGTGGATCTATCTAGATGCTTCGATCGATAATAAACAAAGCATGGAAAATTCTACAATAATATTGACCAACGAAAATTATCAACATTATATCAAGCTTCTTCTAACAACAATGCAAAATCAAATCAAAGGTAAATACACTCTGTTATTGAATGCTTTACAAAACAAAACGATCGGCTCTATCGTGCGCGTCGCAAACGTAACACTCTCGTACACATTTCTTAATCCTGGATTCGTTCAAAGTTAAGTTAAGCACGATATAATATTATATCCTCTGAACATGCTAGAACTAATGGGTCTCCGTTTGGTGTGTGGTTGTAAAGGTCAGAGCAGTACTCTGTCCATCTGTCCAAGACTTCTTGTTCTTCTGTAAGGCATATGCCAGATTTGCTTTGGATCGTGGAGACCTTAGGCTGTTTAACACTTGTCAGCCGCTTCACAGTCTGGTAGGCCTTCTTGCTGTTGTTCTTGTTCAAACTGTTCTCTATTTCCTGGCATTGCTCTTCTATCCAGTTCTCCTTTGCTGTGCGCATGCCTTTTCGGATGTCATTGTTGATTTTTTGGTAGGCATCAGCTCCCTGTAAGGTGTTCTTTTTCTTTTTTCATCTCTCTTCGTTTATCTCACAGGTCCAAAAGTTCAGGTGTGATCCACAGCTTCTTCTTTGGCCGGTGCTTTTCCTACAACAGTGAAATCGGTAAAATCTTGTAACACTATAACTACATATACAATAGACGTATTGCATGATTTAGCCTATCCTATCCTATCCCGTAACTCGAAGGTCATTGGTGCACTACAGATGATAGTTTAACCAGCGCACTCCATCTTTCTCTGTCCTCAGCAACCCTCGTGCCTTCCCTCAGTGTCAAGCCAGTCCATTCTCGAATGTTGTCCTCCCACCTTTTTATCTGTCTCCCTCTTCTTCTGACTCTTTGCAAGACCTGATGCTCTTGTGACGTGGCCATACCATCGGAGTTTCCTTTTGTTCACCACTGTGACCATGTCATCGTGTATCCAATGGCTTGTGTGATGGTCTGTTGGATTTCGTTATTGGTGATTTGCTGAGCAAAGGAAATGCCCAGAAGACCTCTGTAGCATTTCATCTCCATGTTTTGCATTATTCGTTGTAGATCTGATGTGAGGGTCCATGTTTCACAAGCGTATAGGAAGATGGAGATGTCCATGTTGATGCCATTGGTATTGTTTGTCATAGTTTGGTCTTCTCTGAACTTGTTTCCATTCCATAGGCGTTGGAGATGGTGTGTTACACTGTTGTTTTTTTAATCAGTAGTTGATTCAGCCCCGATGCTTGAATCATGATAAGTGTAACTCAGATTCGTTTATCCACGCAACCTGTTCACGCAGCAACTAGGCAGGAGTCGTCGTATAAAGTTGTCCAACTTTATTCAGCATACATCAACAAATCCATATAATTGCTCAATCGCTTTTTTCATTTCTCAACTATCAACTCTCCAATAATTTTTTTTTGAAACAGTGTGGCAATTATATAGTTTCTCTATACTCCAGAGAAAGTTCGAACACTCCAGCGTGACGCAATTACAATCAATCAGACTAAAATTCGTCACCATAACTATCTTACGTCATATAAATTTATTTAGCTTAAAATAATCTCTTAGCTACTAGTAGATTTATCTAGATGCTTCGATCGATAGTAAACAAGTAACCCTAGAAATTTCTCCAATAATATTATGAACCAACGAAAATTATCATCATTATACACAGCTTCTTTTGACAACAACGCAAAATCAAATCAAAGGTTAATACACTCTGTTATTGCATGCTTTGCAAAACAAAACGATCGGATCTATCGTGCGCGTCTAAAACGTAACATTACCCCCTACACAAGAAGAAATGTACTTAATTTCTATCACCAACATTGAGAAGCAATGCACAAAGTCCAGAATTAAAACTTATTTCAGTCTGTCTGGATACTGTCAATGTTCTTTCATCCGCAAGGAAACGACGCCCTCGTCCGTTACGGTTGTCATCGGCCCAGGGTCAAAGACAGTGATCTCGTGGGCTTTTCCTGGAGTCAGTGCATCCTCTATTGCTTCCTTCTTCCATGGAATGTCCGACGAAGTCGACGCTGTCAGTTCCCAGAATGCACTTGCTGGGTCTCACGGTCAGGTTAGCTTCTGTTAGATGGTGAAACAGTTCTCTCAAGGTCATCAGATGCTCCTTCCAGGTCTGGGTGTAGACTAGCAGGTCGTCCCAGTAACACACGACGTTGTCCCTCCATTAAAGCATCTTCCTCATTCCTCTCTTCAGGGTAGCACCGCTGTTGACCATGCCAAAGGGCATCCTTAGGCACTCGTACGTCCCATCAGGAGTTAAAAAAATAGTCTTTGGTATGTACTGTTGACGCACGGGAACTTGCCAATAACCATTGCTGAGGTCAATCTTTGAGATGTTTTTACTCCCCGATAATTTGCGAAATAGGTCTGCTGAATTTGGCATCCGCTCAGGATCGAAGACGGTGATCTTGTTAACCTACCTGTAGTCGATGCATACTCTGTTGCCCCCGTCCTTCTTCTTCTCGACCACAACAGGGTACGCGTAGGGGGAACTGTACTCCCTGATGATGCCCATCTTCAGCATCTCATCGATGTCTTTCTTTAAGGATTCACGTGCCTTGAAAGGGATCGGGAAGGGTTTGGATCGAACGGGAATATCTGAAGTAAGGTGGACTTCATGTTTGACCAAAGTTGTAGAGCCTGGGACATCATCGAAGCTCATAAGGTCCTTGAGCTCCATCTTTTGGCCCTCCGTCAAGCTTGGTCCTAGCTTAACATCATCGATGTCTCATTTGCTGTGGAAGTCCCCAAGTTCCAACAGTTCTTCGCTGTCAAAACTGTCGTCGATCTCAGCTGCCGTTGGTGCGTGTACACTCTGATGGTCTTTTCACGTACAGCTTAAGGAGGTTGGCGTGGTATATCTTGGAATGCTGGCCGACCTTCACCTTGTAATCGTTGATCCCCACCACGGTCTCCACTTCGTACGGGCTTTTTTTTACTGCAACAGCAAGTTATTGTGATCGGTATGTAGCAGCACCAGCACTTTGTTGACAGGTTTGAACTTCCTGTTCACAGCCCTACGATCATAGTAGTGCTTTCCACACTCTTGGGACTTCTTCAGATTTTCTCTGGCTATCTCGAGAGTCTGCTCCAGCTCAAACACATACTGGTAGCCGTTCTTCACTTCTGGGGTCTCTACTTCTTTCGTCCACAATTCTTTTAGGATGTGCATCGGCCCTCGGATGGGTCTTCCGTACAGCAGTTCGAACGGAGAAAAGCTGGTGGACTCCTGCGGTACTTCTCTGTAGGCAAAAAGTAATTCGTTGATGTGGCAATGCCATTGTATGGGCTGCTTGCTGCACAGTTTCTTCAGGGTGGACTTCAGCGTAGCATTGACTTCTCGACGAGCCAGTTGCCCGTTGGATGGTAGGGTGTCGTAGTCAAATGCCGGATGCTCAGCAGTCTGTTGACTTCCTTGATGCAGAACTTGCGGTCCAGTGACACTGGTCAGATGTCCAAGTGGGTTAAATTACATTCTTCTTGTTCTGCTTGATGGTATCGGGAGTAAACGTCTCAAGGATGTTAATTTAACAACTGCGAACATTTCCCCAAAGGATCTGGTGAAATAACGCCGGGTTTTGTTCAAAACTATCTGGTTATCTGTAAGCTGAGGTACACCATCTTTGTCGTCAACATTTCTAATATTATATAGTTGAAAAGAGCTGCTTTTAGACGGATGGTAATGAGTTTACTGGAGATTTGGCGGTAACCCATGATAGACCAAGAATCCAAGGCTGTATTCGTGCCTGTAATCTCTACTGCTTAAAGTAGAGAGAGAGAATTTAGAATTTAGATTTTTTTTTTTTTAGAATTTATTTTTTTTATTTCCAAGAAAGGCCAACGCCCGTTATGGAACGGGGGCGTTTACAAAAACAAACAATATTACAAGTTACAAATATTACGCACACAAAGTCAGATATGTACACAATCATTACAATCATGAGCTATCGTGATCTAGTCGTCTTAAGGCTTTATACAAATATAATGCCAAATTACACAGAGTGTTCACGTTCCTTGATGCCAACAGCAGTGCGGTTTGTACATGTTTCCAATCACAAGGTGTGTGCACGAGCTCCGGACAAAGGGTCAAATTACCGTGGTACAAGGCCATAGTCCACCTCAAGCTTTGGTCACCTACTAGCTAAGTGACCATGCCTGCCGTACAACTGGAGTTTAGGGCAAGATGTGGCTGTTTTGTGGCAGTATTGATTGCCTTCATGTATCGTCGGGCAAAAAACAAGGTAACCATACGTACATTGAAAATGAGAAGTCTACATGCCGGTGTAATTGTTGGTTTTCTCCTCGCACAAATATTCTACTGCAACCTACTGCAACAATGTGGTGATGTTGAGTCCAACCCAGGGCCAAACCAGCAGATGCGACAGATACGACTAGCCAATAAGAGTGATGTGGGTGGTGCTCGGCGCGACAGTGTGGGGAACGAGAAGGAGCCGGAAGTAGTCGCTGCTAAAGACTTTACTTTGAAGGACGTTATGCAACGATTGGCTGCTGTGGATTCCAACATTGAGATGAAGTTTGCTACTATGGACTCCAATATCAACGAGAAGTTTGCTAACACAGACTCCAATCTTGATAAGAAGTTAGCAGATTTGAGTGAAGAACTTCATTCGGCATATTCCAAGGTGAAGGAAGAAGTGGAGGGTCTTCGTGAGGAGGTGGCGGAACTGAGGCCAGAAAATGCAGAACTGAGGTCCAAGCTCGTTGACATCGACCTAAAAGCGGATGATTTGGAGAGCAGATCTAGACGTAATAACTTGCTTTTCTACGGACTGCACAAATTAACACCCAAGGAAACGCCTCAAGAATGTGAACACACTGTTCAAGAATTTCTGACCGGCAGGCTGGAGTTTGCTGAGACTGTGCAGTTCGACCGTGTGCACCGTACGAGTAGCAAGCCTAATGCTCCTGTTGTGGCGCGTTGCACATTTACAAGGACAAGGTCGCCATCCTGAAGGCCAAAGACAGGCAGAAAGGGTCAAACATCTTCATTGGTGAAGATTTCACTACAAGGATTCGCCACATCAAGAAGAAGCTGACTCCATACCTGAAGGCTGCCAAGAGTGCTGGAAAGAAGGCGATCATGATCTTTAATCATCTCCTGATTGACGGGAAAAAGTACGTTCTTGATGGCGATGGTTCACTTAAGGAAGTCCGAAATCAGAAACCGCAATAACGATGTGGCCAGTCCAGCAAATCTCCAAGTAATGTTTCAGCGGAGGCAACAAAAAGTAACCCTACACCGGACAACTGTTGTGTTGAAAATTTGATTGCTGCGCCTACCTGTGTTACCTGTACTCACAATTATGACGCTTCAGTGATTTCTGCACGTGCTAAAGATCGGTTTAACCGTGCTAGTGTTAATGCTGTAGAAAGTGTAGTACAAGAACTCTCAAGATCACGCACGGATGTAGGTACGATTCACCATACGCCTGATAGTAAGCCTACATTGATCAACGAAAAGGATAAACGATCAAATAGGCCTACTACACGAGATACGCTCATTTGTGATTCATTACTTATAGGCCTAAATGATAGTGCTAATGAGAGTGACAATGCGATGGGTACAGTTGCTCCTCAGAACAGTTGTACTTTTCTCCACTGGAATATCGGGGGGTCAAAACTTAATGACTATAAATTTGTAAGTTATATACAATCGTTTGACTTTATATGCCTTGTTGAGACTTTTGTAAAAGATTTTAAGTCATCACTGTTTCCGGGTCATACTGTGTTTGTCAAATCCTCAGTCGATCTAGGTAGGCAGGGGAGGGAATCGGGTGGTATTGTATGTCTGTTTCGTTCTACACTTATGAAATACATTCGTTATTTGGATGGTGGTGGTGCTGGTGGTGGCGGTTTTCCTGGTAATTTTCTTTCATTTATTTTTGATAAAAGATTGTTTGGTCTGTCGGCTGATGTACTGTTTGTTTGTACTTATGTTCCCCCTGATAACTCTCGGTTCTATGCGCATTTTGATATAGATAATGGGATTAATTTGTTGGAAGATTATTTGGTTGATTACCTTTGTACGCATGGCAAAATGCCTGTGCTGTTGTGCGGCGATTTGAACGGCAGAACTTCTAATGTTTTCCCCGAGGTCTACGACGAAAGTTTGTTGTTTGATCTTACATAAAAAACTAACGACTCGAACTTTGTTCGATGTTCTCAGGATACGGTGTTAAATTCATATGGGAAATGCCTGTTAAATATGTGTAGTTCTCTAGGACTTTACATTTTGAATGGTGCTTGTAATGGCGACCAAGAGGGTCGTTACACATTCATCAGTGATTTTGGAAATAGTGTTAATGATTACTTCCTAGTCTCACATGATTTGTTTGATGCCATATTTGATACATGCCACTTGACCGTTGCTGATCATACGGAGTCCCAACACATGCCACTGGTATTCACAATATCTATACATAATAGCATTGCACAATCTAACAAAACGAAAACTGGTAAGCAAATATTGGAAAAGTTTTCCTGGAATTCTGATTGTGAGAAGCAGTATCGTGATGAACTGAAAGGTGACGAGTTCAAGGCCAAACTAGAGCATGCAGCAGGTTTGTTAGAAGTTAATGTTAATGATGCTTTGAACGTGTTCAATGATGCAGTGAAAGACTGTGCCTCGTGTATGATGTCTAAAATCGTGTTAAATACAGGTCCCCGTAAACATGATTGGTTTAATTATGACTGTCTTCTCGCAAGGCGTAACGTGCGTCAGCTGTTAAGGAAATTTCGTAAATCGTTAGAATCTGCTGATAGGCACACTTATTGCAAAGTAAGACGAGAATACAAATACATGTTACATAATAAAAAGAAATTGTATAATGACGTTTTGTTTAATAATCTTATGAATGCTGTTAAGAACCGAAAGGACTTTTGGCAGCAAATGAAGAACCTGTCTAGTATTAAAGTTCAACAGAACAATATAACAGTGGACGATTGGTTTCAGCATTTTAAATGTATCCTAGAATAAGATGATTTTATTGATTGTGTTGGTGTTGATGATGATGTTGAAAATAATCATGACGGTGGTGGTGGTGATGATGAATATAATAATAATGTACTTGATAGACCTATATCCAAAGATAAAGTTATTCTTGCAATTAAAAAACTTAAAAATAAAAAAAGCTGCTGGACCTGATAAATTAATTGGTGAATTTTTTCAAATTTTCTGGTGATACAGTAGTTGAATTTCTGGTAAAATTATTTAATACATTGTTTGATACAGGTAGTTATCATGAAAATCGGTGTAAATCAATAATTTTGCCGTTATTTAAGAAAGGTGACATAAATGACCCGAATAATTATAGAGGAATTTCTCTATGTGATGTTAGCAGTAAATTATATGGTTCTATTATTAACAGTAGGCTTCAAGATTGGATAAAGTTAAATAACATAACGGGTGAATACCAAGCAGGATTTAAACAAGATTACTCTACTATGGACCATATTTTTACACTGCTTGCTGCTGGGCAAAAACAATTCTCAAGTAATCGCAAATTATACGTTGCCTTTATTGACTTCGAAAAGGCTTTTGACAGTATTTCTAGAAATTACTTTGGCCGATTTTGATGAAGAATGGTATAAAGGGTAAGCTGTATCGATGTGTTAAAAATATGTACTCACATGTCAAGGCTCAGATCAGATGTGGTGCTACGTTTTCTGATTTTATTAACTGCACAAAGGGCGTGAAGCAGGGAGATGTATGTAGTCCTATTTTGTTTTCTCTTTTTATAAACAAGCTAGCTCTTGAAATTATTAATAATGGTAAACATGGTGTTGCTTTATCTGCTGAAGTCATTGAGTTATTTATTTTGCTTTTTGCAGATGATATTGCCTTAATGGCTGAAACAGTTGTTGGTCTGCAGTCACAGTTAAATAATTTATATTCTGCTGCGGCAAAATTACAGTTGAAAGTCAATATGGGCAAGAGCAGTATTGTTGTTTTTCGTAAGGGTGGGTATTTAGCAGCTCGTGAAAAATGGTATTTTGGTGCTCAGAAAATGGAAGTAGTAAATTCATACAAATATCTTGGTTTATATTTTTCCACTAAGTTGAGTTTTAATTTTGCTTGTCATGACCTGGTTTCTAGAGCAAAACGAGTTGTATTAAGTATTGTAAGTAGTCTATTTAAATTTGATAAAGCGTCTGTCCATGTTTTTATTAAATTGTTTGATGCACAGGTTCAACCTATTGTTCAATATGGTGCTGAAGTATGGGGTCTTACTTATTCAACAGTTGTGGAAAAAGTGCATTTGTTTGCTCTGAAACGATTTCTTGGTGTTGACAGACGTACTCCCAATGATTTAGTATATGGGGAATTTGGACGTTATCCAATCTATTTAAATTCCTATGTACGTTGTATAAGCTTTTGGCTAAAATTAACTAGAATGAATACAGACAGAGTGCCTTATAAAGCATATGTGATGTTGCAAAACTTAGATAGCAAAGGTAAAAGCACATGGGCAACAAATATTAGATTATGTCTGAGTCATTATGGCTTTCATTATGTCTGGCTATATCAGGGTGTTGGATGTGTAAAGTCTTTTTTGTCTTGTTTCAAACAGAGAATCATTGACTGCCGTTGGCAAGACTGGAATAACCATATTCAAACTAGTGACAGGTTTGAGGCTTATCGCACATTTAAAACAACGTTTTTAGAAGAAATGTATCTTTCTGTAGCAGTTAATAGGCATGTTTTGAAGGCTCTTGTAAAATTTAGAATTGGCGTATCCAGCATTGCTGTACATTCTCATAGATACAGTACTATCATTGTGAATAACGTGTGTCGTTTATGTACGTCTTCTGTAGAAGATGAAGTTCACTTTGTACTGTGTTGCTCGGCTCTTCAAGATTTAAGACACGATTTTATTCCTCCAAAGTTTTTTAGACACCCATCGAAATTTAAACTTGCATAGAGAGAGAGAGAGAGACACTTTGACACTTTGACACTTTAATAATGAACAATGGCCTTTGGCCCACTTCATGGTTGACAATCAACAAGGGAACTTTAAGTAAAAATCAAAATTACACATTTAGGCATATGAAGAAAAAGGCGCATTTCAATCTGATTCCATTCATACCGTATCTCATTCCATTTACATTTTGTCTCTTAAATGTCAACGTCATGTACTCCTTTAACTTGCCTATTGCATTATTGCTAATTTGTAATTATTATACTTTACTCTTTAATTTAAATTAAGCAATTGACATGTCAATCTCTCCTATTATAATTGTCTGTATGCTCACTCATCTCTTGATTTATTTTCATTTTATTTCCTCCTCCTCCTCTCTCTCTCTCTCTCTCTCTCTCTCTCTCCCTCTCTCTCTCTCCCTCTCTCTCTCTCTTTCTCTCTCTCAATACCAGCTATCTTCCTTGGAGGTTCACACACTACCCACAATGCTGATCGTGCTTCTGGAGGCATTTGTACAGGAACCACGCAAGCTGACGAATCTTTCCAATATCACTGGTGCCCATCAAATTTGCCAAGTGTTGTCTTTGATTGTAATGTTCTACGTTCTGCAAGAGAGCTGGGCGCAGCTGACTGTACTCGCTACAACTATACATCAGGTGCAGTTCATCGTCCAATACACCAGGGCAAAACGGGCAGCTATTGTCCGGTTGTTGTTCAGATTTGGCATATCTATTTTTATGAACTCTTAACGAACTGATGCCCAGTCTAACTTTTACCAGAGTGTCTCTAAACGCCTTAATTGGAATACTATCTAGGTAAATCTCCAAATGCAAACCCTGTTTAAAAACTCTATATTCAGCAAAACGATCACTGCTATCTATACCTGCACTCCATTCCTGAAAATACATATCCACGAGTCTTTGCCTGAAAGCCTTCAGAAAACTCGACATGTCACCAACTCCTTGATGTAACCATACATGTCCAAACCCTGATTTATACAATAGCGATTTCACCTTCGAAACCCAATTTGTTTTGCCATTTCTGTCCAAAGTTACTAACATTTCGTATGCCTGCCTTGGCAGTCGGGCTTCATCCATATGGATCAGTCTAAACCAAAACTTGACGGCCCTAACGTTGTGCGTGATTGTCAAAGGGTACCTTCCCAGCTCTCCATAAACTAGTTTGTTTGGTGTTCTGAGAGTTACATTTAAGATTCTTTTGCAAGCCAGAAGGTGAATCTTCTCCGTAGGGTCTTTCTCAGCGTCAATCATTAACCCCCATATTTCTGCTGTGTAAGCAAGCACTGGTTGCACCATAGTGTCAAAAATCTTAAGGAACGATCTCGTGTCCATTTGCTGAAGTTGACTTTGAGCTCTGAGCACCCCATAGACAGCTTTCTTGCCTTTAAGAGCAAAATGTCGAGCAGCTTCCATACTACTCATAGTTGTCGTGAATTTGTACCCAAGATAGATATAGCTGTTTACTACCTCTAGAGGTTGACCATCTACAGACCACTTTTCATGCCGACTCAAGTATCCGCCATGCCTGAATACCATGATCTTGCTTTTGTCCCTATTTATGATAAGGTCCAACTCTTGGCACATGCTGTGTAGTAAATTGATTTGATTTTGTAAACCTGTGGGTGAAAAGGACATGAGTGCTATATCGTCGGCGAATAGCAAAATGAGAAGTTCTATTAATCCTGGCATAAGCTGGATGCCGTGTCTACCATAACTAGAGACATGTTCCGCTACTTCATTTATAATGATGGAGAACAGATTTGGGCTCAATACACAGCCTTGCTTTAGCCCCTTTGGGCAGTCGAACATATCTGTAAGGCTACTGTTACCAACACGTACGCGTGCAGATACAGTTCTATAAATTGCCCTGATAGCGCTGAGAAATTTGGATGACACGCCAGCCCTACTCATTGCCTCTAGTAATGTCTTCCGCTCCACCGAGTCAAATGCTTTTTTCAAGTCTATGAAAGCCACATACAGTTTACCACCCCTTTTAGATAGATACTTTTGTGTCACAGCGTAGAGTGTAAACACATGGTCACTTGTAGTGTAGTCTTTCCTGAATCCCGCTTGCGACTGATGAATTTTGTTTTCACTCTCCAACCAAGCATAAAGTCGGTTGTTTAAAATTGAAGTGTAGCATTTCCCTAAGATGCTCAGTAATGAAATTCCTCTGTAGTTGTCTGGAACGTTTAAGTCACCCTTCTTGTGAATCGGGACAATGATCGCCTGAGACCAAGGACTCGGATACATGCAACTACTAAAAATGCGGTTAAACAAGACAGTCAGAAAAGAAACGACATATTGTCCTGCCTCCTTCAGCATCTCAGGCAACACTCCATCAGGTCCTCCTGCCTTTCCTCGTTTCAGCCTACCTATACTTTTCACAACTTCCTCTTCTGTTATATCACAGTCCAAACATTCGACGGTCGACAGATTCATGTCAGCAAATTCATTCTCCATCGAGTCTTCTACTACAGAATTAGAGTCAAAAACGCTCATGAAGTGCTCACGCCACTGGTCAGTTGTGATGTTATTTTTGAAAGCTTGCTTTTTAACTAGACCACAACACGATCTGAGTTCCATCCAAAACATTGCTGGGTTGTTTAAACTGTCGGAAAGGAGTTGTGCTTTCATAGACTTATACCCTTGCTTTTTCTTTTTAAGGAGAGTTTTGTAATTATTTCTAGCATATACAAAGCCTTCCCTGTCTTCTGCCTTTTTGGTTAGTCTATATCTTCGTAATAGTGCTCTGGTTGTTTTCCTCCGCTCGCAACATTCTTTGTCAAACCATCTGAATGTTGTTTTGCTTTCTCCGCCCATTCTCACTTTCTTCACCATACAAGAACTTGCTTCCTTTAAGCAGTCGACAAACGTTTCTAAAGCTCTTGGCATATCTGTCTCAACAATTATCTTCGCTTCTTGTAATTTATCTTGTACGTTTTCACTTTTAAAGACGTCCAGAAAGTTGCCGACTTTAAATTTATCCCATACCATCTTATCGATCCACACTGGAGCGGCTTTCAGCAACTGATCTCCTATTTTTATGTAATTTGACTTTATGGTCAATGACACAGGTGAGTGATGTGTGCCAATGTGATTGTTATCTACATGTAACGAGTCAAGTAGTCGATCTGTGCACAGATCATTAGATAACATGAATAGATCTATGACGCTTGACCCACGCAAAGCAACGTAAGTTTCACTATCATCAAAACCGAAGGCTGAAGCTCCATTAAGGATAGAACAAGACGTAGCATCGCAAAATGACAACAACTGTGTGCCAAAACTGTTAATTGTGCTGTCTTTTGAAGTCCTAGCTAGATAAAACTCGCCTTCCCCGCTGCCATTTTCTTCTACATCTACTGACTTCCCATTTTCATTTCCAGTGCGGGAGTTTAAATCTCCACAAATCATGAGATAGAAATCACCCGTGCTTTGAAACAGGTCTAACAAACATTGTTCCAATAATTCTATACCCCGGGCACTGCCAGGTGGTGTTTCGTTGTATGCAGGAGAGTCTTTAGGGGGGATGTAGCAAAATATAAATAGCATTGGTTTACTTAAGGACAATAACTGGCCACTCATCTCTAGCACGACGAAATTATCGTAACTGACTTTTACGAGCTTGAAAAAGGTCACCAAATCTTTACGGATTAAAACTATTGTACCGCCACTGTGCCTTCCCTGTCTGCTTAGCTTCTTAGCAGGAGCCTGAAAGACCTCAAACTGCGGGAAAACATTTAGCTGAAAATCGTCTCTTGTGAAGGTTTCCGTTAGGCATACTACATCGTGAGATGCAACATATTCAATAAAGTCTTTATCCCCTAGCCTTGACGCTATGCCGCCGACGTTATAAGTTAAAAATTTAATTAGTTCATTTTTGCTGATGTCGTTGTCAAACCTCGTAGGCCGGCCACCCCGTCAAACGTGTGTACTTTGTACCTTATAACCTCTCGAATTTGTTGACCTTGGTGGATATGTCTTCCGTGGTTGTCGTTGTCGATGCTGCTGGCGATCAACCAATCCCTTCTGAACTTGACGTACCCCGTCGTTTGTGGATGTGTCGTTCCCAGCCTGATGCGATGACTGTGTGTAAGGTTCAACTTGCTCTGTCGCGTAGGGCTGTGATGTGCTTATAAGGACGTCTCTTCTATTTCCACTTTCGCGAAAGCCAGAAGCACCAGGTGATCCTACGTCTCTCAGTGGATTTCTTCTGCAAGGGTGCTCGGTGCTGATGCGTGGACGAGTGTTCTCGTTACATCCGACGTCGCTGTTAACGCGTGTGTACGAATATACTGATGCCTTGTTTTTCACGTTCTGACCATATTGTTTCAAGGCTGCTTTATTCTGACCGTCGCAACTCCGATTTATTGGAATAAGACGACCGTCCCTTAAGATGCCACTCCGACCCGATTTACGAAGTTCAGCCATGTCCTTTTGTTGTTTCGGTGTCAGATCAGCGCTGACTGTAATCCCGTGTGTTACCAGTTTCCGTCTGGCTTGGCGATTTCTCATAAGGCTCATGGTCTCGCTGTACCTGAAGAAGCGAACGATGACTGGCCTTGGATGACGTCCGCCCCTACTACCCACACGTCTCACTTCTTCAATGCTGTCTCGTGCAACAAAAAGTTCTGTGCTGTGGCTATTTAGCCTGTGTACGACTTTGTTAGCTAGGCTTTGTGTAGTTTCATGTATGTCTTCTTGTATGCCATCAATCTTCACGTTTTTACGTCGAGATTCCGCTTCAGAGACATCTAGCGATGTCCGAAGCCTGCTCACTGCATCTTCTGCTTTCTGAAGCTTATTCATCAAATGAGTGATGTGTTTAGTGTTTGAGTGAATACAGTCAAAAAGCTGTTCAAAACTTTGCTTGATGGATCGCATATTTTGTGTAGTCACTTCTTGTTCTTCTAGTAGTTGTTGTGTTAGTGTACAGTTTTG
>CM072520.1:62312120-62369620 GCA_036898135.1 Oncomelania hupensis
TATGTGTATGAGTGTGTGGCTTGAATGAATAAATAGTTTGAAATTTGTATATATAATTGTTGTGTTTTCACCCCTTCACGTCTGCGGGAAATCGCCATTCTGTCCGGGTTGTCTGCGTGCGTAAGTTGTTTGTTTGTGGCGTCTGCTCAGAGGGAGTCGTGGCGGTGACAACTCTGTTGGTGATGGCTGAGGATTTTTGTTCACTTCAGTTTGCTCCTTGTTCACCCTCTTGGTTCTAAGCTTCGCGTGTGACTACCCGGTTAATGTGGGGTGTACAAGGGTTATGCAGTAGTCTCTACGTCATCTGCGACCAATCATCTCGTTTTCGTGACTACGGGAATCTTTTCTCGGCCGTCTTTTGTTCTCTTGCCTGCTTCTGGGACACTATCTGTTACGTCTCAACTTCATGTGTCACAGGTGAAACACAGGGTAAATCTTAGTGATATGATTCTCGTGGCGACTTAGCGGTCAAGGGACATCAGTCAAATGCCCGAGTAGGCTAACTTACATTCTTACTAGTGAGTTCTGCTTGATGGTATTGGGAGTGAACCTAATGGCCAACATTCCTTTAGAGAGCTGGTAAATTAACGTCAGGTTTGGTTCAATACTATCTGTTTATCTCTAAGCTGAGTTACCACATCTTTGTCATCAACATTTCTGATACAATTCCTCTATTTGTTTTGTTTTGTTTTTTGTTTTGATTCAGACCACCGCCACCACCCACCCCTTCACCCATCCTTAGCTCTTCCCTCCTCCCTCTCTCCCTCGTCTCTTATTCGTTAGCAAGTGTCTGATTTTATTTTGTATGAAGCCGGATGTTTAGAATGAATGCGTAGTACTGCGCTTTGAACTGATATTGTTCATTGGGAAAAGCACTATATAAATATCCTTATTATTATTATTATTATTATTATTATTATTATTATTATTATTATTATTATTATTATTAGTATTATTAGTATTATTATTAGTATAGTATTAGTATTAGTATTATTCCACCAAACACACATGTGTCCAAATGGACCAAAGTGACCAATCTGTCATTTTCTCAGTTATATCATTCATTACGCGAAGAAACAATAATAATGCTTGTCTCTGCATCTTAGATATATGTGATGCTGTCTACTAATTAAGGCTTGGTGTCGCCGTGGTGTCGCTGACGTCAGTCGTTTCGCATAGAATCGTTTTATGATTCTTCTTTGTAGTATACCCATATTCTTTGCTTGAGTGATGATTTCTGCGCCTGTCCAATTTCCTTCATGGGAGGTAATGAAGATTTGTTGATTTGTTGAATTGAATTTGTGAGTGATGAACTTTTAGTTTGTCCAAATGCCTTGATGAGAAAATAAAGAATGGCTGATTTAATAAATGGAATTTAATGAAAATGGAATTCATATTGAATTAAATTGTGTGTTTTTTGAAAAAGAAATGTCTTTAGCAAACACATCCCCCAGAAGAACAAAAAAAAGAGAGAGAGAGAGAGAGAGAGAGAGAGAGAGAGAGAGAGAGAGAGAGAGAGAGAGAGAGAGAGAGAGTGTGTGTGTGTGTCACGAAGTGAGTTGGTAAATATTTACATGACTTGTTTTTAGAATTAGGACACAATCGACGGCTTTTGACATAGGCACGTGACGTATGTATTCGCTTTGCGTTGGTACTATATTTCCTAAGGCTGTTCTCGTATGCATCTGAGAGTATCTGTGATTGGATGGATGAAATCGGGCTAGGATAGAGTATTAGTGGAATGAAAGATAGATTGTGAAAAAAGAGTGAATGCTTGTTTTGTGTCACCTGGAAATATGCTTATGACTGGAATGCTTATTTTGTGTCACCTGTTACTGTGTAAGCTACTTCTGTTTTCCACTTTGGTGATTCTGGATTCTGTTCCTGACAGACACGGTAATTTGAATAGTTTTATTTTATGATTGACTAGTTGGAAATATAATATTGAAACTAATTTTGTAAATGCATAAAATATTTTCATAATTTGATAAATGTAATCGTCTGTCAGAACGGGAACAGGATTGCTTCATAGAGAGATAAAATCATACTAGTTCAGCTATTTCTTATTTTATTATTCTAGGACTTATAGTCTTGTGGAATTCCGTTTTAATTATTATTCCACTACTTTAAGTGAGAAAGAAATGAACCATAAAATTAGCAAAACGTAAATTGGTTTTGTGCTCCCACTGTTGTATATTTTTCGCCTGCAGTGTTTCAAGTTTATTTCTCTGTCTCAACTTGTGTAATTGTAAAGGTCTTTTGGTGAATGCGTGAAACTGGAACATTTAAAAACTGTGTACAAACTAATATCAAGTGTGTAGAAATCTTCTGAGAAAAAAGCTAATTATTTTATAACACGCACAAGAAGTTTATGACAGAGAGAGAGAGAGAGAGAGAGATAGAGAGAGAGAGAGAGAGAGAGAGAGAGAGAGAGAGAGAGAGAGAGAGAGAGAGAGAGAGAGAGAGAGAGAGAGGTTGAGGTGAGGAAACAGACAACACAGAAAAAAAGATGCATACATTTTTTTTATTGGGTTGTACTAACATTTATGATTTTGTGGTGTTGTCTTACGATTCTTTATTTGTTTTACCATTTTATTTTGACTATTTTAGTGCAATTACATGTACAATAGTACGTTTGTCTTTAAATTCGCTTAGTTGTAGACATATCGTAAAGTCTTTGAGCTGAGAAATAGGGGGTAATAACATTATCAATGAATCAGTGCACCTACATATGGTTGCATTATCGGCGTTTTAGCATTATCAAATGACTCAGTGTACTTACCATAAACTTACATTAGAAGTCCTAAGGCTATGAGTAAACATAACATAAGGTTGCGTTAGATATTTTAACATAATCAGTGAACATAAAATAAAGTTGCAGTAGAAGTCTTAACGTTATCAGTGAACATAACGTCAGGTTGCATTAAATGTCTTAACATTATCAGTTAACCAGTGCAGTTAGTATCACTGCCACTTAATTCTAATTAATTCAATTGCATTATGTGAACAATTAGACAATGAATTGATGTAAATTTGCACTTAGGAAATAACTGACAAACATATGCACACATAGAGAACACATCGGATGAGGTATTTGCTTTGACAAAATCAAAGCTGCAATCAAATGGCACCCTACTCTGAATTATCGTCTAATTGTTTTCTTCTATTTCTTTACATAGTGACCGCTTTTTCTCAATTGCATCTATGTGTATTACATAACAAAGCAATTGCTTTTATAAGTGTTCTTCTTGTTCTTGTTTTTCTTTTGCTTCTTCTTCTTCTCATCCATCATCATGAGTCATTCGTCATCATCACAATCATCATATTCGTCCTCCTCATCATCAGCATCATCATTCTCCTATTAGATGCCGTACAAAAATATCATAAAGAAAATCTGACAGCCCGAAACAGCATTAAAAAATTATTCCTAGACATCAGACATTACAATCAGAACATGCAGTTTAAGCAATGACAAGAACCAACAGCAACACACAGACATTGGACACTTCTAATCTAAACAGGGTATTTTCACAAAACGGAGCAGGGAAAATGAAAAAGGACACACTATAATAAACAGAAAAAGGCTATTATCTATCTGCATTGCTTATCATAAATAGAAATAAAATAGTAAACACTGATGACTGCGCGCGCATCAAGGAAACAATGTGTTTTGAAGTGAACAAGAGCTATGACAATAATATAAAACTCTTTGCAGCAATGTAACTTTGCAAGCCAGTAATAACAAATTATGAACGACTGGAACACAATCCACACATACCTATCACATAGTCATTAACTGGATCACATTCCACATATACCCATTACATAGTAATTAACTTTTACAGTTGTTCCCATAACCTTTCGGTCGTTGGAGAGAGAAGCGTTGGGTACTTTCCTTTTCTCTGGTCCAGCATAAGGAGGGCGGTGCTCAATGATACTTTTGAAGTCTGAATTTTCCAAGTCCTAAGCAAGGACTGACAAAAGGACAAACTAAAATAGCCAATTTATGGTTGCATATCAACATTATAAATATTAATGTCTGCACACGCGTATTGAAGCGTGTTTTTATAGGGGCAGCGAACCACAAATATAATAATAATAATAATAATAATAATAATAATAATAATAATAATAATAATAATAATAATAATAATAATAATAATAACAACAATAATAATAATAATAATAATAATAATAATAATAATAATAATAATAATAATAATAATAATAATAATAATAATAATGTAATTCATTTAGAAAAAAAGCACTCTTGTCCCTGTCAGGTAAGTCAGGAAACACTGCATGGTTGTGCCTTACAGACCAAAGGCAATGTGCAGTCTTTGCAATAGGAAGTTGTGATCCAGCGTATCAAACGCCGCCGACAGATCCAGCATTTTAGGTGAACTCGCAAAAGCTTACTGTATTGTGTTGAGTGGTGTTTAAATGTTGTAATATTTCCGTGTGAACAGTCGGAAAAAAAAATTACTAATGTAAGTGTATTTGGAGAAAGAAAAGCTCGTATCCCGCCAAAAAACGTATTTCTCATTTCTCAAACTCTTACGCCAAACAAGGAAGTCTTGTTTCAACTCTTAACCACACAAGGTATCAGTTTTAAGGGAACAGACACAATGCAGGATCCATACTGATGAAATAAACAAAGAAATATATGTTAGCTACTCGAGGCTGATCTTTTTAAATGGACGGGGCCAATGTTTGCATTCAATCCTGGAAACAACAGAGACCCAGTGGTGGCTTTGTGCTGCGCGGATTTCTTAACGTAGTATAGTGTTCTGAGACGTCTTCCATCTGCAGACTCTCGTATGGACTTGTCGGAACCATGTAGCCGTCTTTGTCGATGACTTCGTATACACCTTCTCCACTTTGCCGCTGCCTGTCAGCCAGAGTACTGGAACACGCAAGTCTGCCGGCGCCGTCACCTGTTGGTCGCCGCACGCTGGAGAAAGACAATGGGTAAAAATCAGTGAGCAGGAATTTACAGTATTGCAGTATCAAGTCAAGTCATCAGTTATTTTATTAAGATCAGTATCATCAGAGCTGTTGAACCGACGTGTGACTATAGCTAGGTCATGTTAATGACAAAAGCTGGGCTATTTTCCTGTTCAACAGCCTGACCACCACCATTCCTCATGCTACCGTTGATAGGTGCATTGCGACCTTTTCCCACATTAGGCTCTGATTCATCCGTCGGCGTAACCAAACATGTCAATCAATCAAACTCAACCCCATCCCCACACCCCTGTAACAAGAGGCCACTTTTACACAGCACATTAGTTTTTGCCTTGTTTAGTCAGTTGTATAGTAGGTTAATGTTACACTGAAGCAGACGACAGAAGTTACTGATGTGTGCTACACTCTGCTAGATTGACGCGAGCGCAGTATAGTGACATCATCCAGCTTACGTTATAGCAGAGTCCGGCCAATCGGGACAGAGAGAGATTAGGTAGACCAGTTCTACCTGGTTAGGCAGAGACAGGTAGAGTAGTCATTCTGCGTTCAAACTGCCTAGAGGACAGAGCTCGGCTCTAACAAATATCTCTCCACTGAAAGACTAGGAAAGCAGGACTTGTTGAAAACTCTATTGAATCAAGTTAGCCACGGCCTGACATTGTCAAAAAGGTAAATGAACATACTTTTGTTTCATCGTGATGTATTGATATTATTGTTGAATTATGTTTGTGAAATTTGCTATGCTTAGTCTTGAATTGTTAATCCAACGTTGCGTGACCACGTGGCGATTACGACCGGTTTTGACGCCATGTTGTATACCTTATGGACCCGCTGTTGTTTAACCTATATTTATGCTTGCAGACCAATGGCTGTACCAGAGAATGTGTATACTATTAATTATTTCTTTATGTGTATAGTTAGCCATGATTTATATTTATATATGTATAGGAAATTAGAGTGGAGATTCCAGTGGACCACGGACTTAGCAGAATGTTCGTCGCTTATATATAGAGATGTGGAGCTAATCACTGAGGGCTACTTCGGCCTTCAGTGAGATGCTCTGCACAGACCTAGTATACATGGTTGTACAGAATTTCGTCTCATATGTTACAGACGAGCAGGCATCGTATCGTGAGCCCAACCAGGCGAAAGACAAGAACAAATCTTCCCTGAAAGTTGGCCTGCCGAGGCATCTCTATCAATGTGCGACGAGAGCCCACCAGTCTAGCAACAAGGAGAAGAATCCACAACAACACATCTCATCAAGGAAGCAACCACAACACAGTTCTTCGAACATTCAGTTAAGTGAGTTTGGTAACAGTGCACCAAACCTATATCAAAGGACCACAGTAGTCCACTCTTCCAGAACTCTGACTCTTAGGGCAGAAAGCATCCTGTGCCCGATGAAGATACAGTAGCTGCATAGAACTATCAAGAAGCGAACCCTTCGAATTGGCATTTGAACTTTTAAGTTAGTATCGTACTTAGCAGATGGTGTATAGAGGAAATAAATGTGTGATATTTACTGTTAACAAGTGGCTTGACTACCTATGTTTCATAGACGTGTGACAGCATAGACCAGGAATATTAATAGACAGCGCAGTGACGCCATTGGTGTGATGACGCGTCAAGAGTTATGCGACTTGATTGTGGCATGTGTGAAAATGGCTGCTTCACAGAGCGAAGATCTGATGGAGAGGGGGAAAAAATCGCAGGAGCAGTTACGGTGACCACTGTGCAGCTTTGAACTGCACAAACGCACGATTAAAGGTTGCATGCAAGGGGAAGAGTTTTTTTCGTTTCCCAAAGGAAGAAGAACGGTAAGTTCTTGAAGAAATTGTAGATCTATTCTGACAGACAAGAATCATGATATGAATGAATTATGATGACCAAGACCGGTCAATGAATGGTTGTCAATGATACAAGACGGATTGGAACTAAGGTGATGTTTCGTGTAAGAAACGGTTTGGATTAGCCCAAGGAATTAATAAAGGTTGTGTGTAGGGTTAGTACTTAGTGATAATTAACTTGAATTTAGTTTAGTATCAATAAAAAGTACGCCTACTCACTACTGTCATTGTCAGTGTCAATTAAGCCACAGTAGAACTAAAAAGGGGTGCCTTCTGGCCGTTTGCTGTCATGTGTCATCCTCTGTCTAGATCTAGATTTAAAACAATTCTGGTGCACTGTAAAGTCTTGGTATAAACGTGATTAATGTTATGTTTGTTAAGTAACCCAACTTGATTTGCCGCACTAATTAGCTCACTATTGTCATGTTCTTGTTAACTCCAAGGGTACTTAAAAAAAAATAAAAGAAAAAAAGATTGTAAGACAGTATGAGAAAAGTAAAATTTCAGCGGGTTGTTATTTGCTGTCCACCAAACTGTGTCTGTAATTCCTCAACTTCGTATCATGTTATAATTAAATTAGGTTGTGGCAGAATATTCTAATATAAAATACAGATGCCAACCCTTTATTTTGTCACAAGACTCACTGAATGTATTGTCAATTTGAATGAAATATATAGGGTTGATTGCAGGATGGTTTCATTTGTGATCACAGAAAGTTGCCTTGTTCACATTTTTCTAAATACGAGAGAGAGAGAGAGAGAGAGAGAGAGAGAGAGAGAGAGAGAGAGAGAGAGAGAGAGAGAGAGAGAGAGAGAGAGAGAGAGAGAGAGACAGATAGACATAGCAGGGGCGGATCAGTTAGTTTTTGGGGGAGGGTTTCCAAAATTCTATTAAAGGGACTTACTCGGTGAATGCTAATTATGGTACGCTTCAGATCAAGCATAAACATTGGCAGGACACGCACTTTTCCAGAAGCAGACGTCATAAGTGACGTGATGATGTCTTTCCGGCTTCACTTGAAGAGAGTAAACACAGCAAAGTGCACTAGACTAAGTTCGACCTGGACAAACTGCAAGACCCGGAGGTGACAGAAATATTTCAGGCCACAATTGGAGGGAAATTTGCACCACTGCTCATTTTAAGAGCTGGTGAAGTAGATGTCAACACCATGACCACCACTTTCAACTTAGCTGTGACAGATGCCGCCACGGAGATCCTTGGAAAGCACCGGTCAAAGAAGAAGCTGTGGATCACACCTGAACTTTTGGACCTGTGTGATAAACGAAGAGAGATGAAAAAGAAAAGGAACACCTGACAGGGAGCTGATGCCGACCGAAAAATCAACAATGACATCCGAAAAGGCATGCGCACAGCAAAGGAGAACTGGATAGAAGCTCAATGCCAGGAAATAGATAACAGTCTGAACAAGAACAACAGCAAGAAGGCCTACCAGAGTGTAAAGCTGCTGACAAGTGTTAACCAGCCCAAGGTCTCCACGATCCAAAGCAAGTCTGGCTTATGCCTTACAGAAGAACAAGAAGTCTTGGACAGATGGACAGAGTACTGCTCTGACCTTTACAACCACAAACCAAACGGAGACCCATCAGTTCTAGCATGTCCAGAGAACAGAGAAGAAGAAGAAATCCTCCCAATTCTCCGAGAAGAAGTTGGGGCAGCAGTGCAATCGCTGAAGAAGGGGAAGTCAGCGGGAGTGGACAACATACCAGCGGAACTGCTTCAAGCAAGAGGAGAAGCGATGATCGACGCACTCACCATTATGTGTAACAAGATGTGGCAGAGTGGGGAGTGGCCTACACCATGAACCAAGTCGCTTGTCATCACTCTTCCCCAAAAAAGGTAACCTTCAGGAAAGTGAAAATTACCGCACCATCAGCCTCATCAGCCACCCCAGCAAGATCCTCCTGAAATATAATACTCAACAGGTTGAAACCCCAAGCTGAACAAATCAAAGCCGAAGAGCAAGCAGAATTTAGGGCAGCGCGAAGTACCACTGAACAGATTTTCAACTTCAGAATAATCTGTGAGAAATACCTACAGCACCAACATCTATATCATGTGTTCGTAGACATCAAAAAAGCTTTTGACCGAGTCTGGCATGCAGCTCTGTGGGCAACCATGATAGTGTACAACATCAGCCTTAAAATTGTTGAAGTCATCACAAGCCTGTATGACAAGGCTGCCAGAGCAGTCCTCCACAACAGCGCCATCGGAAACTGGTTCAGAACAACAAACGGTGTGCGTCAGGGATGCCTACTCTCTCCAACACTCTTCAACATCTTCCTAGAGCGCATCATGTCAGATGCCCTTGCAGACCACAAAGGCACAGTCAGCATAGGGGGAAGAGCAATCTCCAACCTTCGTTTTGCGGATGACATTGATGGATTGGCTGGAGAGGAACAAGAACTTGAACGGCTGGTACAGAGGCTTGACACCACCTCCAGGAAATAAGTGCAGAGAAGACCAAAATGATGACCAACAACACCCATGGCACCAACACGGACATCAAAGTCCAATGCCAATCCCTCAACACAGTGCATAGCTTCAAATATTTAGGAGCCATTGTATCAGACAATGGGTCCCGACAGGAAGTCCTCTCCAGGATCGCACAAACAACTGTTGCCCTGGCGAGGTTGATGCCAATTTGGAAAGACAGGACCATCAGTCTACATTCCAAGGTAAGGCTGCTGCGCTCCCTTGTCATCTCCATCTTCCTATATGCTTGCGAAACATGGACCCTCACAGCAGATCTCCAACGAAGAATACAAAGCATGGAGATGAGGTGCTTCAGAAGACTTCTGGGCATTTCCTATACCCAGAACATCACCAACGACGAAGTCCGACAGACCATCACACAAGCCATTGGACAACACGATGACCTGCTCACAGTGGTGAAAAAACGGAAACTCCGATGGTATGGCCACGTCACCAGATCATCAGGTCGTGCAAAGACCATCCTGCAAGGCACAGTGCAAGGAGGTAGAAGAAGAGGGGGACCGAAAAAGAGGTGGGATGACAACATTCGAGACTGGACTGGTTTGACACTGAGCGAAACACTCAGGGTTGCTGAGGACAGGGAAAGATGGAGTACGTTGGTTAAACGATCATCTGTGGTGCCCCTACGACCTCCGAGTTATGGGATAGGATATGATAGGATAGGATATGTTATTTACTTGTAAGATTAAATTATTAAAATAATAATTACCTCCTTTGCTCGCAAAATATGTGCTGAGCTTTGCCACACCTTTCGAATCGGAGGGCTTCAACGACGGCGTCCGTGGCCTTTTGAACCGCTGTCGCGAGTCGGAATAAGCAAGCAAAGGGACGGAACTTTGACTACTTGTCTTTTTGCTAAAACGTCAACGTAAGCCAGGGTTGCCCACACTATGACTTTTTCAGCAAGCGAGGTACTTTTAAAATGACCAAGCCAAAATGATCTACCTACCACCAAAATGCAAAACATATATATAGTCATATAATAGGCTGACGTCAATTTTTTTTTTTTTTACTGCTAGCGATCTACTCAGTCACACTGCCTTCACGATGGACCGGTCGATCGCGATCGACGTATTGGGCACTCCTGTCGTAATCCATTATATTATCCATTAGGAATATCGTTTTCTTTCTTTTCATTTCTTCCGCTCCCCCCCTCCCCCCCCCCCCCCACCCCACCTTAAAAAAAATAAAATAAAATAACATAAATAAATAAATAAATAAATAGAATTTCGCCGAAGACGGGAAATATCAGCTTTGCTCTTCGCGTGGAGCATGAAAGACGGTGTTCGTCTGGAGATTGTTTAGAATGATTGCAATGATTGAAGTTTTTTAGGGAGAAGATTGCGAGGGCTTGCATATTGTGGGAAAGGTCAAATACTCGTACCCCAAAAAATAGAATTAAAAAAAAATAAAATAAAAATAAAATAAATAAATAAGTACATATATTATTTATTTATTTATTTATTTATTTGTTTACTTTTATTTTTTTTAAATTTTAATGTTTATAATTTTATATATATATTAAAGTTTTTTTTTTTCTCTCTCTCTCTCTCTCTCCTTCTTCTTCTTCTTTTTTTTCCTTTTTATTTTTTTTTTTTTTTGGGCTGGGGGGGGGTTCCGGAAACCCCGGAAACCCCCCCCCTCGTCCGCCCCTGCATAGACAGAGAGAGAGAGAGAGAGAGAGAGAGAGAGAGAGAGAGAGAGAGAGAAGACTGACTGAGAGAGAGAGAGAGTATAATTATTACGTACCCTAATTATTATGTTGAAATCAATCGAAGCATATTTTTGTAAATAAATGAATTTCCGTGTGCACAACTAGATTTACGTTTCGAATTAGTCAATATCTTTAGTTATATTTCGATCTCCATCTCCTTCTATATCACACACACACACACACACGCACATACACACACACCCACACCCACACACACACACACACACCCACACACACACACACACATAAATTATACACACTAAAACTGCCAATCAATCCGTATGCTGTGTGACCCCATACGGAACAAAAAATAAATTACACATGTATGACACATTCTAGACTAGTGGTTTTTTTTAAAAATATTATTAGTATTTTTATTTTAACTCAATTTATCTTACACATACTGTTTATTTCAAGCAACAAAACAATGCAAAAGCCACCTATATCACGGGTTACAGTTTAGGAAGCGCTGATAACACCTTTACGGTCAAGAGGCAGCAAGTCATGAAAAAATAAACAGATGTGCATTAAAAAAAAATTCTCAAATTTGAAAAGCCTTATTTCAAACATTTTCAACAGCAAAAAGTGAAAATCGCCGTCTAAAACATTTTTTTTATATAATTAAAAAACCCCATATTATAGACAAGAGACTAAGAACCGAAAGCAAGCCCATGCCACGTTCACACCAGCTCAATGCCTATGTGAGCAGCACTCTTAGGTTCTCCCACATTTTGCTGGCTGCGGGCTATTTATAGCTTGCCTACACCCTCCCTTTCAGTGAAAGGAAAGGAAAGAAGGTAGGTAGGTAGGTATGGTAGATTAAAGTCCCTAAACACTTCAGCGTATGCGGGACTATGTTATGAAGAAATTCGTTGATATAAGAAGTCACTTTGAACAGAAGACTGTGGATGAAGATGGAGCGCACAGGGGGTGCCGCTGCTACGTCCAGAAATCATTATAAGTTAAGGCGGAAGTTCAATCCAATATGGAGATAAGGGTACCAAGCAGAGGCAGGAGGAAGAGTCACTGTCAGAACAGGGACCTACAAAGAGGTTAATGAAGGAATTTTAGGCAAATGTGCCATCCAAATAAACTGCCCGGAAACATCCGAGCACGCAACGGGAGCTAACCAGGCCAAGGCCAAACAGGCAAAAGGGAAGCGAGGCATGTGGCAACGTGGCAAAAACCTCCCTAAAATATAAATTAAAAGCCATATACAATTTTAAGATTATAACCGCGAGAGGCAAAAGCCCAACATACGTTAAAAACATTCTAAAACTATCAAGATAATCTACGGGCTAACGTCGGATCATTCCGCACCACGGGAGGTTTGCAAAGACCCCAACCGTTTCGGGGGACGTACATCACGCGAATTTCTTCTCGCAATTTCGTCAGCCTCCATAACTCTGATCTTCTCGACCACGAAGATAACAGAGCTTTCAAATTTATCCACATCTTCGGAAGGCAAGACCTTTCGCATGCGTTTCAAACCTCCCAAAAACGACTGAACGTAGTCCGCACTCACACAATTCATGGAAGTAGTATCAAATGGTGCTTGAGTAGATCGGCTCACCGTTTCTCCAAACGACTCGTCCCGGACAGGACTATCCGTGCCAACGGACCGAATCTCTGGACCTTGGCGCCCTCCTTCTGGAGTCGAGCCCACCCACACGGGACAAGGAGGACTGCGCACGGACAGCCCACGGACCACCTCAACCAAGTCTGTCACCGACCGAGTAAGGCTCTGAACCAAGTTCTCGAGCCTCTCTATAGCCTGCCAGGGATCGCGCACGGGTACAGTGGCAGTCTGTACACTGGTCACAATAGGCGGAGGCCCGGCGGGCTGAGTTCGCGCCGCCCAGGTAGCAACAGTGGGCACTCGGGGTATAGACGGTCCCGCAGTACAAACGGGAGCAGCAGGAGCCTGCACTGTTAAGACCGACTCGCCACCCGCCTCAGAGGCAAGTCGCTCTTTGGCCAAATTCAAGGCCTGCGCCCGCGGCATGTAATTTGATGCCCTGACCTGGTTCGCCAAGAGGCGCTCCCTGTGGGCCGGGCATCCCAGATTCGCAGCGGAATGATTGCCCAAACAATTCGGGCATCGGCGCTTAACTGCATTACAGTGCGCTCCCGTGTGGTTGGCGGAACCACAAGAAGAGCAGACCCGCTGAAATTTACAATATTTTTTCACATGGCCAAACTTTTGGCAATTGTGACACCGCACCGCCGGGGCTACAAACGGAACAACCGCGAACTCCCGGCGGTTAAAAAGAAGATTATGCGGCAGCGTCGCTTCTTCGATCGTGACCCGGACAAAAGTAGAAGGCTGCCCGTCTGCCCTAAACAAGCGACGAAAAAGACGTACTCTGCATGGCCCGACCGAGCCATCGGCACAAGCAACGCCCTCGAATTTAGCCGAGATTTCCTCGTCCGAAACGGTGGTGGGGATGCCAAGGACAACACCGTCCACCGTAGGGACGGGTACAGAACAGGAGACAGAAATCTGTCCTATCTGAGTAACCATCTTCAATTTCTGCTGTTGTGCCCTTGAAACACAGGCTATCATGAAGCCCTCCCCAAGAGGCTTCACACGATCTACCGAGCCAACAATAGGCTTCAGCAGATCGGCCAGCTTCCAATGCACGGCTTTCAGGGACAAAGTAGTTATGTCCCCGATTTGTTTTATGACGATTGGAAACTGGCATAGCCCGTGGTTCAAGGCAAGAGGTGGCCTCGGTGGCCCTCTAAACTTACTTTTTGGTCTACCACCGACGGTCCGCCAACCGTCCTCTCCCTCCGGTGGTGCCACCTGGTCGGTCACAGCATCGACCTCCGAATCTGATCGCCCCGATCCGATACCCCCGGCACCAAGACCGGGTACTGGCAGCGAATCAGCCACCTCGGCCCCAACTTCGATTGTCTCGTCCGACTCCGAGGACGACTCCGACAGCGTCCCATAGGCCCTTTTGCGACCCGATAAAGACTGTTCCAACCCAACATCAGAGGCCAGGCCGCCGATCTGAGCATCCTTTCTACACCCCTCCGGGTCGCTACACCCTGTTTCCATATCAATGGAGTCAATTTTAGACTTCACCACTGGTGAGTCTTTCCTCACACTCGCGGCCACACGGTGACGCTTGAGAGGCGAGCCAGAGTTAGTCGCACCAGCCTTGCCGGCCATTCAAGAATTAAAACAATGATAACAGTTAAAACAAAACCCAAGGAGGCCACGCCACGAGCCACAAGCCTACAAAATTTAAAAATCCGATTCAGGACCTAAAAATTTAATTTAAAATTAAATTATAGAATACCACATAAAAGTCAACGTCTCTGTCCGTCGGCAGCCTCAGGAGCCATCCATAGAAATGTTTTTCACAAACGGCAGAATTTCCAAGATAATAAGTCCGCCACAGACGTCACACAGTGTAACACAAAAACTCTCCTCCAACACACACGTCCGCAATAGGCGAATGTCCCAATGTGGCCAAAAGGTCCAACACACGAACACCAAAATTTTCACACAATAGTCGAACTATAGTCAAGTTAATCCACATCGGAAAATTCACACAAAAGTCCAGCAATCAATAATCCGCCTCAGAAGAATAACACATCCAACGACTGCCGACGAGGATAAATCCACACGAATCAAAGTACAAAGGCAACACATGCACAGCAATAAGAAATGTAGTAAAAATATCCACTACGCAGTAGACAATCAGAAAAAATCACATCCTCTTCACTCGACTGTCACCTCGTGAAATGATCGGTGCCCCGGAAAGAAGAGCACCGGCGAAGCTATTTATAGCTAGGCTGGCTGAACTAGCTTCAAAACCTAAAAGCTTTGGTTGAGTCAGTGTGCGTTGAAGGGACGTAACTCCTCCACCGTACATCACTTCTCACAGAGGCGATATCGCTAAGTGATTTCTCTCCTTCTTCCTTTCTCTCTGGTGACAGTGATCTTTTACCATTTTTCTTTCTATATCTGTACCCCAGCCTAAACACAGACCGAGCTAAACATATAAATGAATTAAATTAAGTCACAGGGAGATTTACTAGCGATCCCCATCGACAATAGACCCACCGTCACAACCCCCCCCCCCCCCCAAAAAAAAAAAAAAAACGGGTCACATTCACTGATGTACATCAAATGAGTCAGGTGAAATGACAATATTCTTAATGGACAACCAGCCAACCAATTATTACAATGATTCCACTTCTCCAACCAATAAAACAATGATTCAATTAACTGCTACTGCCAATCAACCAAACAACCGCTAAAAACTCACCAGCCCTGCTGGCCGCCGGTTGTGGGGGGACGTGATGGTAGTGCTGGTGGGCGGTTTAGGTCAAGAATCATCCTGGTCCTCGCTCTTGCTGCAATGACATGCATGTACACGGACTAGTTAGTTAGTCATTGTGTATAGGGTCCAGCGGACTGCAAAGAGCCGAATCAGGACCATTTGTGTACACGTACAGAGGGATTAAACTGCGTCCTTGTGGTTGACGTCATCATTGTACTCTTTGTGCTTGGAACTGAGTTAGTAATAGGACACATTGCCATATATCATCATCATCAACATCATCACCATCATCATCATCATCATCATCATCATCATCATCATCATCATCATCATCATCATCATCATCATCATCCTCTTCTTCTTCGTCATCATTAATGCTGTCGTCGTCGTAGTTGTTATTGCGCCAATGACGACTCTAATCTAACTTTATCTTACAATTACCTTTGACAAAGATAATGACGACGACAACGATGATAACAGCAACAGCAGCTCCAACGCTTCCGGCTACCACTGTCCATGGAAATTTGCCTTCTGTTGAAGGGAATTTTGCAGTACCCCCAGCAGCGGATTCTAGAGAATAAATATTTGTAGGTGATATTATGCATTTACATTAAATTTTAAACTTTTAAAACACTTTAACTAAAATCCTATCCTATCCTATCCTATACAGTACATCGAAGGTCGTAGGGGCACCATGCATGATCGTTTAACCAGCGTACTCCATCTTTCTTTGTCCTCAGTAACCCTCATGGCTTCGCTCAGTGTCAAGCCAGTACATTCTCGATTTGCAAAGCTTGATGCACTGGTGACGTGGCCATACCATCGGAGTTTCCGTTTCTTCACCACTGTGAGCATGTCATCGTGTTGTCCAATGGCTTGTGTGATGGTGTGTCGGATTTCGTTTTTGGTGATGTGTTGGGTATAGGAAATGCCCAGAAGTCTTCTGTAGCACCTCATGTTCTTCGTTGTAGATCTGCTGTGTGAGGGTCCATGTTTCGCAAGCGTATAGAAAATGGAAATGACAAGGGAGCGCAGCAGCTTTACCTAGAAATGTAGACTGATTGTCCTGTCTTTCCAAATGGGCTTCAACCTTGTCCTAAATTTTAATTAGTTTATAAATTCTACCAACTTTCACAACATCTGTAACATCTGGATGATACAGAACCATATCTACAGAATGTCCATATTCAGTTATGTCATGTCCATTTACTTTAAACATGTCTTTTAAAACTGAGCATTCAAATAGAAGGTGATGTATATACATGTATAGACTCTACATACACGTTGAACCAATGCGGAGTATTTAGTTGCGGCTTTCCTAATTTAAATCATATTTTTAAAAGTCGTCTTTAATAATTTAGTATATACATATCTCTCTCTCTCTTTGTATTATGTCTTTTGTATTGTATTGTATTGTATCGCATCGCATCGGATTACATTCGTCGTACAGTGTCGTATCTTATGGTTAGGCCTATCTCGTATAAACTTTAAGGCAGTGAGAATTAACTTACTGAGGGTGCACCAGGCTTGATCTTTGATGTCCACGCTGGAACACCAGATGACGTCACCGTGTTTCTCCAACAACTGGGACAGGTCGATGTTTCGCCAGTTCAGGGTGGAGGTCGTGGCGGTTCTGCTAACCGTGAAACCGCCTTCTGAGGAACAGTCGGGACATCCGCAATCGGAGCATTGTCCGCAGACACCCAAAGGCGGCTCAGTTTTGGAGGACAGATTGGAGGTCCATGTGATGATGTGTTCTGGCGTTAGGCCGCGGCACGTAATGGACTGTGATGACTCTTTCACCAGTTGGCTGAACTCACCCTTCACACCGCACGACTCCAGGCTGAAATCTGAAAAGTAGACATCACCTGATTACATGAAAGGGTGAAGAAGAAGAAGAAGAAGAAGAAGAAGAAGAAGAAGAAGAAGAAGAAGAAGAAGAAGAAGAAGAAGAAGAAGAAGAAGAAAGGGAGAGAGAGAAAGAGAGAGAGAGTAAGAGAGCGAGAAGAAGAAAGAGACGAAGAATAATAACAGGAATTTAACAGGGTAACAGGAATTTATTTCGCCAATTATTGACATGGAATGGATACAACAATCGGAATATTATTTGGTGTTGGACAATGGCAGAATGTTTTATATTTAACAACATCTATCTCTCTTTCTCTCTCTCTTTCACACACGCACACATACACACATACCTACATACACAAATACACACATGCATGCACAGCCACACACACTCGCACAAACATACCCAAAGGCTCGCACACAGTCATTGCCTGTACTAATACTTAACACACACACACACACACACACACACCTACACACACACACACACACACTTCCTCTCACAGTGAGAGTGTCATTATTACATGGTATTCCATAGCATACTAAAATACATAAACAGATACATATAGTAAAACACAAATGACTAGTCTAAAGTGATCACAAAAATATTCTGGATTATAACAGTCGCCGTAGTATCTAGATGTATGTAAGGAGAAGCAGGGCGTGCGCACGGCAGGGGGATCAGCGGTGGGAGGAGGATGCGGCGTTAAGAGATCTTACAGTTTGAGGGTAAAAGGAATCTTTAAAGCGGGAAGTGTGGGATCTGAAGGATCAAAAGTGGCGGCCAGAGGGGAGAAGTTCGAACAGGGGGTGGGCAGGGTGGGGAGGGTCTGAGAGGATCTTGTCGGCTCTGTTGAGATAGCGGGTCGAGTAGATGGAGGCCAGAGAGGGGAGCTCTAGTTATGAAAGAATGCATGTTTACTAAGTTCCCAAAATAAAACCTACATTATTTTTTTTTAAATAGGAGAAGTCCGGTCCAAAGAGGTGTGTTGGTGTGAGGGACCGCAGTCCCTCAGTGACCTCAACCTCCAGGATCCCATTGTCCCCCGACATGATTGCCCTGCACGGCAAACGCAGGGGAACTAGAGAAGGCCACAGAATAAAAGAAGGGCAGATAAAGAAGGAATGATGGGGGAAAGGAAGACAGGACGTCCGGTAAGGCAGAAGAAAGGAAGTCAAAACTGCACAGCACATTGGGAGAATTTAAGGGTGAAAATAATATAGGTGAAAGGACCAATAAGACAGAAACAAGACAAAGAGAAGAAAAAAGGGGAGGGCAAGCTTTGTCACCCAGCCAGAGAGAGGCTGGGGTCCACCCCCGGCACGCGGAGCTGAGCCCAATGGGGGGCATCGTCCCCTTTTGATGAAGGAACCACGCGGCTGCAAGAGTGCGTCCTTAGTGTCTGGGGTAGGGTAGGCTCTATAGTTGGTGTTTCCGAAACCTTTTCGGTCGCTGTGGAGAGAGGGGCGTTTGGGACCTCCCTTTCTTCTGCCCTGGTTCTAAACCGAGCCAGGTACCCTTCACAGCTGGGTAGACTGGGGTGTTGTGCGCTTGTTTGATTCGTTTTATCCTTTCTTTTTATTATTATTATTTTTTTTTTCGTTTGGTGGTTGCTTTCCATGAATGGTCACCCATCCAAGTACCAACCCGTCCCGACGCCGCTTACCATGCATCATTGCTAGTGTGTGCTCTGACTACTACAGTACTGCGCCACCAACATCAAACTAAAAAGAAATAAGTCCACGTTCATTCCGAGCAGCGTTGTTATGACTCTCTCTCTCTCTCTCTCTCTCTCTCTCTCTCTCTCTCTCTCTCTCTCTCTCTTTCTCTCTCCCTCTCTCTGTCACTGTCTCTCTCTGTCTCTGTCTCTTTCTATCTCTCTCTCTCTCTCTCTCTCTCTCTCTCTCTCTCGTCTTCCCCCTCGTGTTCAATCTATCATCATTACCACTCTGCCCATCTTTGATCATGGTGTTTATGGTTGAGCAGTATTGGCTTTTGGCTAGCTTGTTTTGACAGCAGCAGTGATGGAAAAGTCACTACCGGCCGCTGCTGGCCATCTTATCCTATCATATCCTATTCCGTAACGCAAAGGTCGTTGGGGCACTGTTACACTCCGTTTGATGTTGGTGTTTTTCTTTATCAGTATTTGATTCAGCCCCGATGCTGAAGTCCTGATAAGGTGTAACTCTGATTCGTTTATCCACGCAGCCTGCTCACTCATCAACAAGTCTGGAGTCGACGTATGAAGTTTTCCACTTTTATTCAGCACACATCAACAACTGCATACAATCGCTTTTCCACTCTCAACTTTTTACTTTCCAACTCACTATCAACAGCACTCTCCTCTCAACAAAACAGTGCGGCACATTATATAGCCTTTCTCTTTCTTCCCGAACAATTTAGAACACGATAGACTAGAATGACGCACTATAGCCAACCAAATAAAAGATCGTCATCACTGACTTACGTCATACATCTTTCTAAACATTCCAGGAACGTTCCCTCAAACTTCGACATTTATCGGGAAAATTCTATCGACAGTAAATACGCAAATCCAGAGAATTCTCCAATAATATCGACTAACGAAAATTATCAACGTTATACAAAGCCTCTCCTAACAACAATGCAAACTCAAATCAAAGGTAAATAAACTCCAGTATTGAATACTTTGCAAAACGAAGCGATTAGATCTATCGTGCGCGTTTCAGACATACTACCATTCGCGTTTCAACGTAACAGGCACCACAGAGGATCATTTAACCAGCGTATTCCATATTTCTCTGTTCTCAGTAACCCTCATGGCTTCGTTTAGAATCAAACCAGTCAATTCTCGAATGTTGTCCTCCCACTTCTTTTTATGTTTCCCCTTTCTTCTGTCTCCTTGCACCGCGCCTTGCAGAGTGGTTTTTGCAAGGCCTCATGCTCTGGTGACGTGGCCATACTATCGGAGTTTCCGTTTCTTCACTACTGTGAGCATGTCATCGTGTTGTCCAATGGCTTGTGTGATGGTCTGTCGGACTTCGTCGTTGGTGATGTGCTGGGTATAGGACATGCCCAGAAGTCTTCTGTAGCACCTCACCTCCATGTTTATACGCAGGTAACTTCAGCAGCTTCCCTTCCATATCTCTGCTCACAGTCTTTTCACTTCTCATCAGTCTGCTTACCGTTCTGGGCACATTACATAGACTGATCTTTTTCGCATTCTAAATGATCTTCTGATTTCTTAAGACAAAGACAAAATTTCAGTTTTTCTTCTCTTGGATCTTTCGGCCGCTTTTGATACTATTGATTATAAAATTCTGTTATCACGTCTCAATAACGACTTCGGAATCCAAAACAGTGCTCTTAACTGGTTTCGGTCTTATCTCTCAGAAAGAAAACAAGCTGTTCTCGTAAATGATATTAAATCTACCACACAGCCGCCTTATTTTGGCGGTCCTTAAGGCTCTGTGCTTGGCCTTGTTCTGCTCATACTGTACACCTCTCCTCTCTCACGTCTCATTAACTCACATTCTCTCCGCCACGAAATGTATGCTGATGAAACCCAACTTAATCACTGACTCTCCTTCCAACTACAATCCTTTAGTTCGGACCCTTCGAGATGGTGTTACTGAAATAAAACCGTGGATGTCAAATAACCGCCTCAAGCTAAATTATAACAAACCTGAGGCTCTCCGTGTTTCACCGTCATCTGCAGACCACTCTTCTCTTCCCTCAACTATTACTGTTGGAACTACTTCTATTTCTTTTTATAACACTGTTCGTGACCTTGGGTTTTTTCTCGATCAGGATCTTTCCATGCAGCAACACATTGCAAAAACTTGTCAGATTGCATACATTGAACTTAGGCGCACAAGCTCCATTTGACAGTACCTCACACAAGAAGCAACAAAAACACTAGTTAGCACATGCATTCTGTCTAGATTGGATTATTGTAATTCACTCCTCGTGGGTTGCACACAGAAAGTCCTTAGACTTCTTCAGCAAGTCCAAAACTCTGAAGCTAAACTCATCTTCAAAGCACGGAAATCACAGCATTGCTCGCCTCTCTTTCAAGAACTACACTGGCTCCCTGTTGAACAACGAATTAAATATAAAACCACATGTCTTTGCTACCACATAATCTCTGGAGCTGCTCCTAGCCATCTTTCCGAATTTATACTCATAGACAGTCAAATGTTCCTTCTCACTCTCTCCGCTCGTCTGCAGATGAAAGGATGTTCTGTGTACCAGAATACCACGGTGGTCGAGCCTTCAGTTTCTTCTACGTTCAGACCGGGAACTCGGTACCTCGGTCCGTCCGTCACAGTCCTTCACTAGCGTTTTTAAAATCAACTTGAAGACGCATCTTTTTAGAGAAGCCTTTTCATAGACGCCCTGAGTGAGTGTTTTTGGGTGTTGGGATGTGTGTGTGGTTGCATGTTAATGACCAATGTATGCATATTGTGTATACATTTGTTTGTGCAAAGCGCTTTGTGATTTTGGAAAGCGCTGTATAAATTGCCTGTTATTATTATTATTATTATTATTATTATTATTATTATTATTATTATTATTATTATTATTATTATTATTATTAATTACTTTATTTATTTATGAACAGATTTACTGCAGAATGACCAGGTATTGTTCACAACATCATCCATATAAATTACGCTCTTTAAAAATCAAATGCTCAGCAAAGCCTGTCAAACAATGTTTTAGAAAACAATGGAAGAAAACAAGTTGAGCTTACCGTCCACGTGTCTTCTTTTGTAAACGCATTGATACGTATGCAAGTGACGTAATTCATATATACGCCTCTAAGAACAAAAATTCAGGATCTATCTCACTTTAGTTTCAGAGATAATGTAGTGTTCCAATTTACCGCGAGGTCCATGTTACCCACCTTTCTCTATTTAGTCGTTCTTATATAACACTTTTGCAGCTCAAGAGCTGCTCAAGGCGCTGGTCGATACAGGTTCTAACTCAAGCCGCCCGAAGCGCCCCTATATATCACTTATATAAAAATAAAACAACAATCCAGCGGAAGAGGAACTTAGTGATATATTATATATATATATATATATATATATATATATATATATATATATATATATATATATATATATATATATATATATATATATATATATATATATATAATATATATCACTAAGTTCCTCTTCCGCTGGATTGTTGTTTTATTTTTTTTATTTGCCATCCATGCTTGCAAAAGTCTGATCGCCTTCTTTGCGAAAGAATGGAAACGGTAGTGCAGCGCCATTCAGACCGACAAGGAGAAACAAGTTAGTGCTTATTGAGTGCTTAGTTTTGTACTTCTATCCATCTAAGACACGGGCGTACGGATTTTGTAAGAAGCCTTGCGATGGAATGGGTGTTTGCGTAGACTGGACCTCGGGTTATACTCTCATCCGTCAATGCTTGCCCTCGCAGTTGCCGCAGCCCAACAGACTGCGCTGAGTGCCAGAACAACGTAGTTCGGAATAGCGCAATGCTTTCCTGTGTGGGTCCCAATGACCAAGGGAGACAAAAATACTTGTGATTGTCTCGCCTATGAAATGGAGGCTGGAGATAGAGCTTTCCTATTTTCACCTTTAACCCAGCAGGGTAGCTTCCGATAAGGAGGAAGAGGAGGAGTAGGAGGAGGAAGAAGAAGAAGAACAACAACAACAACAACGACATGACAGAAAAAGACTAAACAACAAAAAAATCGAAAGAACAAAACACAAGTTGTGAAATACCTGTTGTCGATGTCGTTAACGCTTGTGTCGTAGTGGTGATTTCTGAAAAATAAAATACAATTACGTTTCATCGTTAACAGTTAAATAAGGTAAAATGTGTTTGCAATTAGGTATTTTCTTTAAAACATTTGCAATTTGAATGCAATGATTTAAAAGGCCTCTTGCCTAACAATTAACCATCAAGAGGGGGGGGGGGGTCATAATTAGTTTGGATAGTTGTATTATTTTTGCAAAAAAACGTGTATATGTTCTTTTGTTAGTCCATTTGTGACAAACGTTAGCGTATCTTACTCAATGATGCGTCGGTACTATTAGTGATGGTAGTGATGGTACTATTAGTAATGGTAGTGATGGTACTATTAGTGATGGTTGTTACGTTGAAACGCGAATGGTAGTACGTCGGAAACGCGCATGATAGATCTAATCGTTTCGATTTGCAAAGTATTCAATAATAGAGTTTATTTACCTTTGATTTGAGTTTGCGTTGTGGTTAGAGGAAGCTTTGTATAACGTTGATAATTTTCGTTAGTCGATATTGTTGGAGAATCCTCTAGATCTCCTTGTTTACTATCGATCGAAGTTTCTTGATGGACGTAGATAATTGCGAACATTCTGGAACGGGAAATAATAATGTATGACGTAAGTCAGTGATGACGATCTTTTATTTGATTGGTGGTAGTGCGTCATTTCTACCGGGTTCGAAATTGTTCGGGAAGAGAGAGAGGTTATAAAATTGTGTGCCGCACTGTTGTTGAGAGATAGTTATTATTGTTGATAGTAAGTTGGAAAGTAAACTTGAGAGTGGAAAGGTGATTGAGCGATTGTATGCAGTTGTTGATGTATGCTGAATAAAAGTGGAAAACTTCATACGTCGACTTTGTGACTTGTATGCTGCTTGAGCAGGCTGCGTGGATAAACGAATCTGAGTTACACCCTATCAGGAATTCAGCATTGGGGCTGAATCAGATACTGATAGAAAACACCAACATCAAACCGAGTGTAACATTTTGGGGGTCAAGCCGCGATTCACGCCATAGCCAAGGGTTCAACTGCTACAACAAGCGAGTCAACGTTACGAGAGGCAGTCATCGAGGGTAGCCGCCAACGAGTTGCGTCGAGAGGGGCCAACATACTGGGACTACATCACCGATAGGTTCGGGTTGACTGCAAGGGCGTGTAGTCGCTGAAGAGTTGCTTCGTGAGCGAACAACAGATCGGGACTACGTGGCTGCCGCAAGACTACGTCGAGGGACAGTCTCGGAGCTACATCGCCAGTTTTACAGAGAGCGACGAGCGGACGTCGCGTCTACTTCAGCACAGGAGCGTATACATCAACACCAGCGTGGTGCAGCGTCGCATACGACGAGGACAGCGGGGCCTGCGTCAGCGAAGGCGACTAGTGGCAAACATCAGCGCTACTGCAGGAAGCGTGCTGTTCTAGAACAGTCTAGAAAGGTACAGCACAGTCAAGAACTTTCCAGAAAAAAGAACTCTCCAGTCAAGAACTTTCTAGAAAAAGAACTTTCCAGAAAAGAACTTTCCAGAAGCATCAAGATGGCTGACTTCTGGCAGAAAGGGATGCAACTTAATCTAAAAGGCAAACAGCTGACGGAGTACGTCAAGTCTCAGGAGAGAATACAAGAAAGAGAAGAACAACGTCAGCGTGAAGAAAGAGAAGATGAGCGACGGCGTGAAGAAAGAGAATTAGAACAGAAGCGTCTAGAAATAGAAGAACAACGTCGCCGAGAAGACAGAGAATCAGAAGAGCAGCGACGCCGAGAAGAAAGAGAGATGGAAGAGAGACGACTTCAGCACCAGCTAGAGTTGGCGCGTATCCAACAACAGCAGCATGCGCCACAAGTTATCAGTGACAACAAAGCTCCAAAATTGCCAGCGTTTGTCGACGGGAAGGACCAGATCGACAGTTATTTGGCGAGATTTGAAAGGTTTGCCAAAAGCTCTAACTGGCAACCTCAAGACTGGGCGATTCGACTAAGTGCACTTCTGACGGGGCAAGCACTCGACGTCTACACCAGATTGTCGGACGATGACGCTAAAGACTACGACGTCTTGAAAGAGGCCCTATTGCAGTGCTACAACTTTACAGAGAAGGGCTACCGTAAACGCTTCCGTGAATGCCGGCCTAAGTCAGACGAGACGCCAAAGCAGTTTGTGGAGCGCCTGTCGTCATATCTACACAAGTGGGTGGAGTTATCAGGCGAAAGGAAGTCTTACGACAGTCTCCATGACCTGATCGTGAAAGAACAATTTCTCAATGCCTGTCACAAGGACCTAGCGACCCACTTAGAAGAACAAAAGCTGCAGACGCTTAAAGATGTGACTGAGGCTGCTGAAAGATATCTCATCGCTCATGGGAAGACCCTGGGGCCACCCAGCGCGACGAAACATTTTCAGAAGACTGGAAACCATGGGAACCATATCCAGGGGAGCCAGACGAACCAGAAACAGACGGACTCCACGCCTCCTCCCAGGGAAGGGCATTCAAGAGGCTGTTTCACCTGCAACGCTACAGACCACAGGGCGGCTAATTGTCCTCAAAACAAAAGTAGCGGACAGCGGAGCAGTACGGACAACGCAGCGGCGGGCAACCGGCAGAGACGTTTCTCCAATCAACGGCAAAACAGTAGATCTGACCATCAACTGTTCGGCGGGAGCGTCATTCTTCCGAGTGAGACCAGGCGCACAGCTACTCCTGCGGACGTGCAAGAGTGCATGACCGATGGCCAACTTCTCCTTGCCAACGGAAAATCCATCCCCGTCGTCGCCAGCGCAGCTGTGACCGTCCAGAACATGCCTGTTTCAAAGGGACGCGTCGGAAATCATGAAGTGACTGTTCTAAGAGACTCTGGCTGCAGTGGGGTCATCGTCAAAGAAGACCTAATCGCTAAAGAACAGTTCACTGGCGATTCAAAATGGACACTCATGGCCGACAGCAAATGTGTGAAAGCGCCAGTTGCAAAGATTCAAGTCAGCACCCCTTTCTACATAGGCGAAGTCGAAGCGGTTTGCCTGAAGAAGCCGCTGTATGATTTGATGATCGGGAACATCGATGGCGCGAGACGACCCGACGACCCCGATCCAGAGTGGAGTCCTTCCTCAACTCAACACGTCGAAGTTGTGGAGGAGGATCCATTGCCGTTTCCCGATGGAGACCTTACAGAGCTGCTACGGGACAATGTGGTTACTCCGGCTCAGCCCTGCCGACCAGAGATCGTCGGTGCTGTTACTACCAGGGCCCAGGCCAAGAGAGACAAGACGTCTACGCCACTGAAGGTCGCCGACAACTCTAAAGCTGCCATCGTGGACAGAGATAAGCTGATCCAGCTCCAGGAAGCTGATAGCACTTTAAACAAGTACAGGAACCGCCAAGATCACGTGACCAAACGCAGTGGCACGGTCTATTTTGAGGTGAAGGCCAACATCCTGTACCGAATCTTCCAGCACCCGAGGGTCAACGGAGGGAAACCACTACGTCAAGTCTTGGTACCGTTACCTCTAAGGCGCCAAGTGATGGAAGTAGCTCATGACTCTATCATGGGAGGTCACCTAGGCAGCAGGAAGACGTCAGACAGAATCCAGGCGGTGTTCTACTGGCCAGGGCTTCATGCGGACGTCAGCTGTTTCTGCCGATCATGTGACATTTGCCAGAAGACCATACCTCGAGGAAGGGTCCCGAAAGTGCCTATGCAGAGGATGCCTCTGATCGACCGACCTTTCAAGAGGGTGGCGTTAGACTTAATCGGCGAAATAAGACCTCCGAGTGAAGAAGGTCATCGGTGGGTACTGACTTTAGTGGACTATGCAACTCGGTACCCAGAAGCAGTGCCACTGAAGAAGATTGACACTGAGACTGTGGCAGAGGCACTGGTGGACATGTTCAGTAGACTTGGAGTGCCTGAAGAAATTCTGACAGACCTCGGGACGCAGTTCGTCTCTGACTGCATGAAGGAGGTCAACAGACTGCTGAGCATCCGGCATTTGACTACGACGCCTTACCATCCGATGTGCAACGGGCTTGTCGAAAAGTTCAATGCTATGTTGAAGTCCACCCTGAAGAAACTGTGCAGCGAGCAGCCCAGACAATGGCATCGCTACATCAACGCCTTACTTTTCGCCTACAGAGAAGTACCGCAGGAGTCCACCGGCTTCTCTCCGTTCGAGCTGCTGTACGGAAGAACCATCCGAGGGCCGATGCACATCCTGAAAGAACTGTGGACGAAGGAAGTGGACACCCCAGAGGTGAAGAACAGTTACCAGTACGTGTTTTGAGCTACGGGAGAAGCTGGAGCAGACTCTCGAGATAGCCAGAGAAAACCTGAAGAAATCACAGGACTGTGGAAAGCACTACTATGATCGTAGGGCTGTGAACAGGAAGTTCAAACCTGGCAACAAAGTGCTGGTGCTGCTACCTACCGATCATAATAAGTTGCTGATGCAGTGGAAAGGCCCGTACGTAGTGGAGACCGTGGTGGGGATCAACGACTATAAGGTGAAGGTCGGCCAGCATTTCAAGATATACCACGCCAACCTCCTTAAGCTGTACGCGGAGAGGCCGCCAGAGACTGTACACGTAGCAACAGCAGCTGAGATCGACAACAGCTTTGACAGCGAGGAACTGTTGGAACTTGGAGACTTCCACAGCAAAGAAGGCATCAACGATGTTAAGCTAGGACCAAGCTTGACGGAAGGTCAAAAGATGGAGCTCAAGGACCTTATGGGCGAGTTTCCCCACAACTTCAGCGATGTCCCTGGCTCTACAACTTTGGTCGAACACGAAGTCCACCTCACTTCAAATATACCCGTTCGATCCAAGCCCTTCCCGATCCCTTTCAAGGCCCGTGAATCCTTGAAGAAAGACATCGATGAGATGCTGAAGATGGGCATCATTAGGGAGTCCAGTTCCCCCTACGCGTCCCCTGTCGTGGTCGTGAAGAAGAAGGACGGGAGCAACCGAGTATGCATCGACTACAGGAAGGTTAATAAGATCACCGTCTTCGACCCTGAGCCGATGCCTACCGCAGCAGACCTCTTCCGCCAACTATCGGGAAGTAAAATAATCTCAAAGATTGACCTCAGCAAGGGTTATTGGCAAGTCCCCGTGCGTCAACAGGACATACCAAAGACTGCTTTCATAACTCCTGATGGAACGTACGAGTGCCTAAGGATGCCCTTTGGCATGGTCAACAGCGGAGCTACCCTAAAGAGAGGAATGAGGAAGATGCTCAATGGGATGGACAACGTCGTGTGTTACTGGGACGACCTGCTGGTCCACACTCGAACCTGGGAAGAGCATCTGCAGACCTTGAGGGAGCTGTTTCACCGTCTCACAGAAGCCAACCTGACCGTGAGACCCAGTAAGTGCATTCTGGGGACTGACAACGTAGACTTTATCGGCCATTCGCTGAAAGAAGGACAGAAGGGGCTTCTACTAGAAAACGTCACCAAGATTCTGAACGCTCCACGTCCCCAAACCAAGGAGCAGGTGCGATCTTTCCTGGGGTTGGCTGGATACTACAGGGTGTTTGTACCAAACTACTCCGCCATCACAGCACCCTTGTCGGACCTTTGCGGAAAGGCTGTCCAAACCAAGTGCAGTGGGGACCGTCTCAGGAGAAGGCATACCAGACTGTGCGCGACCTCCTTTCGAAGGATCCGGTGCTACGACTGCCTGACACTTCCAAGGAATTCGTCTTAAGAACAGACGCAGCGGACGAAGGCATCGGCGCCATACTGATGCAAGAACACGAAGGGAAACTATTTCCGGTCAGTTACGCCAGCAAGAAGCTGTCCAGGGCTGAGAAAAATTACTCGACCATGGAGAAAGAGTGCCTTGCCATCATATGGGGAATCCGGAAGTTCGAACTGTACCTTCAAGGAGTGAAGTTCGTGCTACAGACTGATCACAAGCCGCTAACTTACTTGAACTCTGCCAAGTTTGTGAACAGTCGGATCATGAGATGGGCTATGTACTTGCAGAACTTTAACATGCGAGTAGAATCTATCAAAGGATCAGACAATGTTGGTGCAGACTTCCTCAGTAGAGTGTGTGAGTAAAGAATATTGACTGTGTAGATAAACTGTGAACATTGACAATATCCAGACAGATTTGAAGATGAAAACCATTGACTCTGTGTGAATGAACTGAGAACGTTGATAGTGTTCAGACAGTCTGAAATAAGTCTTAATTCTGTACTTTGTTTGTGCATTACGTTTCAACGTTGTTGAAAGAAATTGGGTAAATTTCTTCTTGAGTGGGGGGTTATGTTACGTTGAAACGCGAATGGTAGTACGTCGGAAACGCGCACGATAGATCTAATCGTTTCAATTTGCAAAGTATTCAATAATAGAGTTTATTTACCTTTGATTTGAGTTTGCGTTGTGGTTAGAGGAAGCTTTGTATAACGTTAATAATTTTCGTTAGTCGATATTGTTGGAGAATCCTCTAGATCTCCTTGTTTACTATCGATCGAAGTTTCTTGATGGACGTAGATAATTGCGAACATTCTGGGACGGGAAATAATAATGTATGACGTAAGTCAGTGATGACGATCTTTTATTTGATTGGTGGTAGTGCGTCATTTCTACCGTTTTCGAAATTGTTCGGGAAGAGAGAGAGGTTATAAAATTGTGTGCCGCACTGTTGTTGAGAGATAGTTATTGTTGTTGATAGTAAGTTGGAAAGTAAACTTGAGAGTGGAAAGGCGATTGAGCGATTGTATGCAGTTGTTGATGTATGCTGAATAAAAGTGGAAAACTTCATATGTCGACTTTGTGACTTGTATGCTGCTTGAGCAGGCTGCGTGGATAAACGAATCTGAGTTACACCCTATCAGGAATTCAGCATTGGGGCTGAATCAGATACTGATAGAAAACACCAACATCAAACCGAGTGTAACAATGGTAGTGATGATACTTATAATGATGGTAGTGGTGGTACTATTAGTGATGGTAGTGATGGTAAAAATGTGTGGCCACCGTTTGCATCAATGCAGTCTTGGCATCGTTGTCTCAATGACCGTATCAGGTTATGGAGGATGTTTCCTAGGATGGCCAACTACTCTTGCAAGAGAACTTGGGCCAGAGCTTCAAGGTTAGCTACTGGAGGGTGGTTTGCCTGTGTCTGTCGACCCAAGACATCCCACAGATGTTCTATGGGGTTCAAATCGGGTGGTCGAGGCGGCCAATCCATCCTTATGACGTGCTGGTGCTGCAGGAAGTCATTGACGAAACGCGCTCGGTGGGGTCTGGCATTATCGTCCTGTAGTATGGCACCTATTCAATGGCCCGCAGAACTGGGAGAACCCTAGGTTGTAGGACGTCATCCCTGTAGCCAATACCGTTTAAGTTGCCATGAATTTGGAGCAGGGGTGTTCTGAAGTTTAGTGCAAAGCCACCCCACATCATGACAGATCCACCACCAAAGCAGTCATGCTCGCGCACCGTCGCATCAGCAAAACGCTCCCGTGGACGCCTCCAAACATTCACTCGAAGGTCGTTGGAAGACAAGGAGAACCGAGACTCGTCTGTAAAGAGCCCCCTTGACCAATGTTGCCTAGTCCACACCAAATGACGCCGAGCCCAGGCCAAACGCGCTGCACGGTGAGCTGGGGTGAGCAAAGGCCGTACTGCTGGTCGTCTTGATCGCAGGTTTGCCTCGTGTAGACGGTTGCGAATTGTTTGGTCGCTGACGTTAACATTGCTGGCTGCGTGAAGCTGTCTTCTGATGGTGTTTGCTGTAGCGGACCTCATCCTCAGAGCTGACAGGGTGATGAAATGGTCTTGTCTTGCAGTCGTAACTCGGGGGCGTCCGGACCTTCTTGGTTCTTGGACGCTTCCAGTGTTGTTAAAGTGCTCCCACAGCCTTTGGACAACGGAGTGGGACACTGCCAGCCGCCTGCCAACTTCTCTCACCCCCACCCTTTCCTCAAGCCATGCAATAGCTCTGCCTCTATCCGCATCAGTCAATCGTCGCCTTGGGGGCATGGTTAGAAAAGCAGCAAAAGCGCTGCCATTTATACCCAGAAAAAAGCGTCGACTGTTGACCTGAACTCAGAAAATTCGAGCCTTTCGCGTGCAAATCACTTTTTAGTGTTGAAAATTGTGCTTTATTAGCAAGAAAACAGTAAATTAGGGTCATGTTTGTGTAAATTTTGGGTTTGTTTTTCAACTCGGTTCAGAAAGTTCAAAACTCACACATGTGATTACTTGTCAGAATAAGATTGTCTTGAATGTTACTGTACAGGATACGTTTTGAACTAAGCAATATAAGCGATATTATTGATAACAGCAAAAAATAATTAAACTAAGTGAAATATGAGAGTGACCCTTCAATTATTTTAACTAGTGTAGATATATATTCAAGATTCAAGATGTAATCCCAATACTCGCCCCTTTTGGGGTGTGGAGGATACAAAAACATACGCATAACAATCATAATGCGGTTGTAAAAGAAACCAGCAACATTACTATCATTCCAACTTTAACATTCACAACAATAACATTTTGCTAATATTGATAATATTATTAGTATACGCCCTTTCCTAATTTTATAAATTTACTCAATTTTAGTAACACATGTTTTCTTTCCCGAAACAAATGACACAAATTAAACATTGACTTGCACGATAAATATTTACTACAAATAAACATTTGTCGCAAATGCTTGTGGTTTGGACACTCAAAAATAAAGTGAAATTCATCCCCAATTGAACCCATATTGCAGTCCCTACAAAATCATTCTTTCCTATTACACCTTCCCGCCTTCCCAATTCTATTTGTAGCTTATGACCTGAAAAGCGAAATGTTATCAAAGTATGAATATAATTATCAGGTAATTGAGATATATACTTTTCACGCTTTAGTTTAACACTTTTGTAGAAGAAACATTTGCTGCTTTCGTCAAGAAACTGTTTCCATTTCAATATAAAGTTATTCTTTAAAGAGATGGCTACATGTTTGCATAACAAATCTGAACTCTGGAAATGTTGCGTCTTCCACACACATTCATAACCAGTCTCAATCAGAATAATCTTAATATAATTTAACCATTGTGATAAAAACTTAGAATCTTAACACAATTGATGTATATTTCTATACATTCGACATGAAAATTTAGCAGTAGAAGTTGGTTGAATAATACCTGTCCCAAATCGAATCATCCTACATTTTCTCCCAATATCATATTATTCATAGTAGAATGATGTAAATGAAACAACATTTTAAGAAACTTCATTTGTAACTTTTCTAATATTGCTATATTTTCAAATCCCCATATTTCACAACCATATAATAAGACTGGAAGAACCAATTTTTTATATAGGTCTAATGTGACGGTAAGGTAAAAAAAAGGTAAAGGTAGTCCCATAGCCTTGTGGCCGTAGGGGAGCGTGATGTTAGAGATCACACTTATCTTGGGCCAGCGTAATGAGGGTGATGCCCATCTCTCTCCCTCGCTGCTTTACCTTCCCCACCCTTAAGAGAGTAGGTACTCAGTCACAGCTGAGTCAACTGGGGGCGTTGTTATTTGTCACTTCACGTTTTGCGGTCACCCATGCAAGTGCTAACCGCACTGGACGGTGCTTAACTTGCGACACAGTAGCGAGTGCTCCAACCACTGCGCTATCCGACACCCCGTGACACTGATAGATAATTCTTGCCGTCTTGCATTGCGTAATAATGAAAATATTGTTCGAAGTGCATGATCATAAACATTTTTTTTGCCTTACAAATGTACCTGTTCTAGTAAAAACAATCCCTAAATATTTAAAGGAATCAACAATTTCAATACATTCAGAACGAAACGTAAAATTATGTTTTGTTTTTCTGTTCAAATTAAAACTTATTATTTTGGTTTTTGAAACATTAACTTCTAGTTTCCATTTATAACAATACTGAAATAAAACATCAAGTGCTTTTTGTAACCCGTTTTTTGATTCTAATTGAATAATAGTGTCATCTGCATAGAGAAGAACCAGTAGACTTAAGTATGTATCAATATTTTCAGCATAATCGATATTCATCAAAATGTTGACCGGTTGACAACCGTTATGTATTAAACATTCTTCTAAATCTTGTAAATACAAAAGAAAATAATAAAGGTGATAAATTTTCTCTTTGTCTTACCCTTCTAAAACTTTCAAAAAATTCTGACTTGTTCCGGTTACACAAGACACAAGATTGTATCTGTTTGTACATGCTCATGACAACGTTTAAAAATTTACCATTAATATTTTGACTCAATAGCTTCATCCATAAGCCATGTCTCCAGACGGAATCAAATGCTTTTTTATAATCAATAAAAGCACAAACTAATTTCTTTTTATTTTTTTTTAAACTATCAATTAACATTTTCAGGACAAAAGCATGGTAAATTGTTGAGTTATTTCGTCTAAAACCAGCCTGATTATTTAACAAAATAATGTTGCTCTCTACAAACTGGGTAAGTCTGTTATTTAAAATACTAGTAAACAATTTACCATCACAACTTAAAAGTGTAATACCTCTGTAATTATCACAATTGGCTTTACTACCTTTACCTTTATATAATGGCTTTATCAAATCAATAACCCATTCTTCAGGTATTTCTCCAGACTCGAGTACTTTATTAAATAATTTGCAAAAAAAGGTGCTAATTCTGGCATGCTTCCTTTAATGTATTCATTGTAAACTTCATCAATTCCAGCGGTTTTCCCTACTTTTAATGTTTTAACTGTTTTTATAATTTCATCTACAGTAATTGATGCATTTAAATATTCTGTGTCGAAATCAACATCACACCTTACATTCTGTTCGTCTTCATCGTCTCCCTTAACTTCAACATTTAAGTTTTTAAAATGATCATATAAAGTATTTATATCTATACTACATTCTGCTGTTGATGAACTTTTAAATCACTTCCGGGGGCCGGGTAGCTCAGTTGGTAAGAGCGTCTTGCTAGTAACCGAAAGGTCGCTGGTTCGAATCCCGGATTGGTCAACGTGTGATCATATTATTTTCCCCTGTACCAACAACTGGCCCGCTGGTGTCAGTATAAATCGGTCCAGTAGTCACCTATATGCGAAAGTGTCGTGTGACTATAATCTACATACAAACAACTCACTTCCAATATTCTTTGGGATTAGTTGTACTTAAATGTGTTCATTCTTGTTGCAACTGAATTTTCATTTGATTTGCACTTTTTCTTAATGTTTTTTTATATTCTTTACTTATTTTCGTAAAATTTTATCTATGTCTTGAATTGTCTTTTCGTCGTAATTTTCGTTTAAATTTAAAATATTCATTTCTCTTTTGTTGACAATCCTCATTAAACCATTTTGTTTTTTTCATTCTACGCTGCCCAACATAACTCCAGAAGTCTATATCCATAATTATTTAACTTATGTTCATCTTGCGAATTACGTTTAGCTGAAATAGAATGATCATGAAAAAAGGATAAGACTAGGCCTACATTTTGAACTAAGCGGAGAAAATGAATGAATGAAACTGGCATTGTTTTTCATTGGGCGCCTAAGCTAGAGTTGATTGAAGACTGGGCCTACATTTTGAACTAAGCGGAGAAAATCAATGGATGAAACTGGCATTGTTGTTCAACTGGTGAAATTTGGTTGAAGGAGCCTGTCATTTGTCTCGTTCTGGTGTTCATTTTTCTTTACTCAGTGTACCTTTGTGAGTGGGCGGGGTGTGCTTGAGTGGGGGTGGATGGTGGGTGTGTGCTTGAGTGGGGTGGGGGTGGGTGTGCGCGCCTGCGTTTATTAATTGTGTGCTTGCTGAATACATGTGAAGGAGATCTTCAGATTTGGGGGGGGGGACTATTTTTTTTCCCATTCGGATGAGATTAATATAATAATAATAATGGACATTTATATAGCGCCATTACTTGTCTTTTTATAGACAAGCGCATAGCGCTTTACATGAAAGGAAAGAAACAAACATGAAACAACTTACAATATTGCATTAGAAATTATACAATGAGAAAAAATAAAATAAAATAAAACCAAACACACAAAATAAAACAAAATACATAAAGTTAACTTTCTGCAAACAAGTCATCACAATCACAGCAAATCCACAAGCATAGCCAAAAGCAGAACAAATATGAGCTGCGGCTAGGGTCTATAGAATGAAGGATTTAGTCAGGATAGTAGAGTTTGAAGAGGTGAGATTTTAGAGCTTTCTTGAATGAGGGTGTGGTCTGCTTGTGTCTGATGTTGGCTGGAAGAGTGTTCCATTGTCTGGGTGCACAATAGGTGAATGCCCGTTCTCCGTACATTTTGGTGTTGGTTTTTTGAATGCAGAGTGTGCGAGAGTCAGAAGAAGAGCGAAGAGTGCGAGAAGGGACATAGACTGACAGCAGATCTGACAGATATGAAAGATTATTGGCAAGCAATGTGTAAAGTGGTCGTTCGCACATATCTTTCTCCTCGAGTCATCTTTTTTTTTTCCCCAATTGAAAATCGAGCACGGTTCATCTTATGCTGTCAGGATGAGGGTTAGTTCAGTGCATGGTGAGTGGCTTTAGGTTAAAGCTTCGATAGGGATGGACTTTCTCTCCCAATGCCCTCTCTCTCTTTCTCTCTCTCTCTCCCCAACCCTCCACTCCTGTTTCCTAGGTGCCTCTCAATGCCGTGCTGTCGCAGAGAAGACATCCCTTCTCGGAAAGCAAAACGAAACAAAATTTATTGCGAAATAAACAGTAACACTCAAAAAATCCAAAATTCTATCGCTGCAATGGACGCCTCGCGCGACTTGAGTTACATCATGTATTATTAATTTATTATATATTTCTTCTTATTTATTATTTCGTCAGATTTAATTCATCACTTCTCTATAGCGCTTTTCCAGCTCAAGGGCTGCTCAAGGCGCTTGCCGGTACAGGGTCTAACACAAGCTGTCCGAGGCGCCCACGTGCTTCCTTTGGGCGCAGGGTCTGACACCCAGGCGACTCGGTGAGCACAATCCTGGGTGACGTGGGATGGGAAGATGGGACCTAGTGCGTGCTGGGTGTATTTGGTTAGCCGCCACTAACCCGTGTAGACCATGAACGTCAGGATCTTTAAAGTCCACGCGAGGGAATGCGTGCATACGCAGACAAGACCTCGGTTTATACTCTCGTCCTGTATCGCTCATGTGAGAGCCTTTAGCGGTTCTTTAGGCTGGGAATTCACTATACGGGAGCGATAAAATATATATAAATAAATAAATAAATAAATAAATAAATAAATAAATAAATAAATAATAACCCACTTACTAACAAAACGAAGGTTGAAAACCTGGGACTCCAGTTTTTTCGTATTGTTGTAGTCGGAGAGTTCGTATTCCGTCATGTTCGGGTCAGATATCTCGCGAATCTCGCATCTTTGAACCCCGCCACTGGTCACGGCATCGCAGGAACAATATTCTGCCTTTCTTTTAACCCCGACCTTGCATACGGGAAGCCAGTGCGACGAATCCCCACCCGGGCGCTTTTCTACATTGATGACGAAATCCGTAACGTCGTTGCACTGGTTGATGACGTCAAAGCGGACAGTCTGCGTCACGCCCTCTGTGACATAGAGGGTTCCTTGTTCAAACTGGGATGAGGTGATGTTGAATCGGGCACCTGGTAACAGTAAACCCGTTTCGAATTCTGACATTACTTTAATAATTTGCTCATTTATTTTAATTCCAATGAGTATATGCCATGGTGAATGCATGCAAGACTCTGCAAGAAAGGATGTATTTTATTGTCGCCATGCCACACCAAAATCTTTGGAACGTTTTACATTGTTAAAACGTTTTATTACGTCTCATTTTAAAAAAAAAATTTGTTGTCAACATTTCAGAAATGGTTTTCTCTTACTTCATCATTTTTAGGAACAGCCTTGTATGGTTTGCTGTGAATATTTACTTCGATTTAATGATTCCCTTTTGTCGGCAAAATTATAAGTTTATAAATAAGTAAATAAATAAATAAATAAATAAATTTTATATAAAAAAACCACATTACTTTATATATTAAAAAATAAAGTAAAATAAAAATAAATTAAATTAATTTTTAATAAACATGAATAATTTTTTTAATCAATAAACAAACAAACAAACAAATAAATAAATAAATAAATAAATAAATAAATTGCCAGTTAGACAGGCTTCTAAAATTTGAAAGTTTGTTCTTCCTGCTATGACAAACGAAGTGTTATGCACCTAGACAAATTGCATGCCCAACAGTTCCAATCAGTCAAACGTTAAGCCCAGGATGCGGCATTTCAATAGGCCTCATGCTTTGTTTTGTCCCACACTAATACTACCTGCTAACCAAGTAATTAACTAACTAACTAACTAACTAACTAAATACAATTCAATAAAAGAAAAAAACGAGACATATTGATAAAAACAATGAAAAAAACACAACGAGCCATATTGATAAAGACCTAACATTCATTCGTCCAAAAGCTTACAGTGGAAAAACTATTTCCGGCCGTGCTTTTTGTTAATCATTTGTTTCCTGTGCGCCTTTGAAATACGATTTTAGATATGAATTTCTCTATTGTTGCTCGTATTTGTCAGCGGCGCGAGATCTGTTCCTCTATTCCTATCCTGTCCTCCTCTCCTATCCCGTTACTCAAAGGTCGTTGGGGCACCACAGATGATCGCTTAACCAGCGTACTGCATCTCTCTCTGTTCTCAGCAACCCTCATGGCTTCGGTCATTGTCAAGTTCCATTCTCGAATGTTGTCCTCCCACCTCATAGAATACAAACATCATTATAAAATATCAACAAAACACATACAAATAAAATGCCTACATTGCCAAATAATCACATCAAGTAAGCCCCAGTGACCATTTGGCAGAAAGCGTCCAATATTCCCAAGCTGATCCAACAGACCTCACACACAAATGAGGAGTTTCGTCCCGGAAGAGTTTTCAAGAAAAAAGGTAGGTAGATTGATAAAAGAGAGTAGGAATGGGACTCAAAAAAATGGGGAAAGACCGCGACAGTGGGAATTTAAAGCACTAAATTTCCAGAAAGTGGGAATACTATTTATACTGAAACCCTCGGCACCCTTCCCCCCCCCGGGGGGTAATATCTGTAATATAGACACCTCTGAAATAGCAATTTCTTCATATCACGCGCTTGGAGTTCGATTTGAAGGAAATGCGCGAGATAGCATCCTCTATTAATAATATTTTTAATATACTACTCAAATTAATACAAGGGCCACCTGGACATATGGGTCTCTCTTTAAATCAGAAACACGAATTCAATTTATTAGTTCATCATATTTTATTGCAATCATTTCTGAATCAACAACATAAAAGATTTTAGACATCAGTCGCTTAAAATTCGAGTAAATTCAATTTAACTGGACACACCCCTCATTTACAAAATCAAAACTTTAGAAACCAAAAATCTATAGAGTCAGTATCGGGGGTGTGGCCACCGCTTGCATCAATGCAGTCTTGGCATCGTTCTCTCATGGACCGTATCAGGTTATGGAGGATGTTTCCTGGGATGGCCAACCACTCTAATTGCTGTAGAACTTGGGCCAGAACTTCAAGGTTAGCTCCTGGAGGGAGGTTTGCCGGTGTCTGTCGACCCAAGACATCCCACAGATGTTCTTAGGGGTTTATTTGGTCACTATCACTCTTAGGGGGTTATTTGGTCACTATCAATCTTTGGGGGTTGTTTGGTCACTACCACTCTTAGGGGTTGTTTGGTCACTCTTTGGGGGTTGTTTGGTCACTATCATTCTTAGGGGGTTATTTGGTCACTATCACTCTTAGGGGTTATTTGGTCACGATCACTCTTAGGGGTTTATTTGGTCACTATCACTCTTAGGGGTTTAATTGATCACTATCACTCTTAGGGGTTTATTCGGTCACTATCACTCTTAGGGGTTTATTTGGTCACTATCACTCTTAGGGGGTTGGTCAGATAATTGTATAATATTGGGTCATTATTCGTGGGATCATTACATGGTTAGTAGGACGTAAGGTTATTATTTAGTAGGTTGTTTAGGTTAAGTTGGTAGTTTGTATAAGTGTATTGGTTTGTATATTTTCCAAGTCTCCTTACCCTCTTGCCCCTGGAAGAGAGTAATAAAGAACAACTTAAATTCAAATCCAGTGTTTATTTCATTCAATTCTTTATTATTTCATCTTTATGTCTCTCGGTAATTCTTGTGGGTGTGTGGGCGTATTTGTGCGTGGAAAAGTGAGGTTGAACTTGAAACGAGTATGAGTGTGTGAGCTAGACCATGTAAGGATATTACATTAATTGGAATGCACATCACTCTGGTACAGTAGTATTGTAGTTGTTGTTGTTGTTGTTGTTGTTGTTGTTGTTGTTGTTGTTCTTCTTCTTCTTCTTCTTCTTCTTCTTCTTCTTCTTCTTCTTCAATTAGGTCCACCGCCGTAGCTCAAGTGGTAGACCGTTTGCCTGGCAACACCGATGACCCAGATTCGAATCCCGTGGTGGGTAAAATAAAAAGTGGCCATTTCTCACTGTCCGTTATAGCAGTATCATTGCTTTGGTGGTTCAGTGTTCATTTGGGTCACCACACTTTGTTCCCTGGGAGGGTTATCCCCGTCTGACAATAATTTTGGTCAGCGCTTTTGTAACATCTAGACTTGAGTATAGTAATTCAGTTCTAGCTGGTCTCCCCATTGATGAAGTTAGCCGACTGCAGCGTGTACAGAACTGTGCTGCTCGGCTTGTGATTAAAAAACCGGAAGCGTGATCATGTCACACCTTTAAAGGAGCTTCACTGGCTCCCTATCAAGTTACATTGAATACAAAAATTGCTGTCCTAGCTTTCCGCCACTTTGACCAGTCACGTCCGCCATATCTGTCTGAAGTACTCTATACCTACACTACAACTCGTTCTTTACGCTCATCAGATGAAAAAAACTTTTAAAAACGCCCAAACGTCGGCTTAAAACAATTGGCGAGCGGTCTTTTACTTTTCAAGCACTCAAGGTTTGGAATGCGCTGCCTGCCGGTTTAAGACATTGTACAGACCTTGTTTCCTTCAAGAGCTGCTTAAAAACGCACTAGTTCCGCAAGGCGTTTTCTGTGTAAATAGTAAGAACAGTAATAATACTTTCTGAATGATGCTGGGCATGATGTAGTGCGAATGTTGTGATGATGCGTACGAATGATGTGTGTAAACGCATTGAGTTGTTATTCTAATGAAAATGCGCTGTAAAAATGCAATTTATTATTATTATTATTATTATTATTATTATTATTATTATTATTATTATTATTATTATTATTATTATTATTATTATTATTATTATGTCGATTGGCAATAAGAGAATCTGAAATTGTATGGTAAAGCCCTAAGTATCATTAATATTGGATTTTTTTATCTAATTCAGAGGGCGCTTTTTAAAAAAATTGATCCACGTTGACCACGCACCCTCTACAGATCATTATAACATTCACAGCGAGTGTTACCCCTACTAAACAAAGCTTAGGTAAAGGTAAAGGTAGTCCTATAGCCTTGTGGCCGTACGGGAGCATGATGTTGGAGATCACACTTATCTTGGGCCAGCGTAATGAGGGTGATGTCCATCTCTCTCCCTCGCTGCTTTACCTTCCCACCCTTAAGAGAGTAGGTCCCCAGACACAGTTGAGTCAACTGGGGGCGTTGTTATTTGTCGCTTCACGTTTTGCGGTCACCCATCCAAGTGCTAACCACACTGGACGGTGCTTAACTTGCGACACAGTAGCGAGTGCTCCAACCACTGCGCTATCCGACACCCCTACAAAGCTAGCTTACAAGTACAACAAAAATTACTCTTTCGAACGTAAAGTTAGTAGTTAAATCTGCACATTCCATAATTGTGTGGCTATGAATAACAACCGTTAGGATAGGATAGTCATAACTCTTACGCTAAAAAAAATCTAACAATAAAGTCAGAAAGAGGCCGAACCCCTACGAAAATTGTTTCATAAGGTTTTTCGTTGTAGGTGCATACCACAGACCCTACAATGGCAATTGTAGATTATAGTCACACGACACTGGAGCGTATAGGCGACTACTGGTGACATTATTCTGACACCAGTGAACCAATTGATGGTAAGGGGAAAATAATATGGTCACAAGCTGGCCAATCTGGGATTCGATTCAGGGACCTTTCGGTTACTAGTAAGACGCTCTACCAACTGAGCTACCCGGTCCCTCATAGACCCTACTCTACAGAAAGACGCACTCTTGAAACATCGTGATCCAATCAGAAATGGGGTCATAGGTCACACGGCTATGGTACTGGTGCACTGGGGAGATCACTCCCCCTGTCGAAACGGAAATGGAAATGTAATTCAATCTTTTGCGGTTGGTTTGAGCCACGAAATCCCCCTGTATCATTGCTGTATGCAATAACAATGCGAATTTGAGGCTACATCCATGTTCGCCTAAATGCAAACAAAGCCTAGCTTTGAAATAGGGCGCCTAAAAGACCAAGTGTTTCTCATTGTATTCCTTAAATACGGTATATAAAAACAATTATTAAATAATTAATATTATTAATGTATTTATTCAATTCTTTCGATACAGGCAATAGGCCGGCTTCCTCTAAAAGAACCTTGAACTTGGCCATGCGTTATGCCACAGCGCAAGAGATGTGGCCTACTGTATAAGCGACCATTGGGCGCAGACAGTCTGAGGATATGTAGCGTTCTGCAGCATTGCGGGCAAGCCTTTGCTTTTGGAGCAATTCTGAGCAGGGGCAATGACTATTTGAAGATGCAGTTGTGAATACACATTGTTTTTAGGGCGTTTACAAACTATAGATTCACTGCCTAAAGGTGAACCTCGCATGTAATGAGTTTACATTATTTATCGCAACCCTACTGTCGCGAGGGCGTGTGTAATACGCTACTTTGAACACAATACATTCAGTTCAGATCTTTCAGTTTTATTTAATCTCACTCTCTCTATGTCTCTGTTTCTGTCTGTCTGTCTGTCTGTCTGTCTGTCTGTCTGTCTGTCTGTCTGTCTCTCTCTCTCTCTCTCTCTCTCTCTCTCTCTCTCTCTCTCTCTCTCTCTCTCTCTCTCTCTCTCTCTAATCTAATCTAATGATGACTTCTGTTTCTTTTTTTAATAAACAAATCTAATGATGACTTTGTTTATTTGTTATTGTTCCATGATGCGAATGTTATTACCTTGAGTTGTCTTTAATAGTTATTGTTAAAGCCCCAAGGGAAAGATGTAAAAAAGCGCATCCAGCGCTTAATCTTGTACCCTTGCACAATAAAATTGTTATCTTCTCTTCTCTTCTCTTCTCTTCTCTTCTCTTCTCTTCTCTTCTCTTCTCTTCTCTCTCTCTCTCTCTCTCTCTCTCTCTCTCTCTCTCTCTCTCTCTCTCTCTCTCTCCACTTTAGCTTCAAAAGTGCACGCATGTGACTCTGGTATTCGAAGAATCCATGATGTCTCAGAGTTAATAGTAGAAAAAAACAACAACAACGCAAGTTGCAACTTGCACAATACACTCTTCATCTACAATAATTAACAAAAAGACATTTCTAAATCAACAGCGCAATATACTTGTTTGTCAAAAAGATATTTCATAGAACATTATGAGTGAATATGACACAATGCTCAAGCTCTTGCAATGCCAGCACGGCGCACGCACATACAGACTTAACATAGGCAGACCACAGTTTCAGCCCCACGTTGTGGGGTCTGAACTCTTCCAATAATAATAATAATAATAATAATAATAATAATAATAATAATAATAATAATAATAATAATAATAATAATAATAAAAAATAATAATAATAATAATAATAATAATAATAATAATAATAATAATAATAATAATAATCACTTATTACTTGTCTTTTTATAGACAAGCGCATAGCGCTTTACATGAAAAGAAAGAAACAAACATGAAACAACTTACAATATTGCATTAGAAATTATACAATGAGAAAAAAACGAAAAAAAAAACACACACACAATCAAACAAATACATAAAGTTAACTTTCTGTAAATAAGTCATCACAATCACAGCAAATCCATAAGCATAGCCAAAAGCAGAACAAAAATGTAGAAGGAAGGATTTAGTCAGGATAGTAGAGTTTGAAGAGGTGAGATTTTAGAGCTTGCTTGAATGAGGGTGTGGTCTGCTTGTGTCTGATGTTGGCTGGAAGAGTGTTCCATTGTCTGGGTGAACAGTAGGTGAATGCCCGTTCTCCGTACATTTTGTTGTTGGTGTTTTGAATGTAGAGTGTGCGAGAGTCAGAAGAAGAGCGAAGAGTGCGAGAAGGGACATAGACAGACAGCAGATCTGGAAGGTATGAAGGGCAGGTTCCAGAGAAGAAATTGTGACACAGTACGGACAGTTTGTATTTAATGCGGGCCTCTATGGGTAGGCAATGAAGCTTAGGGATTAGTTGGGTGATGTGATCGCGCTTTTTTTGCCCTGAAGACTAGCCTAGCAGCACAATTCTGGACTTTTTGAAGTTTGTCTATGAGATGACTCGGGCAGGAAGCCAGTAGGGCATTACAATAATCTAGCCTAGATAGACAAGACTAAAGCACAGACTAAGGTGATGGTTGCTTGAAGGGTTAAGTAGCAGCGAATGGAGCTGATCTGACGCAAGGCAGCATATGCTGATTTACAAACTTGTGCAATATGTAAATCAAGCGTCATGTCACTCGACATAAAAAAGCCAAGATTTCTAGCAGACTGAGAGAAAGATATTTCAAGCTCTCCTACACTTACAGTGGTGGGCAAGGTGCAAGCTAAGGCAGTTCTGGTCTTTTTGAACAGGAGAACCTCTGTTTTATCATCATTGAGCTTTAACTTGTTTTGTTTCATCCAGGATCGGACATCAGAAATGCAATTCTGTACAGTCTGGACATTGGCATCGATTTGTACCGGAAGACTTTATCTTAAAAGCTGAGTATGATCATCAAAAGCTTCAACAGTTACATCGTGTTTTTGAATCAGCCCGAGCAAAGGCTTTGTGTACAACATGAAGAGAATCGGTCCAAGAACTGACCCCTGCGAAACACCATCAATCAAATTTTCCTTCTTTGAGAGCACTTCAGCAATGCTGACAGTTTGCGTACGACCTTGGAGGTATGACTTGAACCAGGCCAAGGCATTCTCTGAAACTCCAAACTGCGACTCGAGAGTTTCGAACAGAATATTGTGGTCTACAGTGTCGAAGGCAGCCGATAGATCAAGAAGTGTTAGAAGAGATAAGTTGTCTTTGTCCAGAGCAAGCAGAATGTCACCTGTGATTTTGAGTAATGCTGTCTCGGTGCTATGAGAGGTGCGATAGACTGACTGATGGGGACTGAGAAGAGAGTTGCTTTGCAAGTATGAGAGTAACTGCTTCAGTACCAACTTTTCTGTAACCTTGGACAAAAATGGTAGATTAGATACTGGTCTAAATGTTTTTAGTTCATTCTCATTTAGGCTGGGCTTTTTGAGCAGTGGCTTGACAACTGCCGTATTGAAAGGTGCAGGAACAGTAGCGTTGGACAGAGACTCATTGACAATGTGTGTTGTTGTTGGGAGAAGAGGGTCAAGGCAGTCAAGGAGGAGAGGAGTGGGAATGGGATCAAAAGAACAAGTGGTTGGCTTAGATTTTTTGATGACCTCCCTGACTTCATTAACAGAAACTGGTTCAAAATGATCAAACCGTACATAATGTAAAACAGTTGGCAATGCATCTGCATGTGTCTGCACACCAGCATCGTGATCAAATTCATAGCGTATATCAGCGACTTTCTTGGTGAAAAAGTGGCAAAAGACATCTGGTAAGTCACAAGGTGGGTGAGTGGTAGGTAGAGAGATACTTTTTTTCCTTGCCTCTGAGGCGGTCACAGACCGAGAAGAGTTGCTTGCTAGTCTCACTATTGGCCACTTGACCACTAAAGAAAGCAGACTTGGCCCTATGGACAATTTGCATTACTCGTCGCTTGGCAGCAGTGTAGATTTGTTTGCACACTGTGAGACCACTCTTCAACCATCTCCTCTCAGCCTGACGACGCTGCCTCTTGGCTTCACTGAGCTCATCTTCGACAGCACTGTACCATGGTTCTGACTTGCCTACCCTAATTTTACGCCTGGAGATTACATTACATGATTATTGTTTTAGGTCCAGCGGACTCTTCCGAGCCAAATCAGGACCGGACGCCTGGAGATAGGGGCATACCTATCTAGTGCGTCCCTCAGTGTGGCCTCCAGCTGTTCCACAGAGGAACACAAAGCCGGACTCACTACCTCACCGAGATCGCGCTTCAAGGCTTCGCAATCTACAGCTCGCAACTTGCGAACATCTCTGTAATAGGGACAGGGCAAGGGGATAGCAACATTGAAATCACTAACCACAGTATAGTGATCTGACGACAGTTCCTGTGTCACAAACGTGTTTTGGACAATATTGTCATCAGGACGGTGAATTAACCAATCAATGAGATGGCCACGCTTGTGGGTTAATTCAGAAACTGACTGTGCCAAAGAAAACATGTTAAGGTATTCAATCATCTGAGCAACACTTGATAAGTGAGGCTGATCATAATGAAAATTGCAATCCCTAGTAATAACATACGTGCCAGATAGATTGTTACAATAGTTCAGCACATCATGAAAATCCTGCAGAAACATCGCATCTTTTTAGTTTGTTTTTCTTGCTAGGATAAGTTGTATATACCCCTAAAACATGAACAACGTGTTTGGCAATAGATAACGTTATTTGCACAAGTTCACAGGGTGAATGTGTGAAGGGGAACGTGCTGATGATGCCCATGTGGGCGGCAAGAGTGACTCTGTACACCACAGCCATACCGCCATAATTGTCACCACGGGAGAACGACGTGACCGTGAACCCTGGGGGCGCCAGCTCGGCGTTCTTGCCCTCGTCACCCCTTTCATGAAACGATGTCTCTTGAATGAACATCATATCAACGTTATTGTCTTTTATAAACTCACACACAGCGGTTCTCTTTTCATTACAAGACGATCCAAGAGATTGAGCATTAAATGATGCAATACGTAGTTGTCTATCATTATGTGGAATCGTTTGAGTACAAGAAATGCGGAAAATATTAGCTTTGTTCCTACCACGACAAGAAAACAACGACTTACAAGAGTTTGTGGCACGGTTCGTGGGGGATAGAACGGGTATGGCAGACGACTTTGTGGAACAACCTGGAAATGGCCGGGTAGCCAGAAGCAGCCCCGAAAGGCAGCCTGGGAATGGCTGGGTAGACAGAGGCAGCCCCGAAGGACAGTCTGAGAACGGCTGGGTGGACGGAGGTGGAGGCAGACCCAAAGGACAGCCTGGGAACGGCTGTAGACGGAGGTGGAGGCAGCCCCGAAAGACAGCCTGGGAACGGCTGGGTAGATAGAGGCAACCCCGAAGGACAGCCTGGCATCAGCTGGGTAGTCAGAGGCAGCCCCGAAAGACAGCCTGGTAACAGCTGGGTAGACAGAGGCAGCTCCGAAGGACAGCCTGGGAACGACTGGGTAGACGCAGGTGGAGGCAGCACCGAAGGACAGCCTTGGAACAGCTGGGTAGACAGGGGCAGCCCCGGAGGGCAGCCTGGGAACGGCTGGGTAGTCGGAGGTGTAGGCATCCCCGAAGAAAGCCTGGGAACGGTTGGGTAGGCGGAGATGAAGGCAGCCCAGAAGGACCAGCAGTAGGGTGTGCGGGACGTGAAGACGGCGGCAAGTTGTGCCACAAGCGGTGCAAGCGGCCAGCCCGAACACCACGCTGAGTGGGCGGTCGCTCGAGAATGCCCAGCTCCTGGGTCACTTTATAGATGTCAGGTGGTATGCGCCGATTGACACACTTCTCACCAATGGAGCGCAAAACTTCTGGATCCATTGTTGGACAAAGAGGTCACACAAGGCCACAAGGCCAAAGACTAGAATTAATAAAAACAAGTCTTCTTATGCTACGTTTGTTTGTTTATGGCAGTGAGATTTTAAATCACAACAAAGAGTACATTACTTTCTCTGGGTCACTGGGTCACTTCGGTTATGTTAAAGAGCAATCAGATTCTCACAGATTAGGTGAGTAAAATTCGCGTACCCCATACCACTGGCTCAGCACTAATCACTGATTGAAGGCTAATTTGTACTTAGCTAAAGAGAAAACAAGTGTTCATGTTGATTATGAATCAGTGTCAATATGTATTATCCTCAGCTAAAGTGAAAAACAAGTGTTCATGTTGATTATGAATCAGTGCCAATATGTATTATTCTCTATGTTGTCTTCAGAATCTGCTAAATGTTGTGGTGCTTCGCGGAAATTCGGGATGTTGCGCGTGTATTGAAAAAAGGAAGGAAGAAAGGGGATGAAGAGGGTGGATAGCCATGATTGCTCTGGTAAGTTATTTTTAGCTTCAGCTGGGAGTGCCTGGGGGAAAAAAAAATACAGTGCCTCGTGTTCAGCATTCAAATTGTTGTACAATTATCTGTGAAGACCAGACTAATGGCCAAAGCAAATAAATTTGTTTAAATCAAAGTACACCAATCTCTGCAGCACAATGAGACTTACAAACTAGTACCACATTTGGCGTGCACAACACATTAAAACCACATAAAATCCAAGGAAATCAACAGCACACACATTTTGCAGCCTGCTGGCGCGAACACACAAATTACCACAAGCAGGTCTACTTGATATAGCGCATATATCCGTCAGCTCTGTGCACTTACCAAAACATTGTTTTTACAAAGCAAAACGATACAAACAAAACTAAACATAGGAAGCTAAAACTTACATGGGTTTTGTAAAGAAAGCACGACTGCTCCGTTTCCTATCCAGATGCAGAGAAACATCCATGTGTTGCTACTCATGAGCAAACATACTTTTGTCATTTTCAGTTCACACGAACTTAAAAATGAATTTTAAAACAAATAAACAAAACAAAGAAATTGTTTGGAAAAAAATGTATGTTACAGAAGCACAGTTTCGCGGATTGTCCAGCCTGGTAGATAGCATAAGTTAGCATTAAAAAAAGAATTTCTCGGGAAAAGGACCTCTCGGAATCCCTAGTTTTTGAACAGGAAACTATTTCATTTACTATGTAGGACTACCGATTTGGTTCTCTTATCGAAAAAGGAATTTGTGCGAGAAGAGTGTAACTAGATTACAATGTATTCACTGATATTCGATGGACATAAATTAGGTTATATAGTTAACGATTAAAAAAAAACAAATTAAGAACCGATTAATGCCAATCATTGAAGAGTGAATTAGCGTCAAAAGGCGGTAACTATTTAAATTATATTAATTTGCTCTGGCCGGAAATCAACTGAACGAACAATGTCCCACCATTTTATCGAGGAAAGGTTTAGAGCCAGAAAGATGCAGCTGTTGACAATGTGCTTGATTTTGATTCTGTTCCAAGTGGAGTCGGCGCCATTTATCGTTGTCATTGTCTCTAACAATGGTATTAATCAAGCACGAGGCTTAGTAATTAATATGCTTCATAACAAGGCACAATCAATGACATTGTATCCGTTGTTCTCAATTTTAATGTTAAAATCAATTGATTTTTTGTTTTTTCTTTATTATAGAAGTGATTATGTGTGCGTGTGTGTGTGGGTGTGTGTGTGTGTGTGTGTGTGTCTGTGTGTGTGTTTTGCAGAAGATGGTTATCAGTGAAAAAATTATCTTCTTTTTTTGTTTTGTATGTTTTTTTTTTTGATTAGTTGTAAATTTTTGACTTTGTAAACGCCTAGGGCTTTGTTTAGATTAAGCGTCAATAGCCATAATAATAATAATAATAATAATAATAATAATAATAATAATAATAATAATAATAATAATAATAATATTAATAGCTATTGCTACCATTACTCCTCCTCCTCCTACTACTACTACTACAAACAGGTTGAACATAACGCGATTCCCCTATAACACTAAGCTCAAACTGCGTTTGAATGACAGAGAAGGCTACCCCTTGATGGAGAAAAGAGCTGGTCTGGTCTTGGATGTGATTGCTCGTTGTGGTAGTAGTCCTGATTCGGCTCTTTGCAGTCCGCTTGACCCTATAAACAACGAATAACTAACTAACTCGTAGTGGCAGAATTTTAGTATTTGTATCATTTGATAGGACTAAGAATTATTTGTATAACTTATCTCCGTATGTTATGCGGATGTATGTGAGTTCGTAATGAGAGAGAACTGGATGAGATTGTGTGTGTGCGTGTGGGTGTATGTGCGTGTGTTTGTAGTTTAGTGTGTGTGTGTGTGTGTGGCTAGGTAGAAACGCCGTTATTCTGACATACACTTGAACCTCTACGTACTTTCTTTTGACGGACCCCGTTAATTTGACGTCAAAACAGTGTTTCCGTTAGGGTTAGGGGTGTGCTAGGCTTAGGGTTAAGGTTTGGGTTAGGGTTAGAGTTAGAGTTAGGGTTAAGGTTAGCTTCGAAAATTGGACAAATTTGTAAAAATGTCAAAGTAACGTATGTAGAGTTTCATGAAAGTCATCACAACGGCGTTTCTACACGGTTGTGTGTTTGTGTGTGTGGGGGGGGGGGGGGGAGGGGGGCATGTAGAAACGACGTTACAGTGACACACTCATGGAACTCCACATGGTTTCTTTTGACTTTTTGGGAAGGCTGCCCTATGTTTACGTCAAAATAGCGTTCTGGTAGAGTTACAGCTGTTTTAGGCTTAGGGTTAGGTTAAGGGTTAGGGTTAGGGTTAGGTTCAAAACTTTGAAAATGTCAAAATAATGTCACGAAAATGAAAAGTGTGTCAAAATAATCCGTTTTTTTTTTCACAACAGTCATCAGAATGTCGTTTTTACAAAATTGTGTGTGTGCGTGTGTGTGTGTGTGTGTGTGAGAGAGAGAGAGAGAGAGAGAGAGAGAGAGAGGGAGGGAGGGGAGAGGGTGGGGGGAGACAGACAGAGACAGAGGGAGAGTCAGAGTCAAAGATAGAGAGGAGAAAGCGATCTGATTTTTAACCTGTGCAATTTGCAAGTATCCCATATCCTATAATTATAATAATCCACAACGATAAAATGACATAATAACAAAAAGTAAGAGAGAAACGTTCTCAATGCGGGTTGAAAGAAGGGAAGTAACCTAACGGTGCCCTTAGATCTTGATAGCGAGACAGTCTTTTCCCTTGATAAACAACCAGTATGGGCCTGTGAATCTAACGTGCATTATAGCACGCGAAAGATTGCTTTTTGTGACCTCTCTTTACTCTGGGCCAGCTTAGGAGGGCGAAGCGTATCTCTTTTCCATCGCTGCTTTACATCCCCAGGTTCTAAACGCTATTACCCATTAACAGCTGGGCCAGGGATCTGGGCCGTGCTGTGCGCTTGTTTCATTCTCTGTGTGTATCGTTTGCTGTTTGCCTTCCAAGCATGACTGTCACCCATCTAAAGACTAATCGAGCTCGACTTCCATTAACGAGGCATTTCTAGTGTGTAGCCCGAAGCACGTATACACTGGTTATGTTTAGAAAGGGGGGTAGATCTTCGTTACCATTCCCTCATCCCACGGAGGATGGAATCTAATAATGATTAGATATATCCAACATGTCGATCAACTCCAATTCCTTCTGTTTAGGCGATGTACCTTTATCACTGGTGTTGTACATACACTTTTTTTTGTCTCCCTTGTTCAAACTCGCCAACAGTTCCTTTCTAAAATAGAGAGGCACGTTTGGTCTAATGGTAGTGCTTTGGCTTGCGGATCTGAAGGTCCCGGTGTAGCAGGCCAGATTATACCCCGCCTCAAGTATACCCAGGGTATAAACTGGCCTAGCCCAGACTATGCCCCCGTATAAACTGGCCTAGCCCAGACTATACCCCTGGGTATTATCTGGCCTAGGCTCGTTTAACCCTCTCCTGCCCATTATAACCCCCCACCCCATTACGGAAGACCTTATCCTTCACGTTACTCTTTAATTTATGTGTTGTAATTGTTCTGATGCACTCAGACAGATAGATAGATAGATAGATAGATAGATAGATAGATAGATAGATAGATAGATAGATAGATAGATAGATAGATAGATAGATAGATAGATAGATAGATAGATAGATAGATAGATAGATAGATAGATAGATAGATAGGTAGGTAGGTAGGAAGGTAGGTAGGAAGGTAGGTAGGAGATAGATAGATAGATAGATATATAGATATATAGATAGATAGATAGATAGATAGATAGATAGATAGATAGGTAGGTAGGTAGGTAGGTAGGTAGGTAGGTAGGTAGGTAGGTAGGTAGGTAGGTAGGAAGGTAGGTAGGTAGATAGATAGATAGATAGATAGATAGATAGATAGATAGATAGATAGATAGATAGATAGATAGATAGATAGATAGATAGATAGATAGATAGATAGATAGATAGATAGATAGATAGATAGATAGATAGGTAGGTAGGTAGGTAAGTAGGAAGGTAGGTAGGAAGGTAGGTAGGAGATAGATAGATAGATAGATAGATAGATAGATAGATAGATAGATAGATAGATAGATAGATAGATAGATAGATAGATAGATAGATAGATAGATAGATAGATAGATAGGTAGGTAGGTAGGTAGGTAGGTAGGTAGGTAGGAAGGTAGGTAGGAAGGTAGGTAGATAGGTAGGTACGTAGATAGATAGATAGATAGATAGATAGATAGATAGATAGATAGATAGATAGATAGATAGATAGGTAGGTAGGTAGGTAGGTAGGTAGGTAGGTAGGTTGGAAGGTAGGTACGAAGGTAGGTAGGCAGGTAGAAAGGTAGGTAGATAGATAGATAGATAGATAGACAGACAGATAGATAGATAGATAGATAGATAGATAGATAGATAGATAGATAGATAGATAGATAGATAGATAGATAGATAGATAGATAGATAGATAGATAGATAGTTAGATAGATAGATAGATAGATAGATAGATAGATAGATAGATAGATAGATAGATAGATAGATAGATAGATAGATAGATAGATAGATAGATAGATTTTTTTTTACACGCAAGCAAAAGGCTGTTACCTGAGAGTTGGTCACGCAAACGGTCATGTACAACAAACCCATGAGTGAAATCTCTTTAGGTGGGGGTATATTCCGGGTGCGAGGGGTATGACCTGGCCTAGGCTGATCTATACCCAAGGGGTTAAACCCGCCTAGGCTACATTATACCCAGGGTATAAAGAAGCCAGGGGTATATTCCGGCCTGTTACACCGGGTTCGAGCCCTGTCCGGGCCATTGTGTTGTGTCCCTGGGAAAGACACTTTACTTCCCGTTTTCTACTCCTTCGGATGAGAGTATAAACTGAGGTCTAGTCTGTGCCGCATACATTCCATCATAACGGACTTTAAAGATCCTGACGCTAATGTCCTAGACGGGTGAGTGCCGGTGACAAGAACACACCCAGCATGCGCTTGGTCCTTCTCCCCCATCCCTGGCTGGCCAGGATAGTGCTCAGTTGTCCGGGCGTCAGACCATGCGCCCAACGGCTGCGGGTGGGCGTCTCGGGCGGTTTCAGTTAGATCCTGTATCGGCCAGCGCCTAGAGTCTGGTCAAGTACGGCGAGATAAGTGCGCTATAAAAATCCTCAGTAATAATAATAATAATAATAATAATAATAATAATAATAATAATAATAATAATGAGTAAGACTGCTGCGCTCCCTTGTCATCTCCATCTTCCTATATGCTTGCGAAGCATGGACCCTCACAGCAGATCTACAACGAAGTATACAAAGCATGGAGATGAAGACTACAGAAGACTTTGGGGCATTTCCTATACCCAGCACATCAACGACGAAGTCCGACAGACCATCACACAAGCCACTGGACAACACGATGACCTGCTCACAGTGGTGAAGAAACGGAAACTCCGATGGTATGGCCACGTCACCAGATCATCAGGCCTTGCAAAGACCATTCTGCAAGACACAGTGCCAGGAGGCAAAAGAAGAGGGAGACCAAAAAAGAGGTGGGAGGACAACATTCGAGAATGGACTGGTTTGACACTGAGCGAAGCCATCAGAGCTGCTGAGGACAGAGAAAGATGGAGTATGCTGGTTAAACGATCATCTGTGGTGCCCCTACGACCTCCGGGTTACGGGACAGGATAGGATAGGGTAGGATAATAATAATAATAATAATAATAATAATAATAATAATAATAATAATAATAATAATAATAATAATAATAATAATAATAATAACAATAATAATAATAACAATAGTAATACGGGTGTTCATATAGCGCATTTTCCTAATGACATCACTTCAAAGCGCAGGTCTCACTATCCAAAAACATAATACAAAAAGAATATCTCCAAGTATAATATAAAAGAACGAGGGAGGGAGTGGTAAGAGGACAGTAGCTAAGGAGTCAGGGGGCTGGGGACGTGCAGTGTGACGGCAGGGTCCGAATCAGAAAAAAAAAAGAATGATGATGTTGACGGGAGGTGAGATCAAACATGTTCTTAAGAAATACATGATTTTTTAAGTTGGACTTGAAAGTGAGAAAGAAAGAGAGAGCGGCAAAAAGAGAGAGGGAGGTAGTTCCAGGTTCAAGGACCAAGCACTGAGAAGGATCGACAGCTTGCAGAGAAGAGTTTGTAGCGGGGTATTTGTAGCATGAGGGTGTCAGAGAAAGAACGAACCTTTCTATGTATCTTGTAGAAGTGATTTTTCTGGATGAGGTAGGAAGGGGCTAATCCATGGACGCACTTGTCACTGTTACACTCGGTTTGATGTTGGTGTTTTTCTTTATCAGTATCCGATTCAGCCCCAATGCTGAATTCCTGATAAGGTGTAACTCAGATTCGTTTATTCATGCAGCCTGCTCAAGCAGCATACAAGTCACAAAGTCGACGTATGAAGTTTTCCACTTTTATTCAGCATACATCAACAACTGCATACAATCGCTCAATCGCCTTTCCACTCTCAAATTTACTTTCCAACTTACTATCAACAACAATCTCAACAACAGTGCGGCACACAATTTTATAACCTCTCTCTCTCTCTCTTCCCGAACAATTTCGAACCCAGTAGACTAAAATGACGCACTACAGCCAATCAAATAAAAGATCGTCATCACTGACTTACGTCATACATATTTCTTCTCCTTCCGCCATACTTCGATATTTATCCCGAAACTTCGATCGATAGTAAACAAGCGGGTCCAGAGAATTCTACAACAATATCGACCAACAAAAATTATCAACGTTATACAAAGCCTCTCCTAACAACAATGCAAACTCAAATCAAAGGTAAATAAACTCCATCATTGAATACTTTGCAAAACGAAACGATTAGATCTATCGTGCGCGCTTCCGACGTACTACCATTCGCGTTTCAACGTAACAGTCACAGAAAGTACAGATTTTGTAGGTAATCCTAAGATACAGGAAGCCAGTGGAGAGAATGTAGGAGGGGTGGAATACGCACAGATTTTTTGTTCATTTTGAGAATCAGACGAGCAGCTGAGTTGTGAACACTTTGGAGCAGTTGAACAGAAGAGGAAGGTAGTCCAGCCAGAAGAGTTTCAGTAGTCTAAGCGTGACAGGACAAGAGAGGAATTGAGTTTGGCTGCAGCGTCAGTGGTCATATGTTTGACAGATTTTGCGGATGAATTCTGACATGGAGAAGGTGTTGTGAAGGATGACGCCAAGATTTTTGACATCGTATGACACTAAACGTTACCTTGTTCAAAACTACTAAGACTGGAATCCTAGATTTCATAACAAATTTAGCCAAGGAATTCTCTTTGAAAAATCAGTCCCTTGAATTTGACGCGACCCAGTATGGCCGATACACTAACGAGCTGAGAACACAGCGACATGATCATCTGTATCCATCGAACAAACGCAAACCATATATAACATTTCATAAATATTATATCCAAAATGCTTTCAATATAAGCCTATTTCAATCCCATCTTTTCAGGCAAAACACCTTTATTACTTGCGTGTTGTTGGGAAATCAAGGCGATATCATCTGCAATCAACAATGGAAAAAAAAATTCTTCTATAAGGTTTGCTATAAGTATTCCGTCTCTACCGCTTGTCGTTAATTCTTCCGCAACTTCGTTCATAAACAGACCGAACATTTTCCGCGAGAGAGTAAGCACCCTTGCTTCAGTCCGAATCGAAGAAATCGGGTAGTCGTGCCTCGTCCTTACGCAACAGTGAACGTTCTCATACATGCTTTTTGGCGATTTTATCATTGTCCTGGAGAACCCTTTCTTAAATAAGCACGCCCACAGCTTATTCCTACCTACAGAGATTAATCGTAGATTATAATCACACGACACCGGAGAGTATAGGCCGACTACTGGTCACATTCTGACACAAGCGAACCAGTTGATGGTAAGCGGAAATTAATGGGGACACGTTGGCCAATCCGGGATTCGAACCAGGGACCTTTCGGTTACTAGTAAGCCGCTCTACCAATTAAGCTACACGGCCCCACGAAAATTTTAGACGTTATTTCAGTACAACTGAGGCCACGGTGGGCTACAATCAACGACTTTAAGCGTTTAATGGAACCTGCAAATTAGATCAACACCGAACTACCAAAGCAGAGACTAATGAATTTTGCCACTTTTAATCTTGCATTGCGCGCGAAATCAACAAAGCCTTAGATTTTTATTTGACCATTCTCTTGTACAAATCGTAAAGCAAATATAGTTAAAATATAAACTGCAAGCTCTCGGTCTGTCTTAACCATTTTGGGTCGTAACCCGACATTTATTATATTTGTAATCTCACATTCATGGCCCCATGGGTCTTCTAGCCTCCGTGTTTGTTATTGCGTTTTTAAATTTTATCTTAAGTACATTGGTACTAGGACTAGTTTACTAATTCCTCTCCACAGGTTTGGCGCTCGCATCCACTGGCGAACAACTCCTGGTAATTAACCGCCGGATGACAGCGTTATTTGATGACGGTGAAGTTTTGGATGTAGTTAATAGGATTTTAAATCGACAGTTAGTTTTACCACAGAAGAAGGGGGACAGCCACATGCTGGTCATGCTCTACCCTTTCTTCTTTTTTTTTATACTTGTAATTGTTTAAATATGCTCCTTTTTAAATATTCTTTCTCCCTGTGCCCGGCCGGGTGGGGTAGGGATGAGGGAAGAGGTGGAGCTGCCAACACGACACCACGCCGTACTCTTTCCGTAACATTCAGGGCCGGACCTGCCCTAGAGGCCCGAGGGGCCCGGGCCCCTACCCTTTTTTGGAAAAAAAAAGAAAAAAAAGAAAGAAAAAGAAATGTGGGGGACCCGAGTATCACTATATTTTGTTCCCCAAAGACCTCAGTCATATTTTTGTTATGACTTTATTCCTAACACACACACACTTTTTTAAAGGTAATTTCTCCCCAAAATCAGTGGCAAACTATAGCACCAAAATTTTGCTATTTACATGCTCAGATTGCACCAGTTTGCACCATTTTTTCTCCCTTTTCAAAAAATTTCCGGGGGAGCATGCCCCCGGAACCCCCTAGCAAACTAGGCGCTTCGCGCCGTCGGCTCGGCGCTTCGCGCCTTCACTACTACCCTAAAATATATTTGGGCCCCTACCCCTCAAAAACTTAGGTCCGGCCCTGACATTGTATCGTATCCTTGCTCGGCACCCTGCCTTCCCCACATTTCTGGCATGATAAATAAATGTCAGACTTGGTCTGGCACTTTTATTATTCTTACTCTTATTGTCTAGTATTTTTATGATAGTCCCTCGACTGTCAATGTTTTGTCCTTCTTCTTCTTCTTTTTCAGAAAACGGAAATTCCTACTACAACATTTAGCCTAGCAATGCCATCGCACGTGGAATTCCCGATTTCCAGATAACTTGCCAGATAGCAATTTTTAAACATTGTGTAGGGATAGATTTTGATTTAGGAAAAAAACAACTACTTAAGATAACGGAATCGAGGCCCGGCATACCTGATAATGTGTAGGCCTACTTATTATTTTGCGTTAGAGACGGCTAGTCTATATAAGTACAGCTAGCGCGGCATTTCTTTAGTCGAGAAAAAAACAGCTTTTGGTGACTATATTTCACCTTAATTACAACTGTGAACTCATTGGGGATCAAATCAGTTTTCAAAATATAAGAACAATAATTGTTTGGTTAAAATTCAGCCCTAAAATGAAAGCTTTCCAGGTAAACACTCTGTTTTAGTTTGATTTTACTTGTTGTGTTGTTGTTATTGCTGTTGTTGTTGTTGTTGTTGCTGCCATTGTTCTTTCTTTTTCTTCTTCTATTATTGTTTTAAGGTGATGATAATGATGAGGATGATGAGGATGATGATGATGATGATGATGATGATGATGATGATGATGATGATGATGATGATGATGATGAGAATAAATTGGACAAAAGTAAGCAAAAGCCTCAGAATCGGGCCTTTTAATGTTGTGAACATACTTGTAATCATGCGATTGATTTGAACTGGATTCAATTAAATCTGTGAGCAGACTTGTAATAATACGATTGATTTGAACTGAATACAATTGAATCTGTAAACAGACTTGCGATATACATGAAAAGGCGAAAGATTTTCTAGTTTGCTGATGAGAAACCAGAGTTGAACTGAA
>CM072520.1:62374620-62452120 GCA_036898135.1 Oncomelania hupensis
TTTGGGCAGTAAAATTACCGTAAAGTACTTTCTTTTTGATGATAGACTAATGAAAGTACGGAAGTAAAATTTGTTTGGTTTCCTATTTCAATTCTAATTAAACTAAACATTTTCGATGGGAAAAGTTGCTTCTTCTTTCCTGCGATCCGTCGTCTGCCATGGAAGCTGTTGACCCCTTGTCATCAAAGAGCGCATGCGTTATAGAGGAGGGAGGGTGAAGGGGGGGGGGGGGGGGAATAGATTTAAATTTAGCTCAAGGTTGGGGCCTTGCGCCAGTACTAGGTAGACCTTTTTAAATACCGAGCTGAGGTTACCGGCAATTTTCTCCAACCCTAAGGTAAGAGAAAATTATCACAAGGTCGCCTTGAGATAACCAACTTATCGAAGGGGTTAGCCAGCGGGTCTTTCTCAATACGGGCCAAACTACTTCAGAAGCACTCATCCAATGGAATTATTGTCGACAAATTTTAAATTAGGGCATTGTTAGTAAACCATACATGTATACTCTTGTCATTTGGGTTCAAACAGCTTAGAATTAGATTAGGATGGGTTGCAAAAGAAGGACGTTGACTAGTAAGCATATGTCTACTGTTAGCATTGTTAAAGATAAACTGAGATACAGAATGATGGGTCTTCACGTGATTTGACTGAGATAGTCTGTGAATAGACAATGCGTGTAGATCTTGGAGATTTCGTTTGTAATTTTGTATGTTGGGGCGGGGTGGGAGAGATACACGTGAGTAGGGAGGGGAAGGGGGGGATGAGTGTGAGGGGGAGTGGTTTGGTTTTATCAGAGTAATGGCACAATAATTATGAAGTAGCTTTGTGAAAGGAGTACACCCTCTCCCATCTCCTTCTTACCTCTCTTTCCCCCCCCCCCCCCCTTGGGGATGCCGGGGGTTCCTGTATAAATAGTATCCCCACTTTCTGGAAATGTAGTGCTTTAAATTCCCACTGCCGCTGTCTTTGTCCTTTATTATTTCTCATTCCTACTCTGTTCTATCAGTCTACTATACTAACTTCGCTAGACCAGTCACCTACCTTTTTTCTTGAAAACTCTTCCAAAACTCATCATTTGTATATAGGGACTGTTGGGCCAGCTTGGGAATATTGGACGCTTTCTGCCAAATGGTCACTAGGGCTTTCTATGATATTATTATTTAGCAATGTAGGCACTTTATATGCATGTGTTTTGTTTGATATTTTATAATGATGTTTATATTCTATTTTGTTTTTGTAAACGGGGATTGCACTCGCTACTGTGTCGCAAGTTAAGCACTTGGATGGGTGACCGCAAAACGTGAAGCGACATATAACAACCCCCCCAGCTGACTCAACTGTGACTGAGTACCTACTCTCTTAAGGGTGGGGAAGGTAAAGCAGCGAGGGAGAGAGATGGACAACACCCTCATTACGCTGGCCCAAGATAAGTGTGATCTCCAACATCACGCTCCCCTACGGCCACAAGGCTATGGGACTACCTTACCTTACCTTAAACGGGGATTCGATAAATTAGAGTATAACATCAGCGTCATCTGCGTAGGATGCCTTTATTGTAAAGTGACCGGCTGGTGTATTGCCTTCAGTGTTACCACTAGGAATGGAGGAATAACGAAGCTTAACTTTCCTGAAGACCTCCGCACCCCAGCATCTAAATTTACATTATTTAAAAAACGTCTCTTACAACACCGTAACAATTAAATACACATGAATTGTTCTTGTTGTTAATTGATATGAACAACATTAATTTGATTTTAGTTGTTTGAAAATGATTTTATCTAATGATGACTTTGTTAATGTGTTATTGTTCAATGATGTGAATGTTATAACATTGAGTTGTATTTAATAGTTATTGTTAAAGCCCCAAGGGCAAGATGTAAAACAGCGCATCCAGCGCTTACTCTTTTACCCTTGCAAAATACAATTGTTATCGTATCCTCTCTCTCTCTCTCTCTCTCTCTCTCTCTCTCTCTCTCTCTCTCTCTCTCTCTCTCTCTCTCTCTCTCTCTCTAGCAAGGTCGGACTAGTCATAATATTGCTAGGAGCAGTCACAACATGATTTGGACTCACCTGGATGGGTTTTTGTTAAAACTTGTATACGTAAGCGAATGTTTTCTACACGTATACAGTTAATTTAACCTCTATAATCTTAGCTCTGTTCTTTTCTAAGGAACGTGCAGTGACGTAATCTCCCTCTCTTAATTTGCATAGACACAGGCGCCTGCTGTCAGTATACAAACTAAGAAATGTATGAGAAAGAAAATAATAGAAAACAAGATGGCAAGTCATTCAAATGTTTTTCCAGACACTCACGCCCATTACATTACATTACATTATTATTGCTTTAGGTCCAGCGGATTCTTCCGAGCCAAATCAGGACCGGACAACCCCCAATCCGCATAAAATATCTGCTGAAACAACCCTAGTGGTAAAACCGAAAGCTCTCCACCAGCCAGTCACTTTACAATAAAGACATCCCACGCAGGGGACGGCTGAGGCTTCACCCCAACTTATCGAACCCCCGTTTACAAAAAACAAAATAGAATACAAACATCATTATAAATTATCAACAAAACACATACATATAAAATGCCTACATTGCTAAATAATAACATCATAGGAAGCCCTAGTGACCACCTGGCAGAAAGCGTCCAATATTCCCAAGCTGATCCAACAGACCTCATACACAAACAAGGAGTCTTGTCCCAGAAGAGTTTTCAAGAAAAAAGGTAGGAGACTGGTCTAGCGAAGAAGACGATAGTATAGCAGATTGATAGAACAGAGCAGGAATGAGAAAGAGCAAATGAGAAAGACAGCGACCGTGGTAATGTAAAGCACTAAATTTCCATAAAGTGGGGATACTATTTATACTGAAACCCCCGGCACCACAACGGGGGTGCCTGATAAATAAGCATTTCCCCAAAAAACGTGGATTTTCTTAGCGGTGTTGTGAGTCGGCTTTCACCTAGAGAGGCAAATTGAAAACCTGGAAATGGTCCAGAACCTGAAATGTCTGCAAGCAACAAAACTAGAAGGACGAAGTCCAGGTATCACTCATTTGCCACTTGCGGAGTTTCTAACACAACAGTCTACATGAAAATGGTTACCCAGTATGGATTAAGTTTTATAACACTGACACGAAACGTTTATACCAAGTGCTGATGTAATAGATATAGCAGGTTCCGAGTAATTATTCACGTTAAAGTTTTGCACAGGCGGGGGAGCGGATTGACGAACAGAAGGATCTGTTTTGCGTAAATGTGGACTTTTTAAATATAAATTAGTCCTGCATACATTAATAGGCTAATGAAATAATTAATATGGATTTAATAATTAATTTAAATTGAATTTGTTTCACATTTGACAGAAATGTTCAGTCGCCTGGATGTCATACTGCCCTTGGCTTTGGGAGCTTGTGTACTGCTGGTCATTGTGGTCATCACCGTTGTTCTTCTCAAAAGGTCAGTACACACGCACGCTCACGCTCGTACACACACACACACACACACACACACACACACACCCACCCACACACACACACACACACACACACACACACCATACATACATACTTAATTATACTATGTATAATTAAAATTATTACCTCCGATTGTCTTTTAATAGTTCAATCATTATTATTATTATTATCATCATCGTCATCATCATCATCATCATCATCATCATCATCATCATCATCATCATCATCACTATCTTGTTGTTGTTGTTGTTGTTCTTTATCATCATCATCATCATCATCATCATCATCATCATCATCATTATTATCATCATCATCATCTCCACCAACACCTCCTCCTTCTTCTTCTTCTTCTTCTTCTTCTTCTTCTTCTTCTTCTTCTTCTTCTTCTTCTGTCTATAGATCCGTGGGATCTCATTTTTGATATGATGATGATTATCATTGTTGTCAGGGTGGCGACGTGGTGATCGTCCTTAACGCTGATGCAATAGGACGTTAAGCATCGTTTTCCGTTCTTCTGTCTTCGGCATATTAAACAACAGCAGCAATAACAGTAGCAGGACAATCATCACCACCATCACCATTATCATCGTCATCATCATCACCACCACATAAGTTCTTATCATAAGTACTCCTTCGGATGAGAGTATAAACCGAGGTCTAGTCTGTGTGTCGCATACATTCCATCATAACGGACTTTAAAGATCCTGACGCTCATGTCCTAGACGGGTGAGTGCCGGTAACAAGAACACACCCAGCATGCACTTGGTCCTTCTCCCCCATCCCTGGCTGCCCAGGATTGTGCTCAGTTGTCCGGGCGTCAGACCATGCGCCACAGGCTGCGGGTGGGCGTCTCGGACGGTTTGAGTTAGATCCTGTATCGGCCAGCGCCTTGATCCTTAGGCTAAGGCGCCTTATAAATGACGAACATTATTATTATTATTATAAGTTGCGCTTCATGATCGTTCTGTCATGCAGGCGAGCGAGACAGCGACGCAGCAGCCCTGGGTTGCAGAAGGAAGGAGAGAACAACGGGGACATAGAGGGCAGTCTGAGTGACGAAGATAGAGATCATGACCACCTGCCGTGAGTTTGGCTCTTCTTTCCTGTCTTGCGTTATAACGAGGTTTTTTTTTGTGTTTTCTTCCGGTTTCTTCTCTCCCTTCAATAATGGTATTGGATGTTGTCTGTCTACAATTTCAAATAATGAAATTCGATTTCTTTTTCCGTCGTTTGATAGCCACTTGCCTTTACGCCACATGTGTGAGTGATGAATGTGTGTTTATTGTTGTTTATGTAGGAGTGTCTGTGACTTGTGAGCGTGTCTAGTGGTTAAACACCTGCGATCACTTTGAGTCTGATTTAGGAATAAAGCGCACCTAACGCCCGATATTATTATTATTATTATTATTATTATTATTATTATTATTATTATTATTATTATTATTATTATTATTATTATTGTTATTGTTATTATTATTATTGTTGTTGTTGTTGTTATTATTATTATTATTATTATTATTATTATTATTATTATTATTATTATTATAGTGGTAGTTTTAGTAATAATAATAATAATAATAATAATAATAATAATAATAATAATAATAATAATAATAATCATAATAATCATAAAAATTAATAATAATCATAATAATAATCATAATAATCATAATAATAGTAATAATAATAGTTGTTGTTGTTGTTGTTGTTGTTGTTGTTGTTGTTGTTGTTGTTCTTCTTCTTCTTCTTCTTCTTCTTCTTCTTATTATTATTATTATTATTATTATTATTATTATTATTATTATTATTAATATTATTTAAGATATGCAAACAGACAGACAGATAGATAGATAGAAGGATGGATAAATTGATGGACGAACGGACAGACAGACAGGAAGGCAGATAGATAGATAGATAGATAGATAGATAGATAGATAGATAGATAGATAGACAGACAGACAGACAGACAGACAGACAGACAGACAGACAGACAGACAGACAGACAGACAGACAGACAGACAGACAGACAGACAGACAGACAGACAGACAGACAGACAGACAGACAGACAGACAGACAGACAGACAGACAGACAGACAGACAGACAGACAGACAGACAGACAGACAGACAGACAGACAGACAGATAGATAGATAGATAGATAGATAGATAGATAGATAGATAGATAGATAGATAGATAGATAGATAGATAGATAGATGGATGGATGGATGGATGGATGGACAGATGGACGGACGGACGGACGGACGGACGGGCAGACAGACAGACAGACGGACAGACGGACAGACAGATAGATGCATCGTACATACTAATAGTTATATCTCTATGTTTAAGGAGGGAGACTGGGAGAGAAAGAAAGAGGTAGTGTGGAGAGAGAGAGGGAGACAGGTGGGGGAGGGGGAGGAATTGGTATACCATAACGCACAAAGCTGTTGGATACAAGCGCTATGTTAAACTCCCTGTAATAAATAGACAACATCAAGGCAAAACCTTGTAACTCCTATTTTCTTAGTTTGAAATAAACACACAAAAAAGGGAGAATCTGTCAATGAAAACAATTGGGACAGCAGCTGCAGACTGCAGTGAAGACCATCGGACTGTAAAAAATATCAAGCTTACGCCTAGCTCATTGTTGATGAGAGCACGACGAAGTTAGGATGGAAAGGTCTATTAAATTCGTGGTTTCCATTGCAGTCCAGAAAAGCCACCTCCGGACTATCTGTCTACGTCATCGCCGCTGCTAGACAACGTTTCAACGGAAAAATCCGAAAACGCTCAAAGATCTCCTAGGGCTATTCGGGAATCTCCGGCAGAGGGCGGCAGCGAAGAATCTGCTCCCATGATTTCAGGATCGACTACCAGAAATACAAGCAATGCCCCTGCTGCTGCTACTGCTGCTGCTGCTGCTGTTGCTGCTGCTGCTGCTGCTGCTGCTGATGATGATGATGATGATGATGATGATGATGATGATGATGATGATGATGATGATGATGATGGAAAGAAAGGCACAAGAATAAGAAAAAGATCTGTCATTGAAGAAGAAGTTTCCATTCTGGCGGCGGCCAAACATCAAAGAGCGATGGAGCTTAGTAAGCAGCCTGGCAACGTTTACAGCGACGATGATATCCGACGAGAATTTAAAGACGAAAAGCGACTTTCTCTTGTTGATGATTCTACGGAGAGAAAAGATGCATAAAAATTGAAAGAAAGTAAGCAAGGAAAATTGAAATAAAGAAAGCAAATGAATGAAGGATGGAAGATGGTTCGAATCCCGGGTTAGTCAACGTGAGACCATATTAGGCTTATTTTCCCCTTACCTTCAACTGGTTCGCTGGGGTCAGATGAAGTTGACCAGTAAGTCGCCTTCACGCTCCGGTGTGGTGCGACTATAATCTACAACTGACCTTTGATAGGGCGGCAGAGATGGCTCAGTGGTTGCCTTGGGTGACGTGTGTTCGAATTCTGACTTCAGCAAAACTGTGTTGTGTAATGCTAGATTATGGTGGCCAGCGCCTTGAGCCGCTCTATGAGCGTGTAAGTGCGCTATGAAAGAACAATCCCTTTTGTTGTATTTTCATACTTTCTTGGAAATACTATGAAATAGTTGGGAACGATCCAAATGTTGGTCCGTCGGTTTGTCAGTCGGTCTTTCTGTCGGTCCGTTTGGAGCCATATCACAAGAAGCGCTGAACGGATTTTGTCCAAACGTCACAGGAACATTACTTAGGTTAGTGGCCTGCCTCCCGGTTCATCCTATTTGCCCTACCGTAATAGGTCAAGGTCATTGGAGTTATTTTGTCGCTAAACACGTTTTGCTCAGTATCTCAAAAACTGCTAAAGCGATTTCATTGAGATTTGGTATACAGGCACCTCAGATCATGGGCCATCATTCACTGTCAGTCCGGTTGTCAGGCAGTTCAATCGGAGGGTCGGTCGCTCCCAATTTCACTTTTTAAAACAAACATACCTTTTGGATTATCTCCAGAATATCCTAACTCGTAGGTCGTTTGGGCACCACAGATGATCGCTTACCAGCGTACTATATCTTTCTCTGTCCTCAGCAACCCTCATGGCTTCGCTCAGTGTCAAGCCAGTCCATTCTTGAATGTTGTCCTCCCACCTCTTTTTCTGTTTCCCTCGTCTTCTGCCTTCTTGCATCGTGCCTTACAGGAATGGTCTTTGCAAGGCCTGAAGCTCTGGTGACGTGGCAATACCATCGGAGTTTCCGTTTCTAGACCCAACGTTTCCCGGCGTGTCGTAAGAAGCGACTAACAGGGGTGATGTCAGCACGGCATCACTGGGCGAAAGTCTTTTACACACAAGTCACCGGCCAGGTTCATCGACCACGTGCTCGGGGCGAAGGCGAGCCACACTGTACTCGTGGATTTCGGCTGTGGCTGGCCAACAGCCTGGAGAGGATTGGAGCCTGCCAGGTCTTTCTTGCCCATGTCACACTGCATGATGAAAAGAACCAACTGAGCCGCAATTCATAATCTTTACTTTGTGGATATTTTAACAAATACTTAGCATGTTACGTCATTGGCATTAGTTTGTATTTTCTCAAAGGTCAAGGTCATTGTGCTTCACCGTTTTCTAAAACCGTTTTGCGCTGTATCTACAAACTGGCTGATCCGATTTCGATCACTTTTGGTTTACAAATACTTCAGCCCGTAGCCTATCATTCCATGTTATTCTTTTGTTTCGTTAGGATAAAGTCGAGTCATAACAACTCCGCCAAGGAAAACAAATAACACTTGTGAACATGCGTTTTTTACGGCTGTGCGAGTGAATGTGTGTGGAAATACATTTGAATGGATCGCCATCTTGTTTTGTTTTTAGTTTATAATAGGCCATAGGTTAAAAAAAATATGCTTCGAGGATTCAAGCCCTTTCCTTACCCCCCCCCCCTCCCTCCAACCATCCCTTGTTCTATTCTTCCCCTCCCTCCCCCTTTAATTCCCTACTCTCTCCTCCCCCTAATAAAGTATTGAGTACATGGATGTGGGGTCTATGATTTACAAGTAGCTTCACAGCATAGTTGAGACTCGCCAAGTACCTATCATCACTCCTTAGACAAACGTAAGCCTCAGTGACCACAGATACGCTGTGTGATGAGTTGTTTGTATTTTGTTTGGTTTAAGCACGCCACAATAATGACAAGTGTGAAACTGAGTATACTGCTTGTCAATCAACCGAAATTTCAAAGTCAGTTTCGGTTGATTGACAAGCAGTTTACTCAGTTCCACATAGGGACATTTTCCATTTGACGATAGCACTGAATGGTCTTCGATGATGTGATTTGAGTAAGCTGCTTGCTGTTCATCCGTTTGCGTTTAATATTTACAATGTGTAGAGACCTTAAGTTAAAAAGGAAATTAAATATCTGGAATGTACATCTGTTTGACAATGGGGTTCCTTGTGTTTCGTTTGCTTTGATGTACCGTGGATGTACTTAGCGCTCAATCGTATTGTAATATAATGTACGCGTCCAGGGCTGTCAAGATTAGCCGTTTCTAAATGTTCATAATAATAATAATAATAATAATAATAATAATAATAATAATAATAATAATAATAATAATAATAATAATAATAATAGTAATGTAGGTACATTTAGACATTGTCGCTAAATGAAATGATAATACACGTGTGCTGTGCTTGATTTCATTTTCTTCTTGCCATTTTGTCTTTTCATAATATGATGTCATTTTACGCCGTACTAAATTACCATTGCCAACACAAGCCACCCAAGGAGCCAAATGTAATCACGCAGTGCACTGTCAAAATCCACGTACTTCTGAACGACCCTAAATGTATTCACATTTATTTGAACCCGCCTTCTCTATCTTCTTGACAGAAGGAGCGGGTTCTCTAATTGCAGTGACACGGGGATGGAGTTAGACAAAACTATGACAAAGTATTAAAATTCAAAAAAATTAAGAAATATCTTAATAATTGTATCGCTACACACTTGCCTTACAAACCGTTCCATCATACATCAAGTATTATGAAGAATTCATGTGTTACTTAGCTTTGCAGCAAACCAAACCAAAATTATCGATCAAATTTTACGTTTTCCAGAAAACTAATATTTTCAGTAAATGATAGCATATGAATGCCACGTTCATTTATAAGAAATTTTAGATAATACGGTTGCACTTCAATATATGTATTCACCTTTTATGTGTTGTAGAAAATGCCAAACATCCGCTTCTAGGTGAAGAGAATATTTTTATTATTTGCTGTTTGTTTGTTTGTGTGTTTGTTTGCTTATTCTAAGAATTGTAAGATATTCTGATTTGAAGAGGCGTATGTGAGAACAATTGTCATAAAGCTGAGGATATAACTATTCCGATATTATCGATAAAAAAAGAATAAAAACCCGGCCAGAGATAATGATCAGATCAGCTTTAGTCACTGTTGTGCAATTTGTTTTAATTTATATGCGATTTTGAAATAAATAAATAATTTTTTTTAAAAATTGGAATGACATTGTTCTTCCTTGTTTATGTGTTCTTCTATTTTGAAGTTTGGTTTTTTTAAATTCTCTTTTTCTATTATTCATTTTATTTATATATTTAATTTTTTTTGGGGGGGAGAGTGGGAGGGAGGGAAATGCCTGGTGTTTTTACCAGCACACAAATACCCTTTGGATCCCCCCCCCCTCTCTCTCTCTCTCTCTCTCTCTCTCTCTCTCTCTCTCTCTCTCATAGTCAAGATAAGAAGATGAGAAGATGAAAACAAAAGTCAAACGCTCAAACAAGAAGTTTGTTTGAAAAATCAATATTTCGGTATATTACACACACACACACTCACCCGCACACGCACATACACACAACACAAACACAACACGCATACAAACACATACACACACAACACACACCAACAATTTCAACTCTTGTCGTGAATGTGTCATTAATGAGGTTTAACTGATTCGAATGTGTTTGTACACAATAATGTTGTGGTGATATGTCGTGGTCTTTCTGCTGCTGCTACTATCTATCTATCTATCTATCTATCTATCTATCTATCTATCTATCTATCTATCTATCTATCTATCTATCTATCTATCTATCTATCTATCTATCTATCTATCTATCTATCTATCTATCTATCTATCTATCTATCTATCTATCTATCTATCTATCTATCTATCTATCTATCTATCTATCTATCTATCTATCTATCTATCTATCTATCTATCTATCTATCTATCTATCTATCTATCTATCTATCTATCTATCTATCTATCTATCTATCTATCTATCTATCTATCTATCTATCTATCTATCTATCTATCTATCTATCTATCTATCTATCTATCTATCTATCTATCTATCTATCTATCTATCTATCTATCTATCTATCTATCTATCTATCTATCTATCTATCTATCTATCTATCTATCTATCTATCTATCTATCTATCTATCTATCTATCTATCTATCTATCTATCTATCTATCTATCTATCTATCTATCTATCTATCTATCTATCTATCTATCTATCTATCTATCTATCTATCTACTATCTATCTATCTATCTATCTATCTATCTATCTATCTATCTATCTATCTATCTATCTAATTGTCTGCATGACTCTATCCATCTCTTTTTCTCTTTCTTTCTTTCTTTCAAAACCATCCAAGGGGTTGCCCCTATCAATCACTTCCAAGCCCCAGCACCCTATTCTGGCATTTATGTCTCCAGCAATAAGGAGATAAGCATCTTCGTTATTATCAAATGTCGTTAACAAAAACTGCTCCAATTCAGTAATCAAACACTCATAATCTTTACAATTATAGAATGGGCTTCATTTTGGGTGGCAATAGAGGCCAACAAAAATAATATCCTTATCAAAATTGAACAACTGTCCGCTTAACCGCACACTAAGTAAATTATCAATTCCTGTACCAAAGGCAGAAACAAAAGCAGCCAATGATTTTTTGATAAGGAGTAGTGTGCTCCCCGAACCTCTGCCCATCTTGGATAACTTTATTGCTGGCGAATGGAACACCAAAAAATTCTCAAAATGAATAGTTGAATCAAAACTGTAAAAAGTGAATGTTTCCTGCAAACAACATACATCATACGAAGTAATAAAATTAACAAAATCACAATCTGACAGTTTGTTAATTAAACCATCAACATTCCAACACAGAAATGAAAAAAAGACTAGGTTTTGTTCCTACATTATGGTCTGTCTGCTTGATCGCCTGATTATGACTCCATATGTGTGGTGAAGCTTCGTTTCTGGTTGTTGTATTCAGTAAATCGTTATCGTTACTTCTATCCACATCATATAACTCTGTGTCGCGTTAGGACTAGTTTTACTCTGCTTATTTTAATATTTAGCTTGGTTAATCTATGTAATATTGGAATTTCAAAGTTAAGCAGCAGACGATGAAAGTAATCAAGCATAGCAATAGAATACTGCCGACTACACACAGTGGTAGTTGACGCTGGCTCAAGCAATGACATCATCGTAATTACGATAGGCGAGAAAGGTTTAACCAATGAGATGCAGGCAGAGCGGTTAGAGCCAGTTCTGGCTGTGTCAAAACCTAGCATAGCTTACTTCAGTCGTGTCAGAACCACGGAGCAGTACACATCTACACAGTAGTAGTACTATCTCTCCAAGAAAGACTAGGACGCAGTACTGGTGAAACTCCTAATCCACTCCAGTAGCCACTGGCCTGATATTGTCACGAAGGTATATGAACATATTTCTGTTTCATCGTGATGTATTATATTATTGTTGAATTATGTTTGTGAAATTTGATATGCATAGAATTGAATTGTTAGCCTGACTTTGCCGAACACGTGGCGTAGCTGACCACGAGGCAAAAAGACGACCGGCCCGACGCCATCTTGAATTATGTACGGAACCACTGTTGTTTAACTTATATGTATGCTTGCAAACCAGTGGCTGTACAAATGAATGTGTATAATATTATTAATTCTTGATGTGTATAAGTAGCCATGTTTTACAGTTACGAATGTATAGAAAATTAGAGTGGAGATTCCAGTGGACCACGGACTTAGCAGAATGTTCGTCGCTTATATATGTAGATGTGGAGCTAATCAATGAGGGCTATTACGACCTTCAGTGAGACGCTCTGCACACACCTATCATTCAAGGTTGTGCAGAATTTCGTCTCATATGTTACAGACGAACAGGCGTTCTATAGTGCGCCCAACACTGCCTCAGACGAAACCACGTCGACGCAGGAGTTGGCTGCAACGGTATCCCCAGCATTGCGCGAGGAAAGCCAACCAGTCTACCCACAGGGAAGAAACCAGAAGAAGACAACACAAGTTGTCAACAAACCGACCACAGCACAGCACGCCAGATTCACAGTTAAGTCCAAAGCGGTGTGTGCACAAAAACTGAGAGCTACAGGACCACAGTAGTCCACTTCTCATGAACAATAACATCCAGTGCCCAAGGATGAACTATTAGCTGCATAGACTATCAGCGATCGAATTATTCACAGTGACTATTTAACGTTTAAGGTAGATTAGTACTTAGAAAATCTTGTATAGAGTATAAGAAATAAATGTGTGATGTTTAACTGTTATCAAGTGGCTGGACTACATATGATTCATAGCCGTGTGAAAGCTAGTGTGACAGTAATCTTTTACCATTTTTCTATCTATTTCTATAACCCAGCCTTAACCCAGACCGAGCTAAATAAATAAATTTATTATAGTACTCCACAGGGTGACTAACTAGCAGTTCCCATCGGATAAAGCGTGAGGTTTACATCATTCCATTGTGCAGAGCCCTAAAACCCATAAACCCCACGTGACACTTTAATTGGCAAGCCTAGTCAGGATCTGTGGATAATAGGAACTGGGTATAACCGGATCTAGGTACAATAAAATTAGATAACGGTAGTAGTAGTAGAATAACTTAGAATAGTTGTAAGTGTAGGCAGGACTCAGTTTTTGGTGCAATACACTTTACTTAAAAACTTTTTTGCTTCAATTATTTTTGCGCCTGTATGTTGCATTTTTCTTTTGCAGGTTTTGCTTAAATAACTGGTGTATGCCATTTGACTCTTGTTTTATTCTATTATTGATTGCGAATTTTATGGTCGTTGCATTGTTTTTATTGAATTGCAATTTTGCTAGTGTTTTGGTATTCCACGTGATTCAGAGGTTGTTCATAGACACTTTTGACAATGTCGGACCCAGTGGTCTTAAGATTGCGCTTCAAGGAATTGGGAGAAGCTTTACACTTAGCAGGGGGAGACCTAATTGCGTATATCAATGCAGAGGTAGAGAAACAGGAGGCTAAGGCAGAGAGAGAGGCAAAGAAGTTAGAAGCAGAGAGAGAGGCGAAGAAATTAGAAGCAGAGCAAAAGAAAGCAGAGTTAGAAGCAGCAAGAGAGCAGAAGAAGCTAGAAGCAGAACAGAAGAAGGTAGCAGCAGAGAGAGAAGCAGAAGTTAGGAGATGGGAGTATGAGCGGGCAGAAAAAGAAAAAGAGAGGGAAGAAAAGGAAAAAGAAAGACAGCATGAGTTAGAGCTGAGGAGATTAGGATCAGGAGCTTCAAGTTCTTCTTCAACCCCTCCCCACTCAGATCAGCTAGACGTAGCATCCAACCCTGTACAAGGAATGTCATTTCCACTGGGAACATTCAACGAAAGAGAAGAAGGTCTAGATCTCTATCTGACTAGGTTTGAGCGCCTAGCAACTGAGTATAAACTAGATCCCACTCATTGGTCTTTCAAGCTTAGTCAAGGGCTTAGAGGAAAGGCTTATGACATCTACAGTAAGCTACCGACTGACAGAGTGACTGACTATCACAAAGTAAAAGAGGCACTCCTAACGGGATTCGAACTAACAGGAGAATGCTACCGGCAAAAATTCCGCACCAATCGGAGAGTGAAAGGAGAGAGCTATGCGCAGTTCGCGGATCGGTTGTCCACAATGCTAGATAAGTGGGTTAGCCAGTCAGCCACGGCTAAGACGTATGATGGACTGACAGAACTGTTAGTATGGGAACAGCTACGGGAAACCATGACCCCCGAGCTGAGAACATTCTCAGTCGAGCAGGGCGCGGAAAGACTGGAAGATCTGGTCAAGGCCGCAGATAGGTACGTGGCCGCCCACGGAGAAGCCAAGAGCTTCAGGCGAGACCTAAAGCCTAATGGGAAAGAGGCACAGAAACGAAGCCCTAACCGGGAAGAGCGCACCGCGAATAAGCCGAATAACCCCAGACCTGGGCAAAATAAAGGACCCAACACGGAATTCGGGAAAAGAGGTCCTGCAGAACAGAAACGGTATTGTTCGTTCTGCAACAGAAACAATCACTCCACCGCAGAATGTTTCAAGTTGGCCGCACAACGTAGGGAAGAGCGCGAAAGCCGGACAGCGCACAGAGTTCTAACTCAAAGTAGCGGTAACAAGCCACACACAATCGGAGATCACCCATTGGTGACAGACACGGTCAAGGTCAACGGAAAAGATGCGAACTGTCTGTATGACACAGGTCTATCATACGACGCGGACTTGACGGACAAGACAGTCGAACTACAAGGAGCAGACTTGACGAAACCGACAACTACTTGCCCAATAGCTTGGATAGAAGTAGAGAGTAGGTACGTCACAGGACGAATCCAAGCAGCTGTTTTACAGAAACCCCTGTATGATCTAGTGCTAGGTTGTAGGTATGTGTTCTTAGGCACGCCCCCCAAAACTGTAGAGATAGCTGCAGTGCAAACCAGGGCCCAAGCTAAAACCCAACCACCCCAGCCCGAGTTCGCTCCGAATCCAGGACTCGAAGAGATCAAAACAGCACAGAAAGCGGACGCCTCGATAGCGAAGTGCTTCCAGAAGCTACCCAAGGCGCACACACCCCCGCACAAGGGAGACTTCTACATGGAAGAGGGAGTTCTACATCGACAAGGAGATGGAGATCACACCCAACTAGTACTACCAGCCACCCTTCGAGCCCAAGTACTAGAGTTAGGCCACAGCATGCCACTCAGCGGACACATGGGAATTGGAGCCACAGTGCAGAGAATCAGCGCACACTACTATTGGCCAGGAATCACGGAGGATGTCAAGCGCTACGTGAAATCTTGCCACCAATGTCAACGATATTCCCCGCGACATCACACCGTACCCAGTTACCTTAGGACCATCGGTAGTAGTCGGCGTACCATTCCAGCAAGTCTCAGTAGACATAGTAGGACCACTGCCCATGACCAAGAAGCGGAACAGATTTCTACTCACACTCGTCGACGCATGTACGATGTGGTGCGAAGCAGTCCCGTTGCCAGCGATCGACACCAAGAAGATTGCAGATGCACTCATCGCCATCTTTACCAGAGTCGGATTCCGGGACAGCATTAGAACGGACAACGGATCTCAGTTCACCGGCCGCCTGATGCAAGACGTGTTCGAGTTGATACAAGTTCATCACATCCGCACACCACCATACCACCCAGCCAGCAACGGACAAGTAGAAAGACTGAATGGAACCCTTCTCACCATACTCAGGAAAGTCGCCGACGACAATCCAGAAGCGTGGGACACCTACGTGAATGCGGCACTGTTCGCATATAGAGAAACGCCCCATGCAGCCACAGGCTACACCCCGTCAACATTGCTATTTGGCAGACCTCTAGCAGGACCGCTAGAAGCCCTCCGCAGAAGTTGGACGGAAGCCAAGATAGACGACACACCCAGAGGTGCCACCAAGTACGTCGCAGACCTGCAGGAAACCCTCAAAGCAACGTGGAAGAAAGCTGGTGAAGCACTGAAGAAGGCAAGAGCCCGTCAGGCGAAGTACTACAACCGCCACGCGAAGGACAGAGAACTGCAAGTCGGCGATCAAGTGCTACTCTTACTTCCAAGTGGAACCAACAAGCTGGACATCGCTTGGAGAGGACCGTACCGGGTGACTGCCAAGAAATCCAAGACAGTCTACCAAGTAGAGGTAAACGGGAGAGCCCGATACCACCACATCAATCTCCTCAAGAAGTATACGGACCGACCAGCGACCCCCAGCACTCACAACTTGCTAGCCATCGCCATCGCGGAAGAAGGAGAAAGCATGGAGACCAATGCAGTAGAGTATCCCCTGCACTCCAAAGAAACCTACAAAGACGTGATACTCAACGGAGACCTAGCCGCTAAACAGCAACAGCAAGTACTACAGGTCATTCGACAACATCAGACTGTGCTCACAGACCGACCAGGGAGGACAGACCTCGTAGAAGTAACCTTAACGGTGACCGACCCAACACCCGTCCGCCAGAAGCTCTACCCGATGCCACTGTCGCAGCAGCGAGCCATCAAGGAAGAGATAGACACTTTACTGGCAGCCGGAATCATCTCAGAGTCTACTTCACCCTACAGCGCAGGCACGGTATTGTTGCGAAAACCCAACGGAGAGCATCGACTGTGCATCGACTTCAGACTGCTGAATGCCGTAACGCAGTTCCAGCCAGAGCCACTCCCGGACCAGACAGACCTATTTGCCAAGCTACAGCGAGCAAAGTACTTCTCACGTATCGACCTCAGCAAAGGATACTACCAGATACCAGTGCAACCGCTAGTCCGAAAGTACCTAGCGTTTAGCACTATGGAAGGACACTTCGAATTCAACGTGCTTCCATTCGGACTCAACAACGCACCCAGCATCTTCAGCGCCATGATGCGGAAACTCCTGGCACCCCTGAGCAGCGAGCACCTACACTCGTTTATGGACGACATCCTCATCGCAACACCTACGTGGGAGGAACATGTCACGCTCCTACAACAACTACTCGCCCGCCTCAGAGACACGGGATTGACGGCAAGACCCACCAAATTTCAGATTGGATTCACAGAACTAGAATTTCTGGGACACACCATCAGTCAAGGAAGCCTGCGACCGGTAGAAAAGACAGTGAAACGCCTACTCGACGCTCCTAGGCCCAGGACCAAGAAGGAAGTGCAGTCATTTCTAGGACTCTGCGGCTTCTACCAGAAATTCATCCCCAACTACAACAGCATCGCCGTGCCACTGACAAATGGAACCCGGAAAACCGCCCCGGACAAAGTCGTATGGACAGCGGAATGCGAGACAGCATTCCAAACACTCAAGGACAGAATGACATCGGCGCCAGTACTCCACCTACCCGATTTGACTCAGCCATTCGTTCTTCGCACCGACGCCAGCGACTTAGGCCTCGGAGCAGTACTGCTACAGCGCGACCCCAAGAATGCAGAGACGCTATTCCCTGTCGCCTACGCCAGCAGAAAATTGAGACCCGCCGAGACCCACTACGCCACGTCGGAGAAGGAATGCCTTGGACTAGTCTGGGCCATACAGAAATTCCAACTCTACCTGTATGGGACCCACTTCACAGTTCAGGTGGACCACCAACCACTATCGTTCCTGGCAGCCTCCAAATCTTTGAACTCTCGCCTGATGCGATGGGCACTCACCCTTCAGGCATACTCATTCCAAATCGAGTACATCCCCGGCAAAGAGAACCACGGAGCCGACTACCTCAGTCGCCATCTCGTGGAGGACACAGCAGCTGTCGCCCACCCAACACAACTAAGGGCCACAGCACCAGAATTCGTCCCCGCCCAGTAAAACCCTGTCACTAGTGTCCATAGCTACCTGGCACAGCGTTGCAGCTCAGGTAGAGCAACTTAACTAGTATGTAAATAGGACCCTAGGATAGCGCAGTGTTAAACTAGGCCCTGTAGTAGAAAAAGGTAGAATCCAGTAGTCATCGCCTTTTTTCAGTTGAGGGAGCCTGTCGCGTTAGGACTAGTTTTACTCTGCTTATTTTAATATTTAGCTTGGTTAATCTATGTAATATTGGAATTTCAAAGTTAAGCAGCAGACGATGAAAGTAATCAAGCGTAGCAATAGAATACTGCCGACTACACACAGTGGTAGTTGACGCTGGCTCAAGCAATGACATCATCGTAATTACGATAGGCGAGAAAGGTTTAACCAATGAGACGCAGGCAGAGCGGTTAGAGCCAGTTCTGACTGTGTCAAAACCTAGCATAGCTTACTTCAGTCGTGTCAGAACCACGGAGCAGTACACATCTACACAGTAGTAGTACTATCTCTCCAAGAAAGACTAGGACGCAGTACTGGTGAAACTCCTAATTCACTCCAGTAGCCACTGGCCTGATATTGTCACGAAGGTATATGAACATATTTCTGTTTCATCGTGATGTATTATATTATTGTTGAATTATGTTTGTGAAATTTGATATGCATAGAATTGAATTGTTAGCCTGACTTTGCCGAACACGGCGTAGCTGACCACGAGGCAAAAAGACGACCGGCCCGACGCCATCTTGAATTATGTACGGAACCACTGTTGTTTAACTTATATGTATGCTTGCAAACCAGTGGCTGTACAAATGAATGTGTATAATATTATTAATTCTTGATGTGTATAAGTAGCCATGTTTTACAGTTACGAATGTATAGAAAATTAGAGTGGAGATTCCAGTGGACCACGGACTTAGCAGAATGTTCGTCGCTTATATATGTAGATGTGGAGCTAATCAATGAGGGCTATTACGACCTTCAGTGAGACGCTCTGCACACACCTATCATTCAAGGTTGTGCAGAATTTCGTCTCATATGTTACAGACGAACAGGCGTTCTATAGTGCGCCCAACACTGCCTCAGACGAAACCACGTCGACGCAGGAGTTGGCTGCAACGGTATCCCCAGCATTGCGCGAGGAAAGCCAACCAGTCTACCCACAGGGAAGAAACCAGAAGAAGACAACACAAGTTGTCAACAAACCGACCACAGCACAGCACGCCAGACTCACAGTAAAGTCCAAAGCGGTGTGTGCACAAAAACTGAGAGCTACAGAACCACAGTAGTCAACTTCTCATGAACAATAACATCCAGTGCCCAAGGATGAACTATTAGCTGCATAGACTATCAGCGATCGAATTATTCACAGTGACTATTTAACGTTTAAGGTAGATTAGTACTTAGAAAATCTTGTATAGAGTAGAAGAAATAAATGTGTGATGTTTAACTGTTATCAAGTGGCTGGACTACATATGATTCATAGCCGTGTGAAAGCTAGTGTGACAGTAATCTTTTACAATTTTTCTATCTATTTCTATAACCCAGCCTTAACACAGACCGAGCTAAATAAATAAATTTATTATAGTACTCCACAGGGTGACTAACTAGCAGTTCCCATCGGATAAAGCGTGAGGTTTACATCATTCCATTGTGCAGAGCCCTAAAACCCATAAACCCCACGTGACACTCTGCCCTGTCATCTTCACCAATACTTGACCCTCTACCTTTGTTCAAATTATTTCTCATCAAATCACCTTCTGCTGACATGTTTTCAAACTGATCATTCAGCACCGTGAAAATGACATTCTGTACTGACACATCGTTTTGGTCAATCTTAGCTACTGTGGGTGTACGTGCTTGGTTGTTTTGATTCATGTGTGTTGTTTCTAGTGTACTTGAACCGTGTAAACGACCTTGGCCACACCTCTAGCTATTACTGTCACTGCGCATACCCCACGCCTCGTGGAGACTAGATTGGCGATCAACTGACGCTGACACTGACAAGGACCTAGTAACAGGCCCACGTGCTGCCCTAGGATCGTCGACATCACCAATTTTTCTTTCTGCTGCGATTCGTTGACCCCGGCCGGCACCCCCTGTGACGTCAGACGGCGACGGTGGTTGGGAAACCCCTACATTGCCGGGACTCCTTGGATGATCAGCAGGTTTGACAGAATCCTGAGGAAGGGGAGAGGGCTAATCACTGATGTGAAGTCTGCCTTTCTTGTAATAACCCCTCTTGCCTTCCTCCCGCAACTTTCTCAGCCGTGTCTGCTGCCGATATGTCAAGTCCTGTGCCACCCGTAGCCCGTCCTGAAACATCTGATCTCGTCCTTCTTTGGCCGCCATCAACGACATCGCCTCACCCCATCGCTGGAACTTGACAATCATGGGGCGTGGCTTGTTGTTCCTAATAATAGCATTGAACTTTCCCAGTCTGTGCGCTCTCTCCACCACATCCACACTCCAATTCACACTAGGAATGTACTTGTTCAACAAACCACGCACGACATTTTCACAGTTTTCTCCTTTCTTCTCCTTCAGTCCATAGATCTTTACGTTGTTCCTTCTTGAAACACTTTCCAATCTGTCGATTTCGTTTTCCATACTTTCTACCTTTTCAGTCAGTTTTTCCATTTTCAAGTTCAGAGTGTCAACATCTTTCCCCACAGATTCTCTCAAATCTACTAACTCATTCTTCACATCTTGCTGTGACTTCTCTATTCTCGCCATCACCGAAGCTTGATTATCAAGAGCACTGAACAATTATCAATCTTACGATCCAGCTGTTGCTTCCACTGAGTGTTGAGAGAGTCTTGCTGCTTAGGTGGTCCTGGGTTCTTTTCAACGTCTCCACTAAGCCACACTCGCCATAACGCGAGCACACAATTGACTACCAGAAGGAAACCTTTAGGAGTGCCCGGTGGTACTACAAACGGCCATGGCTGCCACTGCACTGTGACGTCATTGTGGCCTGACACACTGTCACTGGTACGGGTTTCGCTTACCAGCAATGGCAAAGATGACAAAGTACCACAACTATAAGCACCCAAAGCAACATTTGCATTGACGAATGGGATACACACCGAGGATAACAGAGTATCCCCCAAACATCGACCAACACAAGCACAGAAGCACAGGCCGAAGCACAACAGCAATATATCACCACAACCCAGCACCTCTGTCACACACGACCTTGCAGCCTTCGAAACCGAATGCCCCGCCCCACCACAAAACAGTCCCACTCTCGCTCTACATACATCTACACCAATCATCCCGGCAACACTCTGCAATACAGTATCCCCACGAACAGTCCCGCAAAGTTAGTTCAGACTACAATCCGCTGGAAACTACGAAATTGAAGAAAATCACCACCACAAAAAGCAAGCACACACCACCAGGTCGCCATGTTGCACGTGACCCGTGGATGGTTTTGAATCACTGGAAGATGATCAGTCCTTTGTTTTTGATCGGAAATCAGAAGACAAATGTGTAAATACTTTTGGTAAAATATTAAATGATTTGTGTACAGTTTTCCAACTTTTACCGTTGAATGGGTATGTTAAAAATGGTCTGAACCATGTTTATACTTTTTTGTCTGAAAAAGGAGCAAGTGTTATTGATTATTTTTTATGTTCATATGAAATGGAAACTTTTGTACATTCATTGGATGTGGTAAATCGTATTGAATCGACTCATGCGCCTGTTATTTTGATGGTTCGAGGACGATTGCCGTTCGCTAATAATATTGAAAAACCATTAGAAATAACCTTTTCAAGGGTAAAATGGGATTGTTCGAAGGAATGGGCTCTATGCACAAAGGCGTGGCGGTCACGTGCTGCGGGAATAACACGGCGTGCTCGAGTTTGAAAATGGTAAGTACTGTGCTGCGTTTGGATGCTATAACTTCGACGTAAACCTTTATGCAAAGAAAAGAACATTTCCTTTCATCGATTTCCACTGAAAGATGAAATATTGCCATGACCGCTTTGTTATTCCCGCGCCACGTGACCATGCCGCCGACTTGTGCATAGAGCCCATTGGGGTATCGAAATTTTATGGCATCGGATTATGCGAAGTTGTGTTTAGAGGAAGCAACTTTGTTATTAGAAAGGAGCATTGACTCGGCTGTGGATAAGTTCACGTGTCTGTTGCGTGAGGCCAGCGACCCCATGAGACAGCTGATTAGAGTGGGGGGTGGTGTGAAGGGCGAATTTCGCAGTAAGTGGTATGACTGCGAGTGTGAAAGAATGAAACTGGATGCGAGACGCTCGCTCGCAAGATACAGGCGCTTGAAAAAAGATGAAGACAGGAAATTGTATAAAGAAAAAAGGAATTTGTATTTAAATACACTGAAAAAAAAAGAAGAAAAGTCATAATGATAAAGTTACAGAGACATTATTAGAAAATAAAAATGATAGTAAGAAATTTTGGTCTACAGTACACAGTTTGAAGAGGAAACCGAAAGTAACTCCTGCAGTGGATATAAATATTTGGAAAGAGCATTTTGAGCGTATTTTGGGTGCTAGTGATTCTGAAACTGATTTAGATAGGGGGTTTGAGAATGAAATGCCAGTGGATAACGAAAACCCTGTTCCAGAATTAGACAGTCCTATCACGCGTGAAGAAGTAAAAAAAGCCATTAGTGGCCTGAAGTCTGGGAAGGCCTCTGGGCTAGATGAGGTTATTGCTGAATTTTTTAAATCAGCTGAGCCTTTTGTAACTCCTTTTCTAACTAAGCTTTTTAATAAGCTTTATGATTGTGGCCACTTTCCAGACGCCTGGTGTCGGTCTGTTATTGTGCCTCTTTTGAAGAAAGGTGACCCAATAAACCCAGAAAATTATCGTGGTATTTCTCTTTTAAGTATTACGAGCAAGATATTTACAAACATTTTGAATACACGTTTGTATAAGTGGGCTGAAAGGGAAGGGAAGATTTGTGAAGAACAGGCTGGTTTTAGAAAACATTACTCCACTATTGACCATATTTTTTCTGTGTTCTCTATGATAGGGAATATTCTATATTCTAAACAAAAAAGAAAAGTATATGTTGCATTTATGGACTATATGCGTGCCTTTGATACTGTAGATAGAAATAGTTTGTGGAAAGTTTTGCAAAAAGTTCAGACATCAACCAAAATGCTAAGGATGCTCCAAGGAATGTACGCTTCTGTCCAGTCTTGTGTGAGATGGGGCGCAACTCTTTCAGACTTTTTTGATTGCCCAAATGGTCTGAGACAAGGATGTTTGTTGTCTCCCTTGATTTTTTCTTTGCTTGTGGGTGAGGTAGCCGATGCGGTTACGGCGAAGGGGCGTCATGGTTTTCAATTTTTGCCAGGCTTGAAAGAGATATTTTTGTTGCTCTTCGCAGATGATATTGTACTATTGTCTTCTACACCTGTTGGCCTACAGAACCAGTTAGATAATCTTGCCGAAGCTTCAGACAGATTGGGTTTGAAAGTTAACTTGAATAAATCTAAAGTAATGATTTTTAGGAAAGGGGGCAGATTATCAAAAAGGGAAAAATGTTTTTTGAAAGGCACAGAACTTGAAATAGTGAAGGAGTATAGGTACTTAGGATTTGTCCTGACAAGTAGACTGTCTGTTGTGGGCGCCCTAGATCAGGTTGTGAAGAAGGGTAAAGGCAAGGTCGTCGAGATTTTGAGGACCATGTGGAGCCTTGGAAAGATGAATATGTCTTTTTTCTTTAGACTGTTTGATGCTCAGGTCAAGCCTATGCTTTTGTATGCTTCGGAAGTCTGGGGGGCAACTCAGTTTAAAATAGTTGAATCAGTACACCTTTTTGCTTTAAAAAGACTGCTGAGTGTTGGCCCTCGGACGCCAAATACAATGGTATACGGTGAGACAGGACGCTATCCTCTATTTATAGATAGTACTATCAATGTCTTGCGTTACTGGTTTACTGTACAGAGAATGGAACTATATAGAATTCCACGTCAGGTATATGAAATGCTGTATATTTCTATGAATAACCCTGATAAAAACTGGGCATATATGGTTAAAAGTATACTTGACAATTATGGATTTTCATTTGTTTGGTCAAATGGAGTAGGAAATGAAAAATTGTTTTTGAAACTGTTTAAGCAATGAATGATTGATTGTTACTGCCAACAATGGAATGCTAAGATTAATGGGAGTGACAGGTTTTTGATGTACCGTTCTTTCAAATCATTTTTATGCCCTGAGCAATATCTTACTCAATTGACGATTAGTAAGTTTCGTATAGCATTTACAAGATTTCGCTTGGGGTTAAATGGTTTGAAAGTAAACCAACGTTATACTGTGGTTAACCCTTTGTGTACGTTTTGTGATGAAGTTGAAGATGAGACGCATTTTCTTTTCAGTTGCAAGATGTATGATGATTTGAGGACTAAATATTTGTCTAAATATTTAACTATAATGAGGAACTGCCCATCTGTGGTAACATATTTGGTATCAAATGAAAATTCTGATATTACAAGAGATGTGGCCATGTATATATTTTATTCGATGAAGAAAAGAGAACAGTATTATAACGCTTTGGTAATATTGTAGGACAGCCCGACTATTACATACCCAGATATATAACTCTTCATTGTTTATGCATTTTTGTTTATGCATTTCTGATATTTCTGTTTTGTTTTAGTATAGGTTGCATGTGATTAACCCCGTGTCTACAGGCCGGTGGCCTTCTTTTGACGCAAATAAATTGAATTGAATTGAATTGAATTGAATTTCTTTCTTTCTCTCTCTCTCTCTCTCTCTCTCTCTCTCTCTCTCTCTCTCTCTCTCTCTTTCTTTCTCTCTCTCTCCGGCTGTCTTTCTTGCGTTTTCTGTTTGTATATTTAGACACACGTGGACATATTTTGAAATAGTCAGGCGGCTGGGGGTGGGAGAGCTGGGGTATGTGATTAGAACTAGACAAATGTCGGTCGGTCGGTCTGTTGTTCCGTCGGTCCGTGGATCCACTGGAAGCCATACCTTAAGAACTACTGAACGGATTTTGACCTAACTTCATAGAAACATTACATAAGTTAGATGCTTGCTTATTTTGCCATCATTGGGGGCGCAGTTGGCTCAGTGGTGTACGCAGTGTACTCAAACTTCAGGCGATAACATTGCAGCATGTACAGACAGTGGTTCAAACGCCGTTGACGGCCTGTAATAAAATAATATTAATAAATAAATAAATAAATTAAATAAATACAAAATAAAAATAAAATAAAAACTGCACTGAGACACTGCGCCCCTACTCCTTGGGATGAGAGAATAACCGAGGTCTAGTCTGTGCACCCACAGCACGCATTCCATCAGCATAGACTTTAAAGATCCTGATGCTCATGCCCTAAAGGGTGAGTACCGGCTACACAAATACACCTAGCGCGCACAATGTCTTTTCTCACCATCTTCAAGATTGTGCTCAGTCGTCTGGGCGTCAGACTATGCACCCAAAGGTTGCAGGGTGGACGCTTTCGGCTGCTTGAATTACATCCTGTATCGACCAGCGCCTTGAGCAGCTCTTGAGCTCATTTGAATGGTTTTGCCATCTTTTTTTCTTCTTTCGTTATTTCGGTCTTTCTTTATTTCTTTCTTTCTTTCTTTTAATTTTTCTTCTTCTCATTCTTCTTCTTGTTCTTCTTCTTCTTCTTCTTCTTCTTCTTCTTCTTCTTCTTCTTCTTCTTCTTCTTCTTCTTCTTCTTCTTCTTCTTCTTCCTCCTCCTCCTCCTCTTCCTCTCTTCCGCATGTGTTTGACCTGAGAGGTCGACTTTACCATTACGGCTGCCATCATCATCATCATCATCATCATCATCATCATCATCATCATCATCATCATCATCATCATCATCATCATCATCATCATCATCATCATCATCATCATCATCGTCGTCGTCATCAGAAGAAGAAGAAGAAGAAGAAGAAGAAGAAGCACAGCAACATAAGTCTCTTTTGTGTTTCAATTTGCCAATATAAGTTTATAATGACATCTCGATGCTTGCAACTCGGCTTGTATAGGCTACAGGGAAATATAGTTGAGTCAAACGAAGTCATTTCGTATCAAATACTCCATTGTTTTTTGTGTTTTTTTTGTGAGTGCAGGAAGCTGAAAGTAACGGAATATCGTACACGCTTAGTTATGATGGGGTGTATCGTGAAATAGATCAAAACTGAGAGATCGATTGTTTTGCTTCTGAACCTTTCATTAGGCTATCGCATGTTAACAATGAACAATCATAACTTACAACCTTAAATGCACCGCATTTAAGCACTGCCGTTCAATTTTAGTAAAGCGTGCCTTTTAAATTTATTTTATTTTATATTAGCACTTTTATATAGCGCTTTTCCAGCTCAAGAGCTGCTCAAGGCGCTGGTCGATACAGGATCTAACTCAAGCCGCCCGAGGCGCCCACCTACAATTTTAATGCGCATGGCCTGACTGAGCTGAGCACCTTCGTGTGAAACTTTAAATGTATAGGGTGTATATAGAGATATGAATTGTGTTATGGGCAGATTGACTCTGAGTCCGATCGTTTATTACGTTCCTAGTGAACTAAACCCACCAGTATTGCCCAGCAACCGACTGAGACAAGTAAGTGATTAATATTAATACATAACCATAGTACTGTACCAAGCCTGCTGAACAAACAACTTGTTACTATAGTCAAAGGCAATGCTTTACAACCCCTTCATGCATCAGAGCTCTGGGTGTTAGGGGACTTCCCCATTCAGTCAGGTTTTAGGTGATGTATGTTAGTACTTTGGCCACTGCTCAGCGCATTGTGAATAATGAGGTTCTTTTGGAGATGCTGTTAGCCAAGGATGTCAGCTTGAGTCAGTAGTATAACAAGAACGCAGGGAGAAACTGTGACAAATAAAGAAGAAGAATAAGAGAAGGAGGAAAGGGAGAAGGACGGAGTAATGGCGTCGTTCGCATGTGTATGTGTGTTGTTGATGACAGGACATTTCGCCTCCATCTCTTTGACAAACGCCCAGCGTTGTAAGTATAATATTATGTATTTTTTGCGATAATTGATGTTGCAGTTGTAAGTTCTCCAGCTGTACAGCTCTGGAACTTTTGTTTTTGGCTTTGTCCGTCCGGCATATTTCCGGGGGTGAATTTACGCACTTTTCCCTGAGACTAATGAATGGATGTCTTTGAAAGTTGGTATTTACAGTGTAGTCATCCTATCCTATCCCATAACTCGGAGGTCGTAGGGGCACCACAGATGATCGTTTAACCAGCATACTCCATCTTTCCCTGTCCTCAGCAACCCTGATTGTTTCGCTCAGTGTCAAACAAGTCCATCCTCGAATGTTGTCCTCCCACCTCTTTTTCGGTCTCCCTCTTCTTCTACCTCCTTGCACTGTGCCTTGCACGATGGTCTTTGCGAGACTTGATGATCTGGTGAAGTGGCCATACCATGGGAGTTTACGTTTTTTCACCACTGTGAGCAGGTCATCGTGTTGTCCAATGTCTTGTGTGATGGTCTGTCGGACTTCGTCTTTGGTGATGTGCTGGGTATAGGAAATGCCCAGAAATCTTCTGTAGCACTTCATCTTCATGCTTTGTATTCTTCGTTGGAGATCTGCTGTGAGGATCCATGTTTCGCAAGCAAATAGGAAGATGGAGATGACAAGGGAGCGCAGCAGCCTTATCTTGGAATGTAGACAGATGGTCCTGTCTTTCCAAATTGGCTTCAAGCTCGCCAGGACAGCAGTTGTTTGTGTGATCCTAGAGAGGACTTCCTGTCATCATCTATATATATATATATATATATATATATATATATATATATATATATATATATATATATATATATATATATATATATATATATATATATATATATATATATATATATATATTATAAACATAGAAAATTAAGGGAACCACTACCTGTCAGAACTGAAATGGAAAAGTCAAACTTTAGCTGTTGGTTTGAGCAACAAAAGCCCACTTCATCATCGTTTTATAGCATACTAACAATGCACATTTTAGGCTAAACTAAATTTTGCCAAAAGTAAACCTATAAGCCTTCGAATTGGGGCCTTTTAAAATAATAACATTATTATTAGTAGTATTAGTATTACATTAATTATTTCTAATTACAGTATGTTTGGAATGAGGGGTGATAGGTTCTCGATTTTGTTTCACTTTCAGCCAGAAAAAGGAGAGGTGAGTTTTTAATTTATGCCGCAAGATCTCAATTGAAATTAACAAGTTGGCACCTATCCTATCCTATCCTATCCTATCCTATCCTATCCTATCCTATCCTATCCCGTAACCCGAAAGTCGTTGGCGCACCACAGATGATCATTTAACCAGCATACTCCATCTTTCTCTGTCCTCAAAAACCCTCATGGCTTCGCTCAGTGTCAAGCCAGTCCATTCTAGAATGTTGTCCTCCCACCCCACCTCTTTTCCTGTCTCCATCTTCTTCTGCCTCCTTGAATCATGCCTTGCAGGATGGTCTTTGATCGAGTGCATGTATTTTTATGTAATGACTATGTAAAGTTTGGTGAGTCTGGTCATAGGCTGGAGTACCCGCTATATAAAAATCCGTTATTATTATTATTATTATTATTATTATTATTATTATTATTATTATTATTATTATTATTATTATTATTATTATTATTATTAGTATTATTATTATTAAGGCCTAATGCTCTGGTAGCATGGCCATTCCATCCGAGTTTCCTTTTCTTCACCATTGTGAGCATGTCAACTTGTTGTCCAATGGCTTGTGTGATGGTCTGTCGGACTTCGTCGTTGGTGATGTGCTGGGTATAGCAAATGCCCAGAAGTCTTCTGTAGCACCTCATCTCCATGCTTTGTATTCTTCGTTGTAGGTCTGCTATGAGGATCCATGTTTCGCAATTGTATAGGAAGATGGAGATGACAAGGGCGCGCAGCAGCCTTGGAGCGTAGACCGATGGTCCTGTCTTTCCAAATGGGCTTCAAACTTGTCAGTGTCAAGTGTTTCTTGACCATATTGTAGTCAATCTGGTTGTTATGCTCCCCCGCTGAGACTGTGCCAAGTCCATTGTCTGGATATTTTATGGGGACCAAGCGTGTTTGCCAGTATCAGATGGTTGTATCTGGCAAATTCCAAGTGTCTCAGACTTCTGTCATTTGTCTTGTTGTTGCAGTGGGGTCCACATTTGTCTCCCCAGTTGTGGTACGCATCTTGGCTAACCTTGGCATTCTATTCGCCTTGCACTATGATGTGTCTTTTTTCGGCACTTAGTCAAGGACAGCCTGCAGACGTTGATAGAAATCCTCAACTTTGCTGTTGTCATAGTCTGATGTTGGGGTATAGGCCTTGATGATGGTGATGTTGAAAGGGGCTGCTTTCAGACGGATGGTCATGAGTCTACTGGAGTCTGGGAAGCAACCCCTGACAGTGGCTAGAATGTTCTTGTGGACCACGAATCCAACGCCGTGTTCATGCCTGTGATCATAATGATCAACACAATTGATTGTGGGCGTACACGGCAAGAAAAAACAAAACTCTCTCCCGCTGAAATAAAGATTGTGACCTTTTTTCGGTCATTGATTCTCCTAGGCCTTTCCAGAGGAGTTCGCTGATACCTAAAATGCTCCACTGATAGTGGTCCAGCTCGTGGGCCAGTTCTTCTGATTTTCCCTCCGCAGTTATGGTCCTGACATTCCAGGTTCCTACGATGATGTTATTTCTCGGACTGATCTTGCTATGCTGTAACAAGATGTTAAAATTTGTAACCATGCAGGACCCTATTTTATATTTCTATTGACAATGATCTGTTGAGCTCATGAATTATCCACTTAGGAGTTAGGGCATTGGCAGCAATTGTTTATTTGAAGTGGATTTGCTTAATTGTCTTTAGGTAGAGTACTTCCTGATTGTGAATATAGTTCGCTAATTGTGTGCTTCAAGGTTTTGTGTCCTGGTTGGATGATGACCAGATGTTTTAAAACTTAAGCTAAAGAGGTCACTAAAAATATAATTCCTGCTTTGTGAATTGCACAGTCATGCAGTATAGCTGAGACTTGCCAAGACTTTACCTCGGTGTATCTCAGCTAAGCTGTGTCCTATTCTATCCTATCCTATCCCGTAACTCAAAGGTGGTTGGGGCATCACAGATGATCGTTTAACCAGCGTACTCCATCTTTCTCTGTTCTCAGCAACCCTCATGGCTTCATTCAATGTCAAACCAGTCTATTCTCGAATGTTGTTTTCCCACTTTTTTTCTGTCTCCCTCTTCTTCTGCCTCCTTGCACCGTGCTTTGCAGGATGATTTTTGCAAGGCCTGGTGCTCTGGTGATGTGGCCATACCATCAGAGTTTCCGTTTCTTCACCACTGTGAGCAGGTCATCGTGTTTTCCAGTGGCTTGTGTGATGGTCTGTCAGACTTCGTTGTTGGTGATGTGCTGGGTATAGAAAATGCCCAGAAGTCTTTTGTAGCACCTCATCTCCATGCTTTGTATTCTTCGTTGTAGATCTGCTGTGAGGGTTCATGTTTTGCAAGCGTATAGGAAGAGGGAGATGACAAGAGAGCGCAGCAACCTTACCTTGGAATGTAGACTGATGGTCTTGTCTTTCCAAATTGGCTTCAACCTTGTCAGGGCAGCAGGTTGTTTGTGCGATCCTGGAGAGGACTTCCTGTCGTGACCAATTGTTTGATACAATGGTTCATAAATATTTGAAGCTATGCACTGTGTTGAGGGATTGGCCTTGGGCTTTGATGCCCATGTTGGAGTTGTTGGTCATCATTTTGGTCTTCTCTACACGGTAAAACCTGTATTGAAGATCCATATTTAATTTGTTTCACAAAATAGCTGTCATACTTCAGTTTATTGTGCACAGAATAAATGACTAATTGATTTTTTAACCACTTGATGGCCTAGGAGAACTTATTTTGTCATACAAATATATAGTGTGACGATATATGCTAGTGGCACGGGTTCCCATCATCATTGTGTACCCCCGTTGGGGTGCCGGGGGTTTCAGTATAAATAGTATCCCCACTTTCTGGAAATTTAGTGCTTTAAATTCCCACTGTCGCTGTCTTTCTCATTTGCTTTTTCTCATTCCTGCTCTGTTCTATCAATCTGCTATACTATCGTCTTCTTCGCTAGACCAGTCTCCTATCCTATCCTGTCCCATAACCCGAAGGTCGTAGGGGCACCACAGATGATCGCTTAACCAGCATACTCCATCTTTCTCTGTCCTCAGCAGCCCTCATGGCTTCGCTCAGTGTCAAACCAGTCCATTCTCGAATGTTGTCCTCCCACCTCTTTTTCGGTCTCCCTCTTCTTCTACCTCTTTGCACTGTGCCTTGCAGAATGGTCTTTGCAAGGCCTGATGATCTGGTGACGTGGCCATACCATCGGAGTTTCCGTTTCTTCACCACTGTGAGCAGGTCATCGTGTTGTCCAATGGCTTGTGTGATGGTCTGTCGGACTTCAACGTTGGTGATGTGTTGGGTATAGGAAATGCACAGAAGTCTTCTGTAGCACCTCATCTCCATGCTTTGTATTCTTCGTTGGAGATCTGCTGTGAGGGTCCATGCTTCGCAAGCATATAGGAAGATGGAGATGACCAGAGAGCGCAGCAGTCTTACTTTGGAATGTAGACTGATGGTTCTGTCTTTCCAAATGGGCTTCAACCTTGTCAGGGCAGCAGTTGTTTGTGCGATCCTGGAGAGGACTTCCTGTCGAGACCCATTGTCTGACACAATGGCTCCTAAATATTTGAAGCTGTGCACTGTGTTGAGGGATTGGCCTTGTACTTTGATGTCCGTGTTGATGCCATTGGTGTTGTTGGTCATCATTTTGGTCTTCTCTGCACTTATTTCCATTCCATAAGCTCTGGAGGTGGTGTCAAGATTCTGTACAAGCTGTTCAAGTTCTTGTTCCTCTCCAGCCAATCCATCAATATCATCCGCAAAACGAAGATTGGAGATTGCTCTGCCCCCTATGCTGACTGTGCCTTCGTGATCTGCAAGAGCATCTGACATGATGCGCTCTAGGAAGATGTTGAAGAGTGTTGGAGAGAGTAGGCATCCTTGACGCACACCGATTGTTGTTCTGAACCAGTTTCCGATGACGCTGTTATGGAGGACTGCACTGGTAGCCTTGTCATACAGGCTTTTGATGACTTCTATAATTTTGGGGCTGATGTTGTACACTTTCATGGTTGCCCATAGAGCTGCATGCCAGACTCGGTCAAATGCCTTCTTGAAGTCTATGAACACATGATATAGATGTTGTTGGTGCTGTAGGTATTTCTCACAGATTATTCTGAGGTTGAAAATCTGTTCAGTGGTACTTCGCCCTGCCATGAATCCTGCTTGTTCTTCAGCTATGATTTGTTCAGCTTGTGGTTTCAACCCGTTGAGTATTATTTTCAGGAGGACCTTGCTGGGATGGCTGATGAGGCTGATGGTGCGGTAATTTTCACACTCCTGAAGGTTACCTTTTTTGGGAAGAGTGATGACAAGCGACTGGGTCCATGGTGTAGGCCATTCCCCACTCTGCCAGATCTTGTTACAGATAATGGTGAGAGCATCAGTCATCGCTTCTCCTCCTGCTTGTAGCAGTTCCGCTGGTATGTTGTCCACTCCCGCTGACTTCCCTTTCTTCAGCGATTGCACTGCTGCCTCAACTTCTTCCCGGAGAATTGGGAGGATTTCTTCTTCTTCTCTGCTCTCGGGACATGCTAGAACTGATGGGTCTCCATTTGGTGTATGGTTGTAAAGGTCAGAGCAGTACTCTGTCCATCTGTCCAAGACTTCTTGTTCTTCTGTAAGGCAAATGCCACACTTGCTTTGGATAGTGGAGACTTTGGGCTGTTTAACACTTGTCAGCCGCTTCACAGTCTGGTAGGCCTTCTTGCTGTTGTTCTTGTTCAGATTGTTCTCTATTTCCTGGCATTGATCTTCTATCCAGTTCTCCTTTGCTGTGCGCATGCCTTTTCGGATGTCATTGTTGATTTTTCGGTAGACATTAGCTCCCTGTGAGGTGTTCTTTTTCCTTTTTAACTCTCTTCGTTTATCACACAGATCCAAAAGTTCAGGTGTGATCCACGGCTTCTTCTTTGGTCGGTGCTTGCCAAGGATCTCAGTGGCGGCATCTGTTACAGCTGAGTTGAAGGTATTGGTCATGATGTTGACATCTACTTCGCCTGCCCCCAAAATAAGCAGTGGTGCAAATTTCCCTCCAATTGTGGCCTGAAATATTTTTGCCACCTCCGGGTCTTGCAGTTTGTCCAGGTCGAACTTCAGCCTAGTGCACTTTGCTGTATTTACTCTCTTCAAATGGAGCCGGAAAGACATCATCACGAGATCGTGGTCACTTCCAATGTCTGCTCCTGGAAAAGTGCGTGTCCTGCCAATGTTGATGCTTGATCTGAAGCGTTTCTTGACCATGATGTAGTCGATCTGGTTGTGATGTTCCCCGCCGGGACTGTGCCATGTCCATCGTCTGGATTTTTTGTGGAGACCAAACGTGTTTGCCAGTACCAGATTGTTGTATCTGGCAAACTCCAATAGCCTCAGACCCCTGTCATTTGTCTCGTTGTTGCAGTGGGGTCCGCATGTGTCTCCCCAGTTGTGGTGCGCATCTTGGCCAACCTTGGCATTCCAGTCGCCTTGCACTATGACTATGTCCTTCTTCGGCACTTGGTCAAGGACCGCCTGTATATTTTCATAAAAATCCTCCACTTCGCTGTCTTCATAGTCTGATGTTGGGGCATAGGCCTGGATGATGGTAATGTTGAAAGGGGTTGCTCTCAGACGGATGGTAATGAGTCTACTGGAGACTGGGCGGCAACCCATGACAGTGGCTAGAATGTTCTTGTGGACCAAGAATCCAACGCCGTGTTCGTGCCTGTCATCTCTACCGCTGAAATAGAGCTTGTGGCCTTTGTCAGTCGTTGTTTCACCTAGGCCTTTCCAGCGCAGTTCGCTGATACCTAGAACGTTCCATCGATAGTGGTCCAGCTCGTGGGCCTACCTTTTTTTTTTTTAAAAAACTCTTCCGGGACAAGACTCCTTGTTTGTGTATGAGGTCTGTTGGATCAGCTTGGGAATATTGGACGCTTTCTGCCAGGTGGTCACTAGGGCTTCCTATGATGTTATTATTTAGCAATGTAGGCATTTTATATGTATGTGTTTTGTTGATAATTTATAATGTTTGTATTCTATTTTGTTTTTGTAAATGGTGGTTCGATAAGTTGGGGTGAAGCCTCAGCCGTCCCCTGCGTGGGATGTCTTTATTGTAAAGTGACTGGCTGGTGGAGAGCTTTCAGTTTTACCACTAGGGTTGTTTCAGCAGATCTTTTATGCGGATCAGGGGTTGTCCGGTCCTAATTTGGCCCGGAAGAGTCCGCTGGACCTAAAGCAATAATAATGTAATGTAATGTAATCATCATTGTGACGTTTTTTTCTAAGTATAGTTAAACGGTCAGCAACACCTATATGAACCAGTTGGAAGCTGAGCTCAGAACAACAGCTGTTTAAAATTTAGAAGTTAGGTTTGACATCCCTTTGCTTTGGCGGGTGGCCACCTTTCCCCCTCTTTTCTCCCCTCCATACCCCCACCTCTCCCTATCTACTTCCCCTCCCATTCTCCTCCACATGCTCGCAAAGCTGATCTATACGCAAACAAGAACATAGATGAAAGAGATGCAATACCGCATACCTATACATAAGAAACACAGCGAAGATGATGCAGTGACATCCCTCTCTCTATCTTACTAACTAAATTTAAATTACCAAGTTATTCCTAAGGTATTCCTAATACTGTTCAAAATAGAATTGATTTTGTAAATTTATACCACCGTGAGCCAGATTTGTCTGGCAAATATGGTTGTAACTCGGTGCAATTCCTAATTGGCAGGAAAAGGGTTAAAATTATTGACGTATAATCTTTCTCCAATGAAGTTGGTCCACGGCAGTGCACTCTGTGCCAGCCTGCTGCAAAACTTGCATTGAATGAACATTGAGGTTTAACGTCTGCACCCACCTTTGGCAATATAACAGATGGGGATAACCATCCCAGGGAACAAGGGGTATGGACCTAAATCAACATTGAACCACCAGAGCAATCATACTGCTAAAATGGACAGTGAAAAAGTGGCCACTTTTTATTTAGCCCACAATGGAATTCGAACCTAGGTCATCATTGTGCCAGGTGAACACTTTACCACTTGAGCTACGGTGGTGGGACGAAACTTGCATCTTGGGTGTTCACGTTGGACCCGGAGCGGCGATGTAGTGCATGCTGGGCGTGCTGAAAGTGAAAATAAATGAGTCTGCGCTTGAGAGACAGTACATAGTACAATGAAACTGATAAAAAATATCATCAGCTATGAAAAAGGGTAGGGGTAAGGGGAGGAAATAATGGTCGTCTGTCACACTGTGGACTGCAAGTTTTTGGTCGTCCACTCAAACTTTTACTGGCATTTTGACGAACTAGCGAGTACTTTCTGCACCCCTGCCTTCTTTTAAACATATGCTAGTATATATGTAAGAACCATGAATTAATATAGGGCTGAGCCTGAAGTGGTTTTGAAACGATGTGCCATGTTGAGAGCAGATGAAATCATACAAAGAACTTCCTCTTGTATATTGCGAAAAGGTTGATGAAGGAAGTGTTACATGCAATGACTGTACATTGACCTTGGTCCTTGACTCATGCAAGTAGCATCTTTCTGTTTATGGCTTTGTACTGGATCTGTATCATGTTATATCAAATTTTACCATCAGTGAGCAGCGGCTAAGCAGACTTGGCATTGATGACAGTTGGTGTGATGTTATTGATGTTTAGCAGAACATTTTAATTGAAGATGTTGAGCATGATGGGAACTCTTCAGCTTATGATTTCCATCTTCTTTGTGATTTGTGTTTTATCTAATCATGTTCAGGGTGAGCAGTCCAATTGTTTTGGATAAATGCTAATTAAGGGAAAGGAATAGGTTAAGAAACCTTTTTTGGCGTTGAACTGCAGTTTATAAACTTGGATATAACTGTGGAAGAAAACATCCTACCTCAAAGTTGTGGAATGTTGCTTTTAATTCACATGTATTTAATTTAATTGTTCTTGTATAGGGCTTTTCCAGCTCAAGAGCTGCTCAAGGTGCTAACCTGTTTAAGATTGAACTCAAGCCGCCCGATTACATTTGCCCACATTTGTCGTGGTTTGTTAGTATTATCAAATAATTGTCTTTGATTGATATTTATTACTTTTTACTCACATGTGTGTTGCAGTGTAAGGTTATGTATTCACCCAATATTACATTTTTCTTCAGATTCTGGAAAATGTGCACAAGATGAGTCTTAAATATTCAAAATGTTTTCTATAATAGTAACTGTTCAACTATCGGCCCCTCTGGGCATCCAGTTTTAGAAAGTATTTGATACATGAAATATTTACATTTTTGGACAATGATTTTATATTTAAACTTGGCAACTGTGTATAATTTACATTTTCTTTCCAGCTCACTCAGTTTGTACTGATCCCTTGCTTTCTGTATTTATTACTCAGATTTATATGACATTGTTCACTCTATTTAGGAGTCACCAGGAAATGTAAAGACGTCCCAGCCAAACCAGGGGATTATCATTCTGGCGAAGGTCATTGCCCGAGTGGGTGTGAGTTTGGATATGGCACTTACCGTGGAGACACATCAGCTTGCACTCGCCGCACAGGTAAATTCTGGTGACAGTTAATAATAATAATAATAATAATAATAATAATAATAATAATAATAATAATAATAATAATAATAATAAAAATAATAATAATAATAATATTAATAATACTAATAATAATAATTATTATTATTATTTTTTTTTTTTTTAATTACTAGCAACAACCACCACCCCACCCACATCATTACTTTCAATCTAATTTACAGGGTGATAGGCCTAATTTATTTTAAATTTGTTATTGGAACGTTGCTTGTAATGTCAAACCATACTCCAATTATTTTGTCTTATAATTCTTATTTCATATTTTTATTTGTGTAATTTGCTTGCTTGATCTATGTGTGATGTATGATTGCATGTCACCTTGTAACTGAAATATTTCAACATTGTTTTTGATGTAAGGCATTTGGAGCTTCCTTATAAGAGCCATGTGCTATTTATAAATGAATTAAAGTATTATTAATTACTACTACTATTACTACTACTACTACTACTATTATTACTACTACTACCACCACTACTACTACTATTACTGCTGTTACTACTACTACTCTACTACTACTACTACTGTTACTACTACTATTACTGCTATTACTGTTATTGTTACTACTACTACTATTAATGTTACTACTACTACTACTACTACTACTACTACTACTACTACTATAGCTACTACTAACTACTACTGGATGTTAAATTACATGTTTCAGCAAGAGTGGCAATTGGTTACCAACATTCATGCTCACATGTTGCACACACTTTGACCTACACAGCAAAAACACATTGGTCATTCCAAACATGTGGTGTAAAGGCAGTTGGATGTCATTACTGACTCCCTAGCAACTTTTACAGCCTGAACTTGTCTAACTGTTTGAAGTTTAATGTAAATTGTTTAGGTTTTATAATGCAGAATTGGAAAAGGTCTTTTTCTTGGATAGCCTCTAACGTTACACCCCCGCCCCCCCTCCACCCCCTCAAAAAAAAGGAGAAAAGATAAGATCCTGATACACTGCCCCCTACTCCATTGGATGAGAGTATAAACTGAGGTCTAGTTCGTGCATGCTTACATTCCATCACAGGGACTTTAAAGATCCCGACAGGTGAGTGCCGGATACACTGATACACCCAGCAAGCACTAGGTCCTCTCTCCCACATACCCTGTCACTCAGGATTGTGCTCAGTCATCTGGGCGTCAGACTATGCACCCAAAGACTGCAAGTGGGCGCCTCAGGCGGCGTGAGTTAGATCTTTTGTTAGCTAGCGCCTTGAACTGGAAAAACTCTGTATAAGAACAAGTAAATAAATAAATCAATAGATAAACTTGTCACTATGGTGAAGGCAATACCTTTTAAAGAACAGAACTGAAAGGAACTTGGCAGAATTACGATATCTTGAAGAGATAGCAATCTGTGGGTTTTATTGCAGAGGGATCATTTTTTTAAAGTTTAATAGTAGAGTAGTAAATTTGTGTACAGTTGAACATTTTGTATAGTTTTGTTTGTTGCCTATTGTATCCAACCTCATATGTAAATAAGACAAGAAAGCATGCAGCAACATATTAACTAACGTTGTGGGATAAAACAAGTGCATGCCTTTGTGTACACAATGTTGGGGGAGGGTGGTTGGGGACCCACAATTATAGTTAATATTATGGTCCAATCAATTTTTACAAGCACGTTTGAGTCATATTCATCTTACAGCAAGGTATGGCAATCACTGGATAAGCTAAAAATCACCATTTCTCTTCCAAATGCAGTAATTTTAACTTTCTTAACAGTCATCTGCTGACAATTGTTTTATTTGTTAAAGTTTAACAGGGTTTGCTTTGCCCTTTATTTCCTATTCTATAGATGGAGAGTGTAGGCCGCCTTCATCATTGAGGGACAAGCCAAATATGTGCAACAAGTGTAACAATGGCTGGGATGGACCCTATTGCACCCGAAGTTCGTTCTTTTGCTATATTTTTTTACATACTAAATAATGGGTAAATTATAGAATGTGATACTTGTTAAAAGTGATTTCATTGAGCAATGTGTGCAATGCCACAACTTGTGTTGTATGCAAGGTATGTGCCGCTTTATCACACGCAAGCCACAACAGCAATATTTTTCACATGTTGGTCACAAAAGTGAAAGAATGAAGTTTTACAAAACACATAAAGATTTTTTACAGGAAAAACAAGTTTATGTACTGGAATGTCTGAAATCAGCAAGTTTTAGGAAATTTATTATTAGTTTGTTTGCATTGATTGATTGTTTTAATTTTGTTAGCATAATTTATTATTTCCATTTCTGTATGTATTAATTCAATTGCTGTTTATTGTTTGTTCAGTTGTTTTAATATTGGTGTTCGAATGTGTATCATTCACTAATTGTTAGGTGAGTTTACATTACATTTTGCCTGACATTTGTCAATCTGTCTGCCTAACCATTTCTGTTTGTATGTCTGGCTATATTTTTACTCACATGCATAGCAATGTGAGGCTTTGTACTCACCCCTCCTCTCCCCCCCCCTTACAAAATCCATATTGTTTGCAAATCTGTGCAAGATAAATCTTAAATAGTCCAATTTTTTTTTAAATAAAAGATTGTACGTCTGTCTGTGTCTGTCCTCCTTCCTGCGTCCGCTGTCTGCCTGCGCAAAACTTGCAAGTGGATTAATATCTCAGAACCTATTTCACAACCACACTTGGTAAGATGGTGTATATCCACGAGATCTCATAAATGATCATTGAATGAATGACTTCAAGGTCAAGGTCACAGGGTCAACAAATGTTAGTCAAAATATTACAATTTTTAAAAAATTCATTTCAAGTTATTATTTTTTTATTTATGATTCTTTGATGCATGATAGATATCAATGAGACACACATGCTGTGCAAATTTGATCAACCTCACTCCAAGGTCAAGGTTACTGCACTGGAGCTGTACAAAATTGGTTTTTATAGGTATTTTGAAATGACCTTGAACCTAAACTATGAGTGATATAAATTCTAAACTTGTTGTATGTAGACATAATAGATTGATCTTTCATATACGCTCCATTTTTTGTTGATCGTGAAGGTCAAGGTCCTTTTAGGCCTTGCAAAAACATACACAAATAGGTTATAATACAGTAGAATGGCTCTATTTTAACCCATGGTATACAAAAACATTGGGGTATTTGATCATACATCAGCATGAGAGGGCATGTGAAGGTCAAGTTCATCCCAAGGTCAACATTACTGAAGGTCACGGTCATGCCAACATCACTGTTTTGGGCATAATGCAACTTTTGCTGCAGTTTATTTCATAGTACATGAGTGTATTTGGAGCCAGAGGTCAAGGTCATCTCAAGGTCAAGAGCATAGAAAGACCAAAGTCAGTATTACTTTGCATTTTAATGCAATTGTTTCATTAATTTTTTTCATGGTCACTAATTTTCATGTTAAATATTGATAGTTCCATAAGGAGCGTGTGAGTCAAATGGGCTTTGCCCTTCTATAGTTATATAATTAATTAATTTATTTATTTATTTATTATTGCTATTAGTAAATATATGTATCTCAATTACAGGAACTATCATCATGCATTCTGATAAAAAATGGCTGATTGATCGTAATGAAAAGAAATGTAGCCGACTTAACAAAAATACAAGTGCAATATTGCTGCTGGAACAGTCAACAGACGTTGCTTTTGTGGAATTCATCTTTGAGGAGAAAAGTAGGTGCCGCTTTCCACTGCAAACAATTGTTATTATTATTATTATTATTATTATTATTATTATTATTATTATTATTATTATTATTATTATTATTATTATTATTATTATTATTATTAGTAGTAGTAGTAGTAGTAGTAGTATTAGTATTATTATTATTATTATCATCATCATCATCATCATCATCATCATTATCATTATTATTATTTATCTGCCTAATCTAGACATAGCTCTAGGGTCTTACATGAATACAGAGCGACTTTAACTTTAAGACGTAGCAAGAAAAACACAAACTATTAACAGTTAGCTGATATATGTTACCTGCAATGTGTGAAATCCCGGTATTGTATATAATGCCTAGGTAAAGTATAGAATGCATTCTCAGGGTTGCCAACCACTACGGAATTTCCGTAGTTTACTCCGGAAATGAATACGCGGCTACGGAGCTACGCAAATCGAAAATTTACTATGGAAAGTCAATTTTCGACGATAGTATTACAGTTTTAACGAGTTTTATTGAGCGCCTGTGCCTCCCGAAGCACCTCAAGGTCACGGTCATTCGGTTTACGTGCACGGTGTAATAGATCACGCTCCCAATGCATGTTAGGAAATTCGACCAATCACCGTGAAGTGGTTTTGCAAACGGCCAATCGGTGCACAAAACCTCGACCTTTCTGTGACACTTTCGTTTCCGGGTCACGTTCTACAGCGCGAGAAGAAAAGTTTGTGTGCGGCGTATTTTGAATCCATGATGCCAAAAAGAAAGAAAACTAGCGATGAAAGCCCAGAAAAAAAGAAGAGGACAGCAAATCAAGAGTACAGGAAAGAGTATTCTGAAAAATTTCCGTGCATCACTGCGTCATCGAGATCAAAACACAGCGTGTATTGTACAGCGTGCTTGGCAGATTTTAGCATTCAACATGGCGGCTTCCACGATGTGACGCGACACGTGAGTGGCAACCGTCACAAAAGTCGTTGCCCTGATCCAGAAAAGTTAGTCCCTGTTCAGTCGGTAGCCACCTTCTTCAAGCCCGATATGGATCTCTCAATAATTCGTGCGGAAACACTCTTCACGACCTTCGTTGCAGAGCACAATCTACCTGCGTCGGTAGCAGATCACTTCAGTAAGTTAGTGAAGGCAATGTTCCCGGACTCCCAAGTTGCCAAGAGCTTTGCATGTGGAGTATTGTATGAAGTGTTTAATCTTTCCTTGCAACTGTGCTTGTTTAGTAGTGAGTGTGTATGCATGTCTTCGTTAAAAAAAATGCGAGGACGTATGGCTACTGAAAATGTCATAAAACTACTGAAATTCAGAATTTGTACTACTGAAAACTTTTTTGGGGGTTGGCAACTCTGCATTCTATACTTTTTCTAGGCATTCTATACTTTACCTAGGTATTCTATAGAATGCCGGATTTCACACATTGCCGTTAACATATATATCAACTAATATCAATCTCTTTAAAACACACACACCCAAACACACACACACACACACACACACACACACACTATCTCTCTCTCCCGAATGAACTATGACTTTGCAGGTTTGTTTAATTAATTTCAATGGTTAATGTAGATTATTAACATATTTATTTATAAAAATGCTTACAGCAGTGTATAAGTCTATGTACTCTTCAGCAAATTTTTCTGTATTGTACAGATTTGCGGAAGATTAGACCTAAAAAATAAAATTATTATTATTATTATTATTATTATTATTATTATTATTATTATTATTATTATTATTATTATTATTATTATTATTATTGTTGTTGTTGTTGTTGTTGTTGGGTGACCCTGTAGTTCAGTGGTTTGGACATACAGTATCAGTGTTTCATGTTAATCAACGTCGGGAATGGAATATATAATACTTGGATGCGCTTGGAAGGCAACCTCCAAACGGCACAGAAGGATTGAAACAGGAGCACGGCACATTCCAGTTCATCCATCTGTAAATGGGTATTTGGATCTGTTTAGAACCAGGAAAGGTAAAGCAGTGAAGGTAGAGGGAATAGGCACCGCCCTAAGTAAGCAGACCTAGAATAAGGGATGTTTCAATTGCTTCCCTCCCCAATGGCCGAAAGGTTATGGAGACATCTATTATTATTATTCCTATCCTATTCTATCCCGTAACTCGGAGGTTGTTGAGGCATCACAGATGTCTCCCTCTTCTTCTACCCCCTTGCACCGTGCCTGGCAGGATGGTCTTTGCAAGGCCTGATGATCTTGTGACGTGGCCATACCATCGGAGTTTACGTTTCTTCACCACTGTGAGCAGGTCATCGTGTTGTCCAATGGCTTGTATGATATTCTGTTGGACTGTGTTGTTGGTGATGTGCTAAGTACAGGAAATGCCCAGAAGTCTTCTGTAGCACCTCATCTCCATGCTTTGCATTCTTCGTTGTAGATCTGCTGTGAGGGTCCATGTTTTGCAAGTGTATAGGAAGATGGAGATGACAAAGGAGTGCAGTGTACCTACTTAATTAATTTATTTATTCATTTATTTATTTATTTTATAATTATTAATTTATTAATTTATTTATTTATTTTATAATTATTGAACCACATTACATATCAGGGAGAGCAGTTATAAGACATAAGACATAAGACATAAGACAATTTATTTCACTTCAACTTTTACATCGAAGAAATCTTGGTGCGCATGGGGTACTCAGATGTGTATAATTATATGTAATTCGCTTATGTTTAAATACAGAAGAAAAGCACACAATAAATTTAAAAAAAAGCAATACTGAATGACAAACGCAATCATACATACACATTCTACCTGCATACAGCCTTTGACACTAGGGTGGTTAAATCAATTATTGATTAACACAATGTTCATCAGGAATGACTAGAATTGACAAATTTGTGTATATTAAAAATTAGGCCTACATTGCTCATGTTTGCACACTTTATCGCGCGCACTCACGCTTACACGAAAAATAACATTATATATAACATAAATATTATATGTATTATTTGTCACTAAACTGACTGTCTCTTTTTCTTTCTCTCTCACTCTCTCTCTCTCACACACACACACATACACACGGCACATATTACACATCATTGTCCGACTCAGAAAGCGGTACATTACTAACACTGCTACCGATATTTAAGAAGGGGAGCCAAAATACTACGAGGCTGCTAAGTCAGCAGTAAAATGGGAGGTGGGGGGGGGGGGGGGCGATAAAGCGTAGCTGGCCTGGGGTGATTACGCAACGCTTCGTTACGATACTTGGGAGGCCCGGTGTGACATCGTCACAGTTCCTAGTATCTTAGCTGGGCTGGGAGCGAATGGGAGCATTCTGATTGGTCGACGCGTTACAAAATTCGACGCATGCGCACAGTGCTATCATAGTCTTCGTAAGGGTTAGGGTTAGGGTTTGGGTTAGAGTTAAGAGTTTAGGGTTAGGGTTAGGGTTTGGGTTAGGGTTAGGGTTATGACGCCTAAGAACTTTGTGAAAAAGCCGACCCGACATGACCTGGCGCATGCGCAAATGCGCTCGGATAAACTAGGAGACCCGGAACTTGAAGGATGCGACACCGGCCGGCAAGCAAAGAAGGTTGGAGAGGGGGGTAACGTAGTAGTGAAGGGCGGAAAGTGAGAGGGAGAATTAGGTGGTGATGGGAGGTATAGGGCTTTTGTGCAGAAAGGGAGGGGTGGTTGGGGAAGTTAGTGCGTTTAGGGTTGGGGGTTGCTAGTGGAGTGCAGCTATGGTCGCAGTGTGTGTGTGTGGGGTGGGGGGTGGGGGTGGTATGGTAGGGGGGTGATTTTCAGTCATGTTTACTATTGAGTACAGTGATAGCAGAGGGCACGAAGGTCCGCTTCATCCTCTCAGTCCTGCACTTGGCAGCGCGGTACCTCCGTCCCGATGGTAGGAGGCAGAACTCGCTGTGGAGGGGGTGAGTTGGGTCGTTGGCAATCTTTTGGGCTTTGTTGATTGTCCTCACCGTGCCCAGGTGTTCTAGGCTCGGTAGGTCAGCACCGATCACTTTTTCAGCCTGCCTCACCACTCTGTCTAATCTGTCTCTGTCTTCTGAACTGCACGCATGGTGCCACACTGTCAGGTTAAAAGTCAGAATACTTTCAATACTAGATCTCATTGGTGTACATTGTGTACTCTAATGTTAGGAGATAACATTGCAGCCAGTACAGGCAGTGGTTCAAACGCCATTGACGGCCAGGAGGGAAAACAAATAAACAAAAACCTGGGACACTGCGCTCCTATTCCTTCAGATGAGTGTATATACCGAGGTCTAATCTGCTCGCATGTATTCCATAGCATGGACTTTAAAGATCCTGATGCTCATGTCCTAGACGGGTGAGTGCCGGCTACACAAATACACCCAGCATGCACTAGGTCTCTTCTCCTTATCCCCGGTCGCCCATGGTTTGTGCTCAGTGGTCTGGGCGTCAGACTATGCGCCCAAGGGCTGCAAGTGGGCGCCTCGTTCGACTTGATTTAGATCTTGTATCGGCCAGAACCTTGAGCGGCTCTTGAGCTGGTAAAGTGCTATATAGAAGTGATTCAATAAATTAATAAATTTATTGTTATGTGTTCAGTTTAATCTATGTATTCGTTTTTTTTTTGTTTTTTTTTGTGGTGGATTTTATTATTAGTTGCTCTGTTCATAAAGATTGAGATTAATAAACACAAAAAAGCCTATTTTCAAATCCAGCAGATTTCTTTTACAGCACTTACTCAACCTCATTTTTGACTCACTTGTAGCAATGTGAATCTATGTACTCGCACCATTTTTTTCTCTCCAGATTTTTTATGTTAATATTAATTTTCTCAAAAGCGTCCACATTCACAAACATATTGTAAAGTTTCTAGCATCACCCAGTGGTGGGTAAGTCCTACACAGTAGTTGGTTTAAATAAGAAAATATTCCAATCCATAGACACGATGGCCTGCTCGCAGTGGTGAAAAAATGAAAACTCCAATGGTATAGTCACGTCACCAGATCATCAGGCCTTGCAAAGACCATTCTGCAAGGCACAGTGCAAGGAGGTAGTACAAGAGGGAGACCGAAAAAGAGGTGGGAGGACAACATTTGAGAATGGACTGGTTTGACACTGAGCGAAGCCATCAGGGCTGCTGAGGACAGAGAAAGATGGAGTATTCTGGTTAAACGATCATCTGTGGTGCCCCTACGACCTCCAGGTTACGGGACAGGATAGGATAGGATAGGATGGACAGTTATAGCACACCTCACTTTGCCTAAATATCTTTTATCACAAACCAACTACTGTGTGAGATTCATCTACCATTGGGCTCTGCAGAAAACCTTATAATATCCTAAGGACCATGACAGTTTGGGAGAAATATGGGCCTTCTGTGTAAGGGTGCTGGTTTTGGTCAAATTTGAACTCTGTGATTCATAAGATGTTTTTTCCTTGCAGAGAACAACACGCTGCTGAACGAACAAAAATGCACCGTTAACGTAAATGGGACATCGACAGAGTGCATTAGTGGTGAGCTCAGTAATGATGACAATGCCACAGTGCTTCAGCAGTGCAATGCAAAGAGTGTTGTGAAGGATGCCACAAGCATCACCATTCTCTGCGAGAAATATTTATGGCTCTGTGAAGTCAAAGTGTATGGTACAGTACGCCTTGTATTTTGTCTTTTGACTATTTCTATTTTTCCCTTCTTCTTCTTCTTCTTCATCGTCATCATCGTTGTCATCATCACCATCATCATCAACATACTGTGTATTGTTATCAAGCATAATTGTGATATACCAAGACATATTGGCAATGTCAGCAAGACGTTTAATATCACCATTCTCTGCCAGAAACGTTATGGTCCTGTGAAGTCAAAGTGTGGTACAGTATACCTTGTATTTTGTCTTTTTACTATTTCAAATTTGTATCCCTTCTTCTTCTTCTTCTTCTTCTTCTTCTTCTTCTTCTTCTTCTTCTTCTTCTTCTTCTTCTTCTTCTTCTTCTTCTTCTTCTTCTTCACTTCTTCTTTTTCTTCATATTCGTCATCATCATTATCATCATCATCATCATCATCAGCAGCAGCAGCAGCAGCAGCATAATTGTGATATACCAAGAAATATTGGCAATGTCTGCAAGCCGTTTAATATAAAGTAAACATTTACATTATGGTTTTGTTGCTATGAAAACAGTGCTTGTGTTGTATATTTTCATTTAATACCTTTTATAACTCATTCTACCCTAGCTGTGAAAAGCAGCCACTTTACCTCTGGCCCAGCTGTGCACAGGCCTTTTCCTAGAATTCACTGGTACTGCACAAAAAATTCTAAGTTTGGAACTACTGAAAAGTTTTTAATATAATTTGGAGGTGTTTTTCTGGAATGATTCATCAGGATCATCAGAATCATTACTATCATAGTTCATAACCAGCTCTGCAATTTCTGCTGTTTCTGACTAACCATTGTCAAAGTAATTTGCTAAAATTTGATCTTCATTGAAGCAGAATCAGTGAACCACATGTGATTGTTGTTTACCGGATGTCGGAGAATGGGTTCAACACTTTAAAATCAACTTTATGCGGATTAGAACCGAATAAGACTTGTTCGGTAGCACTAGCATTTGCCATACCGATACTTGGTCAGTGATGGCTAGGCTGCACTGTACGAATTTATCTGGGCTTGGATAGAATGAGTTAACAAATTATTCTTTAGTTAATTTTATCCTGTGGTGATAATAATGAAGCTGTGGAATCATTTTCTCAAGGTCGAGACATTCACTGTACTACTACTATGATGGTGACTGTGACAACTATGATGATGATAATGATGATAATGATGATGATGATGATGATGATGATGATGATGATGATGATGATGATGATGATGATGATGATGATGATGATATTTGTTTTTGACTAATCTGCGGCTTGTAAGGAGTTTTGGTTTGGTTTGACATCAGCGTGTCAGTCACCTTGTCAGTGTGACAATGGCTATTCTTGTGATGGGATCAGTGGTGACTGTTCACCATATGGTTTGTCCCTTTACTCAGTTTCTGTGTGCATGCGTGTGTGCTGTGCGTGTTTGTGGGAGCATGTGAGTGCATGCATGCATGTGTGTGTATGTGCATGAGTGTGTGAGTGAGTGTGTGTTCTTTTCAGCCTGCGCATTGGTATTCTTTTGATTCAGTAACAGAGCACATAATATATGTCAATGGAAAACAGTTGTGTGTGTTCATTTTTTTTAATTGAAGTTCTAATCTTTAGTTGTACTAATAAATTTCACCTTTGGCTACACATTTTGCAAAAGAATAATAAATAGAAATATATATCTACATTTCTTTATATGTCTATATTTTTCTCTCTCTCTCCCTCTTTCCCTCTCTCTATCTATTTTATATAGATATTGCTAAGACATTGAAAACACACACCTGATACTGCAACATTGTTTTTAAAACATGAATTTGAAATTTTAAAAACAGATTGTACTGGACATTTAATATTGTGAAGATTTGAACAAAGAAGTAGTGAGTAGTTAATCAGTCTATTCACTTAATTGGGATGTTAATTCCTTGAGCATTGGTTTTCATGTACAGGCTGTGCTGCTGGATTTTATGGAACTAACTGTTCACTGGTTTGCCCACATTGTGCAAATTCAAATGGAAGCTGTGACAGAGACACTGGCCAGTGCAAAGTTGGACCAGGTAAGATAAAAGCATTCGTGAAAACATAGATGAGATAAAAGAAGTAGATTCTTCTGTCTGCTTTAAGATATCCTGGATGTGTGTCATCAGTGCATTGTAAAATGTTTTCAGCAGCTTGACAATATTATACATAATACAACGTTTGCTATAGTTTATTTGATACATGAATGTATGAAGGTCAATGTCAAGATCATCGCAAGATAAAAGTCAGCATTTGCATTTTGATGTCACAGTTTTGTTTAAGTTGTTTTGCACATTCATTTTTATGCAGAATATTGCAAGTTCAACAAGGAGCAATGCGAGTCATATGCATGATATGGGCTTCGTCCTTTTCCCTTGTGCCTATGGCTGGGTCAGCGGCTTGAAACTTTCCCTTCCCACTTTCTTTAAGGTGGGCGAAGATATTTATAACTTGCCCTTCCCACTTTCTTTAAGGTGGGCGAAGATATTTATAACTTGCCCGGCTGGTCTGGCCTCAAAATATAAAAAGCTTCCTTTAAGTCGCCGTGTGGGCAAAAAAGACCTGGCAGGACCCAATCCTCTCCAGGCTGTTGTCCACAGCCAAACTCCACGAGTGCAGTGTGGCTCGCGTTGGCTCCGAGCACGTGGCCGTTGAACCTGTAGTAACTTGAGGTTCTACCGTCCTCGCCGGTGACTTCTGTGTAGAAGACTTTCGCCCAGTGATGCCATGCTGACATCATCTCTGTTAGTCGCCTCACATAATCTCTGTTAGTCGCCTCTTACAACGCGCCGGGAACCGCTAGATCTATTCTATTCTTAAAGCCATGTTTGGTGTGTTCTCCGTTTTGATTTAAACCTATATTGTGAATACTGCTTGCTGTTCCTATTTCATGATGAACAAGGTTGGTGGGTTTTCTCTGTCTCTAAAGAGTGCTATCATCAAGATCAGAGATGCCCTCGCCTTTTTAATATATGAAATTGTTACAAATAAAAAGAGACAGCATCATCGTCATCATCATCATTATTATCATAACATCATCATCATCATCATCATCATCATCATCATCATCATCATCATCATCATCATCATCATCATCATCATCATCGTCATTATCATCAGGACGCCTATTTTTCAACATCATCAACAACAACAGCAGCAGCAACAAGCAGCAGCAGCAACAGTAGTAGTAGTAGGAATAGGAGTAGTAGTAGTAGTAGTAGCAGCAGCAGCAGGAGGACGAACACGAGGACGAACACGAGGACGAGGATAAGATCGAGTTTTAGGAGCAGCAGCTGCAGTAGTAGAAAAAGGAACGGCAGCAGCGACAGCATTGCAATACATTTCCATGTTTATATTGAGCTGTGAAATGCTGTTTCAGGTCCTGCAGTGATCACAGGCCCAGTTGAAAAGAAATGTGTCAGTTTGGGGGATGACCTAATCGTGGAGTATGACGTGCTATCCTACACTGACATAACATCGTGCACTCTGACTCCCCCTACATCTAACAGCACGCTGAGAGCACCTGATCACTCAACCTTCACCATCACACCAGATCTTGCCTGCAATTCCACAAGAAGGTAGGTAGCTTAACTAAGACTACGGAGAAATAGACAAAAGCATCTTTCCCGATGGAATTGTACCACACATGCAGACTTGAAGACTGATGATAACTATTATAGTTACAAAGGTTGTTGTTTAACAATGAACTATTATTTTGCTATTTGCTATTGATTGATTGCATCTGCCTCTGTCCCTGGCTCTGTTTGTCTCTGCCATGTCTGTCTCTCTGCCTCTTCGGTGTGCGTTTGTGTGTATGTGTGCGTGCGTGTATGCGTGTGTGTGTGTGTTTGTGTGGTCTTACCAGCTGTTAATTTCCTGTAGGGATTCAGCATTAATCATGTGTTTTTGATTTTGTTTGGGGTTGGGTGGGGTTGGGTGGGGTCTGTAGATGTCTATCTTTAGTCTGATAATGATCTTCTTTCTAGTGAAAGAGAACTGACGGGCGAGCCCCCAAACTTACAACTGAAGTTGACACTGAAGAACATCAGTGAGAGTGACCAGGGAGAATGGACAATAACCATCATAAATGGCTACGAAGGTCTGGGTTTACCCGGAGTGCCAAATCCTGCTGTTGTCCACTTCCATGTCGACGTCATTCAAGGTAAGAATTTCGGATTATAACTTAATATCGTTGTTAATAGAGAGTTGTTTGTTGGTTCCTTTGATGTCATCATTATTGGTATGTTGTTTGTTCTTTTGTTTGTCTCGTTGTTTGATTGTTTGTCAGTTGGTCCTTTGTTTCATACTGTCTGATTGTCTGGTGTGGAATATCTTCATGCAGTGAGGACAATACAAAATGCCCACTGTAACGAAAGGGGTTATATCAAGAAACTGCGTGTATGCATGCGTGAATATTCTGCGTGTTCTCCCGTCTCACACTCCCTAACTCTCAAGAATTCTTTTGTCGTCACACCCCCTTTCTATTACTAGAAAATAAACAATAATCAACAAAGTTCATATAAGGACATACAATTCAATCAATAATATGGAAAAATATGTATATATAGTTTTGTACTCACGTACTATGTAGAAATAATCCGTGAATCTTATCATTCACAAAACACACACATAAGTCTCAGTCGGATCATCCACGAATAAAGTCCTCGTCTTCTTCTTTGGCCTCTTCTCTGGCCACTTCTTCTTCTCCCTCTTCTTCGCCGTCTCGTCTTCTTCTTTGGCTCTTCTCTTGTGATATCCTCTTCTTCTTTCTTCGTGAGCTTCTTTCTCTTCTCTCGGAGTTTCTTCCTCTTCTTCTTCTTCTTCTTCTACTTCTTCTTCTTCTTCTTCTTCTTCTTCTTCTTCTTCTTCTTCTTCTTCTTCTTCTTCTTCTTCTTCTTCTTCTTCTTCTTCTTCACCTTCTCCTTTACTTCTTCTTCTTCTTCTTCTTCTTCTTCTTCTTCTTCTTCTTCTTCTTCTTCTTCTTCTTCGTCTTCTTCTTCTTCTTCTTCTTCTTCTTCTTCTTCTTTACTTCTTCTTTCTTCTTCCTTCTTGTTTAATCTTCTCAACTCTCCTTCTTTCTCCTCTTCTTTATCCTTCCGCTCGAGGCCCCAGCCGAAACTTCTGAAAACATAACAAGTTTTCCCCACTAAATATCTTGATACATAAACTCCTCTGTATTTCCACATATACCTTTCTCTCCTCTCTGTGACAGGACCAGACCAGCAATATAATAATTCAAAACTCATATGTGTAGAACACAGTTCACACATACGCAAAAATTGTAAAACTGATTATAACCACTAATTATTACATCTTGACGCTGACTACTTTCATTCACAACAATAAATATAATATTATACATTGCAAGTTGAGGTTTCAACCTCAAATCAAATTATTACTAGTCCAACCTGAATTTCGTTAATCAAAAAATATACAACGATCTACCATCACCTCCCTATTCCCTCCTTCATACAAATATCAAAATTATTTATTATTAATTCTTATTCCACAATAAGTAGAATATAATCATGGTTAACTATTATTATGTTTATAATACAATATTTCAATGATAAATAATATATATACCTGCAGTCAACAGCTGCTAGAAGTACAACACACAACCACACACTCCGTGGTACAAAAGAAGACTGACTCCAAGTTTGAATGTGATTGGCGAATCGTCACATGATCAGCTCAACCAATCAGCATTCAGTTATCAATAAAAAATACTATCATTTATGTCTTCACACAGGAATAGACTACAATACACCAAAAAGTCATCGGACCGAAATAGTATAAAACCGGTCCGTGACACCCCCCCCCCCCACACACACACACACACAACAATTATTCATAAACAACCTTGCAATATTGAAACCGAGCATAATTTTTCAAACGGGAATATGTTCAAACTATCTTTCATCCTATATTTTTCGCTGCTTCAAAATAAGACTTTCTGCACTATAAATGTCAAGACTTTTCTCTTGACACAATGACAAGAATTGCATGCGTCAATGTACCATATATTGTGTCTTGTAAACCTTGTTTTGGTTTTATGACAATAAATATTCGTATTCGTATTCGTATTCACACACGCCCACACACACACACCCTCACACACACACACACACACACACACACACACACAAAAGACAAAATTGGGCCTGATGATGCAGCTCAAAAAAGGCCTATTTTTTTCTCGGCATTGGTGCATGTGCATTCGACATTCACGCTACATGCGCACTCAGCCCGACCAAGGAGCCTCAATTGCTTGCGACGCAACCAGCCAGCCTTTATTGAACATGAATAATAATAATAAAGATGTATTTTCGTAAGAACTTGAGATTAACATCAAACTATGTAACATCAACATTCAATAGCAATTGTCTGAAAAGTGCACTCAATGCAGAAAAGGCTAAACCAGATCAACTTTACCTAGGCATGTTGTCACTACTGCGCTAGTGCTGCTTACTTATATTGCTATTTTTCGAGCCTTAGCAAGCGCGAATTCTTCGATCGTGTCAGTGAAGTCAAGGCTGAGCAGCAGTTCATGCTCAATGGTCATAAGCGCCAGCATGCTTAGCCTTTCCTGCCCCATTGAGGACCGCAGCTCTCTTTTGACTATTCCCGCTCACCGGAGGCATTGGACACCATCATGAACAGATAGATGTGCATGACAATTTAGACTTTTGGAAATGTATGAGAAAGATTCAACGATGACACAAGCCTGTACATGCTGATTCGTTAACAGTCACCAGTTTCTGAGTGCGCATAAATGCAGCAAACTGTATCAGCTCAGCCACCATTGTGTCTTCCAAGTCATCTGGATACGAGGAAACGAGATTCTTAGCTTTGTCCTCGATCTGCTCAATGCACAATGACGTTAGCTCCGAGAAAAATCCGAATGTTTTACAAATATCGTCATACGCCTTCATCCGCTTTGCCAGTTCAGCTAACAGACTATCAATCATGACCAGATACATCTCAGTTTTGAACATTTCCCTTGGGCTGAGGTCTGATTCCAAATGTCATTCTGAGAATTATTTTGAGGTTAATATAACAAAGGAAAATTGTTCAGCTTCAAAAAAATTCTCGTCTGTTTTCATCTGGGCCTATTTCAGGAATGGGCCTAATGCTGCAATCCTACCCATTTTAAAAATGGAAAATACTAATTTTATTATTATTATTATTATTATTATTATTATTATTATTATTTTTTTATTTTTTTATTTTTTTATTTTTTTTTGTTTGTTTTGTTGTTGTTCTGTCGATTGTTCACATGTATTTCTGTGTGTGTTGGGGGGGGGTGCGAGAGGGGGGGTGGGAATGTGTGTGTTTGCTCACGAGCATATGAATATTTGTATATCAATACACATGAACATTAAGACATTGAAGCGAAGATTCTCTCTCTCTCTCTCTCTCTCTCTCTCTCTCTCTCTCTCTCCTCTGTGCATCTCTGTCTCTCTCTGTCTGACTGTCTGTCTCTGTCCCTCTCTGTCTTTCTTCGTCTCTCTCTCTGTCTGCCTCTGTTTCTCTATCTGTCTATCTCTTTCCGTGTGTGTATGTGCGTGCGTGCGTGTTATTGTTGTTGTGTGGGCTAATGTTTAATGCACATGTAGGTAGGTCTCTAGGTAAACAGATGGAGTGAAATGTTTGTTTTTTATACATATTTGATTGCACTAACTTGCGTAATAGTCTACATATCCTAACAATGTAACATCTATGGACACGTGTATTACTTCAACGACAACGTGCTTATTGGTTCTCCAATTGATCAATGTCTATGATATCTGGCAGTGTTTGTTACTTTTGTGTGTGTATCGGTCGTATCCCAATGAAACGGTCATTAGATTTTTTTTTTTTAATTTTTTAGATTTTAATGCTTTATTGTCCCTTTTTATCGGGAAATTCTGGGCCGCCTCCCCTGTGGAAGGCGTAGTCGCAGCCTGTGGCGCGCCCAAACCCAACCTACCTAACATTAGTTGTGATTTTTGAAATTTAGAAATTCTTTAAATTTTTTGAAATTTTGCTGGGGGAGCAAACCGGAGTACCCGGAGAAAACCCCCGAGACGTTGCCCGAGTCGAAAGTAAATAATATTCGGAGAAACATAACGCCCCGATGCAGGATCGAACCCACACCTGTCAGGCGCCATTGGTTTCTGGCCTTTGGACAAGGCAAGTTAGTCCCGCCTTAGCCCACTTGGCCACAACGCTCGCTTAAAAGAAAGCAAACAAACAAACGATCAAATGATGGGGTTTTTGTGTGTGTTTTTTTTTAAAATTACAAATGAAGATGCTGATGATGGCTGTTGTTGCTGCTGCTGCTGTTGTTGTTGATGTAAATATATTTATTTTACTTATGTTTGTTAACAGGTATATATACGTTCAACTTCCCCAGTGGTCCAGTGATCACAGTGCAGGAAGGCATAACACAAACCGTTCCTTTTGAGCTGAGCAGCACTAATTGTGATAATGCCAAGACAAAGTACGTAGAGGTCAATTACCAGAACATACTACTGTGTTCAGTCAGTAGCGCACACCCAACTTTATTCACTGAACGCTGCAACTGCACAGCGACAGAGAGAGGACAAAGATGTTACATCACTAACGTGTTCTACAGGAACAACACAGAGTGGACAGTGAAAGTTGTTGGTAATGCCGCCCTTGCGAAAGTGCCCATTGATGTCACATGTGAGTAAACACATACAGTCATGCAAGCGTTCATGGATTTATTTATTTATTTATTTATTTATTTATTTATTTATTTATTTATTTCACTTATTCGTACATAATATTTGCACTCTTTCGTTTATTAAGTCCATTATTTACAACTTAATTAATTATTATTTTTATTTCTGTCATTTAAAAATTGCGCTATGTATATCCATTATTTAATTATTTATGTATTTTAAACTTAGTCATATATTTGTATAATATATTTGTTTGTTCGTCTAGTAAGCATGTGAGAGGTGCACTTTGAGGTAAAGGTTAAAATGTTTTCCTATGTCAATCTATTACTTTTTAAAAGTTCTTGTGGGACCCAAATTGCGATAGAATGCTTTACTATAAAGATACTACTACTACTACTACTACTACTACTACTACTACTACTACTACTACTAACTACTACTACTACTATTATTATTATTATTATTATTATTATTATTATTATTATTATTATTATTATTATTATTATTATTATTATTATTATTATTGTTGCTGTTATTATTATTATTATTATTATTATTATTATTATTATTATTATTATTATTATGTTTGTGTACCTGATCTCTTAAGGACTATATACAGTATGACTTACGCATCTCGTTAGAATTGGTCGTATTCTATGAAAATAGAATGTATTCAGTGTTGCGAATAAAATCCATTTTATGTTAAAAAAAGGTATTTTATGTCATACAATTCTTGCTGTGTTATACAATTAATTCTATATACATATAATTCATTTCACTCACATAAAATTAAAAAACACAACTAATAAATTGTAACGAAATTTAGAATTTAAAAGAAGATATTGTATGACACATCACCACATCGCATCATCACCACATCGATCACATCATCACATCACATCACTGCATCACATTGCTTCATCACCATCATCGTGAAAACGCACCACCACATAAAATCACATCACATCAACAAATCATCACATCACATCAGCCGACATCACAGCAGCAGCACATCTTCACATTGCAGCAGACAGCACATATTATGGCATCAGTGAATCACATCACATAATCTAATCACCCCACCCTCCCACCCATCACATTTGTGGTGCAGTGTGGTGTGATTTAGAGTGATGTAGTGTGGTGATGTGATGTGGTAATGTGTATGTATGTATCTGCAATACAGTTCTATTATGCCTTAAAAGCGAGTGAATCAGACCACATCATCACATAACCTAATCACTCCACCACACCTACCCATCACATTTGTGGTGCAGTGTGATGTAGAGTGATGTGGTGTGGTGATGGGATGTGGCAATGTGTATATCTCTCTGCAATACAGTCCCATGCCATAAAAAATGTTCTCTATACCTCGACAGTGCCCCAGTTTTTACTATTTTTAAAAAAAGTGTATGTATTGATTTCATTCTATAACATAGAATGAAATCTATGACATAGAATGAATTCTATGACATAGAATGAATTCTATAGCATAGAATAAATAGTATAACATAGAATGAATAAGATGACATAGAATGAATTCTATGACATAGAATGAATTCTATAGCAAAGAATGAATTCTATGACATAGAATTTATTCTATAGCATAGAATGAATTCTATAGCATAGAATGAATTCTACGACATAGAATTCATTCTGTAACATAGAATTCATTCTATGCTATAGAATTCATTCTATGTTATAGAATTCATTCTATGTCATAGAATTCATTCTGTCATCTTATTCATTCTATGTTATACTATTCATTCTATGCCTATAGAATTCATTCTATGCATATAGAATTCATTCTTTATTATAGAATTCATTCTATGCATATAGAATTCATTCTTTATTATAGAATTCATTCTATGTTATACAATTTATTCTATGCACATAGAATTCATTTTATGTCATATAATTTATTTTATGTTAAAGAATTCATTCTATGTTATAGAATGAATTGTATGGACATAGAATAAATTCTATGTTATAGAATTCATTCTTTGTAATAGAATTCATTCTTTGTAATAGAATTCATTCTATGTTATAGAATATTATTCTATGCATACAAGTGCATTCTATAATATAGAATTGTATTACATACATAGAATCTTATTCTCTAATATAAAATGTTATTCTATACATAGAATTTTATTATGGACATAGAATTTTACACTATATTATAGAATGTTATTCTATACAAAGAATTTTATTCTATGACTTACAATATTGGTTTCTTTTTTATAAATGGAATTTCAACTAATGAATGCTTTTTGTGTGCATAGAATGCTTTCTATGTGCATAGAATTTATTCTATGTATAGAATAGTCACATAGAATAAATGGACACATGGCGCCCCATATTTCTTACATCTTCAACTTGTGTATTATTAAAAATACATTTCCAACCTCATGGAAACAAGCTAAGGTTATTCCCCTTCCTAAATCAAAAGTATGTTCTGATCTTAATAACTATCGTCCGATATCTCTGCTGTCTACACTTTCAAAGATACTAGAGCATCACATTCACACTCACCTAACAAAATATATAGAGGATCTTCATCTTTTTAATTCCTTACAATCTGGTTTCCGTAGTCACCATTCTTGCTCCACTGCACTAGCTCTTTTAACTAACAACTGGCTTTCTGCTATGAATAACTCTACGTTGTCAGGAGCTGTTTTTCTAGATCTTTCCAAAGCGATTGATCTCAATAATCACTACATACTGCTCCTGCTTGAACTGTATCTCAATGGCTCTGTTTCCTTGGAATTTTTTTTCATTCATATCTTAGTCAACGGACGCAATTCGTGCGTCTCCATGGTAAAAATTCCTCTGTTGGCCAAATCAAGCATGGGGTTCCTCAAGGATCTGTTTTAGATCCTGTTTTTTTTGTGTGTTTATATTAACGACTTACCTTTACATCTCGCAGATAATTCTGTTGAGTGTCATATGTTAGCCGACGATACAACAATACAACATCAAGGCAGTAACATAGCTGAAAGTCAGCAATCTCTACAATGTGCCCTTAACAGTGTTGATGACTGGTGCAGTTTAAACTATATGTCACTGAGGGGTGATGTTAGCACGGCATCACTGGGCGAAAGTCTTCTACACAGAAGTCACCGGCCAGGGCGGAGGAACCTCACGTTACTACAGGTTCAACGACCACGTGCTCAGGAACAAGGCGAGCCACACTGTATTCGTGGATTTCGGCTGTGGCCAACAGCCTGGAGAGGATTGGGCCCTGCCAGGTCTTTTTTTTGCCCAAGACACAACACATGATGAGGCTATCCACTAATTCCATGCCGGATCGGTCGTCGCCCGGCTACACAAGGACCGCGCCTTCCGTTGGCCACCAGGACGGAGGTGAAAAGTATGCTACTGATGGACAAATTAGCAAGATCCGCACGAGAAACAACATCGTCATAGGAACCTGGAATGTCAGGACCCTAACTGCGGAAGGAAAATTAGAAGAACTGGCCCACGAGCTGGACCACTATCGATGGAACGTTCTAGGTATCAGCGAACTGCGCTGGAAAGGCCTAGGTGAAACAACGACTGACAAAGGCCACAAGCTCTATTTCAGCGGTAGAGATGACAGGCACGAACACGGCGTTGGATTCTTGGTCCACAAGAACATTCTAGCCACTGTCATGGGTTGCCGCCCAGTCTCCAGTAGACTCATTACCATCCGTCTGAGAGCAACCCCTTTCAACATTACCATCATCCAGGCCTATGCCCCAACATCAGACTATGAAGACAGCGAAGTGGAGGATTTTTATGAAAATATACAGGCGGTCCTTGACCAAGTGCCGAAGAAGGACATAGTCATAGTGCAAGGCGACTGGAATGCCAAGGTTGGCCAAGATGCGCACCACGACTGGGGAGACACATGCGGACCCCACTGCAACAACGAGACAAATGACAGGGGTCTGAGGCTATTGGAGTTTGCCAGATACAACAATCTGGTACTGGCAAACACGCTTGGTCTCCACAAAAAATCCAGACGATGGACATGGCACAGTCCCGGCGGGGAACATCACAACCAGATCGACTACATCATGGTCAAGAAACGCTTCAGATCAAGCATCAACATTGGCAGGACACGCACTTTTCCAGGAGCAGACATTGGAAGTGACCACGATCTCGTGATGATGTCTTTCCGGCTCCATTTGAAGAGAGTAAATACAGCAAAGTGCACTAGGCTGAAGTTCGACCTGGACAAACTGCAAGACCCGGAGGTGGCAAAAATATTTCAGGCCACAATTGGAGGGAAATTTGCACCACTGCTTATTTTGGGGGCAGGCGAAGTAGATGTCAACACCATGACCAATACCTTCACCTCAGCTGTAACAGATGCCGCCACTGAGATCCTTGGCAAGCACCGACCAAAGAAGAAGCCGTGGATCACACCTGAACTTTTGGATCTGTGTGATAAACGAAGAGAGTTAAAAAAGAAAAAGAACACCTCACAGGGAGCTGATGTCTACCGAAAAATCAACAATGACATCCGAAAAGGCATGCGCACAGCAAAGGAGAACTGGATAGAAGATCAATGCCAGGAAATAGAGAACAATCTGAACAAGAACAACAGCAAGAAGGCCTACCAGACGGTGAAGCGGCTGACAAGTGTTAAACAGCCCAAAGTCTCCACTATCCAAAGCAAGTCTGGCATTTGCCTTACAGAAGAACAAGAAGTCTTGGACAGATGGACAGAGTACTGCTCTGACCTTTACAACCATACACCAAATGGAGACCCATCAGTTCTAGCATGTCCCGAGAGCAGAGAAGAAGAAGAAATCCTCCCAATTCTCCGGGAAGAAGTTGAGGCAGCAGTGCAATCGCTGAAGAAAGGGAAGTCAGCGGGAGTGGACAACATGCCAGCGGAACTGCTACAAGCAGGAGGAGAAGCGATGACTGATGCTCTCACCATTATCTGTAACAAGATCTGGCAGAGTGGGGAATGGCCTACACCATGGACCCAGTCGCTTGTCATCACTCTTCCCAAAAAAGGTAACCTTCAGGAGTGTGAAAATTACCGCACCATCAGCCTCATCAGCCATCCCAGCAAGGTCCTCCTGAAAATAATACTCAACAGGTTGAAACCACAAGCTGAACAAATCATAGCTGAAGAACAAGCAGGATTCATGGCAGGGCGAAGTACCACTGAACAGAATTTCAACCTCAGAATAATCTGTGAGAAATACCTACAGCACCAACAACATCTATATCATGTGTTCATAGACTTCAAGAAGGCATTTGACCGAGTCTGGCATGCAGCTCTATGGGCAACCATGAAAGTGTACAACATCAGCCCTAAAATTATAGAAGTCATCAAAAGCCTGTATGACAAGGCTACCAGTGCAGTCCTCCATAACAGCGTCATCGGGAACTGGTTCAGAACAACAATCGGTGTGCGTCAAGGATGCCTACTCTCTCCAACACTCTTCAACATCTTCCTAGAGCGCATCATGTCAGATGCTCTTGCAGATCACGAAGGCACAGTCAGCATAGGGGGCAGAGCAATCTCCAATCTTCGTTTTGCGGATGATATTGATGGATTGGCTGGAGAGGAACAAGAACTTGAACAGCTTGTACAGAGGCTTGACACCACCTCCAGAGCTTATGGAATGGAAATAAGTGCAGAGAAGACCAAAATGATGACCAACAACACCAATGGCATCAACACGGACATCAAAGTACAAGGCCAATCCCTCAACACAGTGCACAGCTTCAAATATTTAGGAGACATTGTGTCAGACAATGGGTCTCGACAGGAAGTCCTCTCCAGGATCGCACAAACAACTGCTGCCCTGACAAGGTTGAAGCCCATTTGGAAAGACAGAACCATCAGTCTACATTCCAAAGTAAGACTGCTGCGCTCTCTGGTCATCTCCATCTTCCTATATGCTTGCGAAGCATGGACCCTCACAGCAGATCTCCAACGAAGAATACAAAGCATGGAGATGAGGTGCTACAGAAGACTTCTGTGCATTTCCTATACCCAACACATCACCAACATTGAAGTCCGACAGACCATCACACAAGCCATTGGACAACACGATGACCTGCTCACAGTGGTGAAGAAACGGAAACTCCGATGGTATGACCACGTCACCAGATCATCAGGCCTTGCAAAGACCATTCTGCAATGCACAGTGCAAGGAGGTAGAAGAAGGGGGAGACCGAAAAAGAGGTGGGAGGACAACATTCGAGAATGGACTGGTTTGACACTGAGCGAAGCCATGAGGGCTGCTGAGGACAGAGAAAGATGGAGTATGCTGGTTAAGCGATCATCTGTGGTGCCCCTACGACCTTCGGGTTATGGGGCAGGATAGGATAGGATAGGATAGGATAGGATAGGTCACTGAATCCAGCTAAATCAAAAGCTATGTTAATCACAACTAGACAAAAGCATCAGCGGGCTCCGCTTTCTGTTGATTTAGTAGTGAATGGAAAAAATATCAAACAGGTTGAAAGTCATAAACTTTTAGGCGTAATCATAGATAACAAACTCAGTTGGCATTCACAAATTGAACATCTTTGTAAAACTCTCTCAATAAAATTATTTATGTTGTCTAAGCTTCAATCATAATTGCAGATGCTAAAAACTTTTTATAATGCTCATATCAAACCTCACATTGATTATGCATCAACAATATGGGACGGCTGCAGTGAAGTCCTGTTCAAAAAAATTAATTCTACTCATGGCAGAGCTGCAAAATTAGTTATCCCCAACACTTCCATCACAACTGATTCAAAATTTTAAAAAGCTGGCATGCTCCCCCTTAACAAACACCTATATTACAATAAAGCCGTTTTAATGTATAAAATAATTAACAATAGAGCTCCTGCTTATTTGAAAGCACTTTTTAGCAAGTCATCATCTCGTTATTCATCTTTACGACATGATTTAACATTTCCAAGACCACGCTTAGACATATTTAAAACATTTCTGTCCTATTCTGGTCCAAGCGTGTGGAATTCTCTACCAGAAGAGGTCAAGAAAAGTAAATCATTACCATCTTTTAATTTTAAAAACTGGGCTCCATAAATATTTAAGCTCCCTTTGTTCTTAATATTTAAGATGATTGTATACCTCTTTGTTCTTCCCTACCCTGCCACAATTTAAGTTACTAAGAATGTATGATTTACATGTGTGTGTGTGTGTGTGCTTGTGTGTGCGGAGGGAAGAGGAGATGGATGGGGAGGGTAAGAAGGGTAAGAGTATGTTGTATTAAAATGCATTAATTTGCTTAGTGATTTGTTACCGTAGTTAAGGAATATGTTTGTTTCAAATTATTTTATGTTATTTATTTTGTTTGTTTTGCATTGTTTATTAAGGACTAGCTGTAAGACAGGTCCAAAGGACCTAATGCTATTATCCTATTAAAAGTTTCCATTTCGACTTCGACTTCTTCACACACACCCACACACACACACATCACAGCTGTGCGAGACAAGTAGTTGCATGCCTTGTTTTTAAAGTTTATTAGCCTATATGTGACGTGATTATAATTCATGATCTTATGTAACAAGATACACATATATAAGCAAAATGTACATGTACTGTACAAACATAATACCATATTTAATGTAATAAATTAATAAGGTAAATAACAAAGAAATCAAAGCCTATTCTGTATTGCATGCATGTGGGATATGTATGTGTAATGTTAGATGTCAACACAATATTGACAAATAAGCACACCAGCGCATGATATACACTGTAAGGGTGTTTTGTTGTTGCTGTTGTTGTCGTACTCCTCCTCCTCGTTTGAAACAGTTTTTAATTTTAATCTTCAGTTTGATTTGCAGAAGACCATTAAGTCGTATAAGAATTTCGTGTTGTCTGTTTTTAGTCAGTTTGATGATTGTGAAATATTCTGACATTGCAGATCCTACAAAGCTGACGAAGTTTGGATTGACTGAACCTCAAACGAACCCCTTGACTGCTGTGAATAATGCTTCATATGCTGATTTACGGTGTTATTTTGAAGATGGCAACCCCAAACGAGAAATTGTCATTAGTGATTACAATGGAAAGGTCTTAAAGACCTTACCGACCCCTGGAACTCGAAGTAAAGTGCTCCATCATGTCATACGTCCCCTCTACTGTAATCACTCAGGGATGTACAGGTGCGAGGCAAAGGGAGAAGAACAACACGGACTGAATGCAACAATCCTCGTCAAATGTAAGTACTTGGACGTTGGTTTACCTACTCTTTGCTCTCAAATGTTACGGTAAGCCAGTACGATTAAAATGTCAAATCAGGTGGACAATATTCTACGTTCAAAGAGGCAGGCTTATGTGTGTGTGTGGGTGTGCGTGTGTGTGTGTGTGAGCGTGTATGTGCATGAGAAAGAGAGAGAGAGAGGGGGGAGAGAGAGAGGGAGAAAGAGAGAGAGAGGTAGTCTAGTTTGTAATTATTATAACCTCTACATCATATATTACTTTACTGCATGCTTTTATTACAGTACATTTATTTATTAACTGCGATTGTTTGTTTTGCCCGTGTCATGTGATTTTTAATCTGCTAATGTAGCTGCTACTGTAATTGCTCAGGTTGCGATGAATAAAGCTGTAGAGCAGTGTAATGTAGAGTAGTGTAAGGTAGTGCAGTGTAGTGTAGGATAAATCTGGTAGAGGAGAGTAGGGTAGGTTAGGGTAGTGGAGTGTAGTGTAAGGTAGGGTAGGGTAGTGTTGGGTAGTGTAGTGTAGTGTAGTGTAGGTGATGGTAGGATAGGGTAGGGTACGGTAGAGTAGAGTGGGTTAGGTTAGGGTAGTGGAGTGTAGTGTAAGGTAGGGTAGGGTAGTGCTGGGTAGTATAGTGTAGTGTAGGTGATGGTAGGATAGGGTAGGGTACGGTAGAGGAGAGTAGAGTAGGATAGTGAAGTGTAGTGTAAGATAGGGTAGGGTAGTGGTGGGTAGTGTAGTGTAGTGTAGGTGATGGTAGGATAGGGTAGGGTACGGTAGAGGAGAGTAGGGTAGGGTAGTGGAGTATAAGGTTGTGTAGGGTAGGGCAGTGTTGGGTAGTGTAGGGGAGGATATGGTAATGTTGGGTAGTTTAGGGTAGTGTAGTGTATAAGTAAACTCTAAACTTTATTTTCTCTTCTCGGAATCCTTGTTGGTTGTGTTCTCTTCGCAGGTTCTAATTTTCATTTAAAGTAACCCTATACTGTGAATAATGCTAGCTGTTCGTGATGAACAAGGATTTTGGGGTTTCCCTTTTTCTAAAAGGTGCTATGTGCAAGATAAGAGATGCAAAGGCCCTTTTACTATATTGAATTGTTACAGATTAAAAAAAAAACATGATCATACTCCTCATCATTATCATCATTATCGTCATCATCATTATCGTCATCAACATTAACAATAACAGCAACAACAACAACAGCAGCAACAACAACAGCAGCAGCAGCAACAACAACATCATTACATCACATGTTATTGCTTTAGGTCCAGCGGACTCTTCCGAGCCAAATCAGGACCAGAGAAGTGAAAGAGGACTCACCCCTGATCCGCATAAAATATCTGCTCAAAGAACCCTAGTGGTAACACTGAAGGCAACCTACCAGCCGGTCACTTTACAATAAAGACATCCCACGCAGGGGACGCTGAGGCTATACTCTAATTATTCGAACCCGCGTTTACAATAACAAAATAGAACACAAACATCATTATACAATATCAACAAAACACATACATATAAAATGCCTACATTGGCAAATAATAACATCATAGAAAGCCACAGTGACCATTTGACAGAAAGCATCCAATATTCTCAAGCTGATCTGACAGACCTCACACACAAATGAGGAGTTTTGTCCCGGAACGCGGAAGAGTTTTCAAGAAAAAAGGTAGGTGACTGGTCTAGCGAAGAAGAAGATAGCATAGTAGATTGATAGAACAGAGTAGGAATGAGAAAGAACAAAGGAGAAAGACAGCGACAGTGGGAATTTAAAGCACTAACTTTCCAGAAAGTGGGGATACTATTTATACTGAAACCCCCTGCATCCCCACGGGGAACAACAACAACAACAACAACCACAACAACAATAATAACAAAAGCCATCAATGTCGTATGCAAAACGTAGGTTGGAGATTCCTCTACCCCCTATGCTGACTGTGCCTTCGTGATCTGCAATGGCATCTGACATGATGCGCTCCAGGAAGATGTTGAAGAGTGTTGAAGAGAGTAGGAATCCTCGACGCACGCCGATTGTTGTTCTGAACCAGTTACCGATAGAACTGTTGTGGACGACTGCACTGGTATCTTTGTCATACAGGTTTTTGATGACTTCAGTAATATTATTGCTGATGTTGTATACTCTCATGGTTGCCCACAGAGCTGCAGGTTAGTCTAGGTCAAACGCTTTCTTGAAGTCCAAAACCACATGATATAGATGTTGATGATACTGTAGGTATTTCTCGCAGATTATTCTGATGTTGAAAATCTGCTCAGTGGCACTTCGGCCTGCCCTGAATCCAGCTTGTTCTTCAGCTATGATTTGTTCAGCTTGGGGTTTCAATTTGTTGAGTATTATTTTCAGGAGGACTTTGCTGGGATGGCTGATGAAGCTGATGGTGCGGTACTTTTCACACTCCTGAAGGTTACCCTTTTTGGGAAGAGTGATGACAAGCGACTGGGTCCATGGTGTGGGCCACACCCCACTCTGCCAGATCTTTTTACAGATAATGGCAAGGGCGTCAATCATTGCTTCTCCTCTGCTTGAAGCAATTCTGCCGGTATGTTGTCCACTCCCGCTGACTTCAACTTCTTCACCGATTGCACTGCTGCTTCAATTTCTTCTCGGAGAATTGGGAGGATTTCTTCTTTTCCTCTGTTCTGGGGACATGTTAGAACTGATTGGTCTCCGTTTGGTGTGTGGTTGTAAAGGTCAAAGCAGTATTCTGTCCATCTATCCAAGACTTATTGTTCTTCTGTAAGGCATATGCCAGACTTGCTTTGGATCGTGGAAACTTTGGGTTGTTTAACACTTGTCAGCCGCTTCACAGTCTGGTAGGCCTTCTTGTTCTTGTTCAGACTGTTCTCTATTTCCTGGCATTGATCTTCTATCCAGTTCTCCTTTGCTGTGCGCATGCTTTTTCGGATGTCATTGTTGATTTGTTGATTGTAGGCATCAGCTCCCTGTGAGGTGTTCTCTTTCTTTTTCATCTCTCTTCGTTTGTCACACAGGTCAAAAAGTACAGGTGTGATCGACGGTTTCCTCTTTGGTCGGTGCTTGCCAAGGATCTCAGTGGCGGCATCTGTTACAGCTGAGTTGACCTGTCTTGGGCAAGAAAGTCCAGGCAGGGTTCAATCCTCTCCTGGCTGTTGGCCACAGCCAAAATCCACGAATACAGTGTGGTTCGCCTTTGGCCCCGACAAGTGGTCGTTGAACCTGTAGTACCACAAGGTTCCTCCGTCGTGGCCGGTGACTTCTGTGTAGAGGACTTTTGCCCAGCGATGCCGTGCTGACATCACCCCTGTTAGACGCCTCTTACGACACGCCGGGAAACGTTGGGTCTATTCTATTCAGTGCCCGAATCCACAGGGCATCATTTATATGTATTTTTTATATATTGAAACTTAATTCTAACAAAATTAATACTGCATTGAAAAATACATCTGATGATGGCTTTGTTTTAAAGATGTAGGTGGTTCAATGGTTTCTTTTTTTTATATGTGGTTTTGGTGGATTCTGGTTTTGCTTGCTACCTTTGTAATATTTATACATAAAGTAACCAGAAGCTCCCAGACCACCCGCTGCAACAAAATAATAAACTTGTTTGCTTGAAGAATAATTTGGCTCAACTGATTCTTCAGGTTTTGTTGATAATGATTGCTGCGTTATTGGTTCTTCTTGTGACTGTCCTTTGTTTAATAATTATATTTGCTTTTGTTTGCATGGTTCATCGGTGTAATTTATTATATTCTGCTCATTTTCTTTCAGCTGCGATTTACCTGGGACTTTTTTCTTTAGTCAATCTTTCCACTGTGTTCATTGGAATCTCCTGCAGCACAGTCTTCTGTGTCTCTGTATTCTGATTCATCTACGGATTGCAAGAGTCCATGTTTAATGGCAGATACATTTACATTTTGAAAAGTAATTAGCCCAGCTGAATGTGGTGTCAACAAACATCCACACTAATAATACAGATTCCTTGTTACTTTGCTAAGGCAATTATTAATAACAAGACCTAGGTTCTTAAGTATCTAAAACAAGGAATGCTGATAGAAGTTTTGTATATAACTTTATAATAGACCTCCCCAAACTCTTGACCATTTAACCATTTTTGCGCCAAGCACTTTGTCGTATCTATTATGTAAAGTAATGATTTATTCAGGTTTTAGTCTTAGTGCTTGTTCTGGTGTTAATTCAACACCAAAATATAATTTTGATTTTCCTGAAGCAACCAAAATTAACAACCTCTCTTTTTTCTGTATATAATCATCAACGCCCTTAGCTGTAATATTAATTGTTTTCTGTGGTGAGCATCTCGTCATAAGTCATTTTTAATCAAACAAAAAAAAATAAAACAATCTAATTAAAATATGACTGAAGTTGCTATGGTTCTTGGCCCTGCTGCTGTTATTTGTTTTCAAAACTAGACAATAAAGAGGAATCTAAGCCTCATAACTTAGCAATGAAACAATTATCACAAGATCATGCGAGATACGAAAAAACAGCCTATTGCAGCTTGATATCATTAACTCATTGCAGTCGGGCTGTAAACGTTTTGACTACAATCGCGGTGCTGCAGAGGAGCATGCCGTAGTTCTGGTTACGTCGCGTGTTTACATTTTTTTATAACAGAAAATGAGTACCAACGAGATAAACGAAGAGAGATGAAAAAGAAAAAGAACACCTCACAGGGAGCTGATGTCTACCGAAAAATCAACAATGACATCCGAAAAGGCATGCTCACAGCAAAGGAGAACTGGATAGAAGATCAATGCCAGGAAATAGAGAACAGTCTGAACAAGAACAACAGCAAGAAGGCCTACCAGACTGTGAAGCGACTGACAAGTGTCAAACAGCCCAAAGTCTCCACTATCCAAAGCAAGTCTGGCATATGCCTTACAGAAGAACAAGAAGTCTTGGATAGATGGACAGAGTACTGCTCTGACCTTTACAACCATACACCAAATGGAGACCCATCAGTTCTAGCATGTCCAGAGAACAGAGAAGAAGAAGAAATCCTCCCAATTCTCCGGGAAGAAGTTGAGGCAGCAGTGCAAGCGCTAAAGAAAGGGAAGTCAGCAGGAGTGGACAACATACCCGCGGAACTGCTACAAGCAGGAGGAGAAGCGATGATTGATGCCCTCACCATTATCTGTAACAAGATCTGGCAGAGTGGGGAGTGGCCTATACCATGGACCCAGTCGCTTGTCATCACTCTTCCCAAAAAAGGTAACCTTCAGGAGTGTGAAAATTACCGCACCATCAGCCTCATCAGCCATCCCAGCAAGGTCCTCCTGAAAATAATACTCAACAGGTTGAAACCCCAAGCTGAACAAATCATAGCTGAAGAACAAGCAGGATTCAGGGCAGGGCGAAGTACCACTGAGCAGATTTTCAACCTCAGAATAATCTGTGAGAAATACCTACAGCACCAACAACATCTATATCATGTGTTCATAGACTTCAAGAAGGCGTTTGACCGAGTCTGGCATGCAGCTCTATGGGCAACAATGAAAGTGTACAACATCAGCCCAAAAATTATTGAAGTCATCAAAAGCCTGTATGACAAGGCTACCAGTGCAGTCCTCCACAACAGAGCCATCGGGAATTGGTTCAGAACAACAATCGGTGTGCGTCAAGGATGCCTACTCTCTCCAACACTCTTTAACATCTTCCTAGAGCGCATCATGTCGGATGCTCTTGCAGACCATGAAGGCACAGTCAGCATAGGGGGTAGAGCAATCTCCAATCTTCGTTTTGCAGATGACATTGATGGATTGGCTGGAGAGGAACAAGAACTTGAACAGCTGGTACAGAGGCTTGACACCACCTCCAAAGCCTATGGAATGGAAATAAGTGCAGAGAAGACCAAAATGATGACCAACAACACCAATGGCATCAATACGGACATCAAAGTCCAAGGCCAATCCCTCGACACAGTGCATAGCTTCAAATATTTAGGAGCCATTGTATCAGACAATGGGTCCCGACAGGAAGTCCTCTCCAGGATCGCACAAACAACTGCTGCCCTGACAAGGTTGAAGCCCATTTGGAAAGACAGAACCATCAGTCTACATTCCAAAGTAAGACTGCTGCGCTCTCTGGTCATCTCCATCTTCCTATATGCTTGCGAAGCATGGACCCTCACAGCAGATCTCCAACGAAGAATACAAAGCATGGAGATGAGGTGCTACAGAAGACTTCTGGGCATTTCCTATACCCAACACATCACCAACGACGAAGTCCGACAGACCATCACACAAGCTATTGGACAACATGATGACCTGCTAACAGTGGTGAAGAAACGGAAACTTCGGTGGTATGGCCACGTCACCAGATCATCAGGCCTTGCAAAGACTATTCTGCAAGGCACAGTGCAAGGAGGTAGAAGAAAAGGGAGACCGAAAAAGAGGTGGGAGGACAACATTCGAGAATGGACTGGTTTGACACTGAGCGAAGCCATCAGGGCTGCTGAGGACAGAGAAAGATGGAGTATGCTGGTTAAACGGTCATCTGTGGTGCCCCTACGACCTTCGGGTTACGGGACAGGATAGGATAGGAGGAGTACCAAGGGAAGTAAGCAATACACATACTTGAAAGTCCTCTTTTTAGAGTAGATTGCTTCCCTTTGACCATAGTTTTGACAAAGTTTATCTTGACATCTCGCGATTTTTCTAAACCTAGTAACATTCTTTGTTTACAAAATGGCTTCCCGTTTTAAACGTCGATTGTTCGGAAAATTTTGATTTAGTTATGTGACAAATGCCTCTTCAGATTGTGCTTTCATGATTATTTTTGTGTAAAATTTATTTATACAGCGTTTTTACATCATAAAAATAAGAGAATCAAATATTTTCATAACAAAAATGGGTGCAACATATAGGTATTGTGCTTCTTATAAAAAAAAAGTGTTTGTTTTTTTGCAAAAGTGATGTGTTTTTGGTTTAAACATTTTTTTTATGGAGGATTATAGCAGACTGTTGGTAAGTAAAATTAAAAGTACATACTTTAAGCTTTCATTTGCAATTTATTTTATGTTTCTATGTTGTCTAGTACATTTGGTGTGATTTTTTTTAAATAGCCTAAAATCCTGCGACTCTGGAATGATGCCGAGTCTGGCACTAGGCGACTTCAATGAGTTAATAAAAGAATGAAAGAAGAAGGGCATGCGGATCATACATTTGAAGACTTTGACGAAGCTTTGCACCACTATTATTTATTTACTGGCACAATATTACCTCCATTAAAACAACCAGTGTTATCTGATTACTATGCACCTCATATTGCGCGCACAATGACCGAGACTGGAGAACTAGTCTTAATTGTATTTGGGACAGTAGTTGTTTTATTTCCTTGTTAAAAATCTACTAAAGAAAAATAATGTCTGCTTGGCGCTTGTCTAAAGTATATTATTCTGATTCAGAATATTGGAAACGAACAACGGCCGTCGATAAACGAACAGAAAAGACAGGACTGCCAGAAAAGACTTTTAAACAATGGTTAGCTAAACAAGCTGTATGGCCAATATACCTTCCTCCCCCGAAGAAAAAATGTAGACCCCAATTTGAAAACGGCAAGCCCAACGAAACTCATCAAATGGACTTGCTATATCTTCCTCAAGACACAATAAGAAGAAAGGAATTCAAGGACGCCCTTGCTGTTATTGATCTTGCTTCGAGGTACAAGGATGCCGAACTTTTAACAACCAAAAGTGCATTAGAGTTTGTTTTTTTTTGGCATTAAATGCAATTTATTCTAGAGGCCCTCATAGCTTTCCCAGACTAATTCAATGTGACGATGGATCAGAATTAAGGGTGCAGTGAAACCTATCCTATCCTAACCCGTAATCAAAGATCGTAGGGGCACTACAGATGATATTTTAACCAACGCACTCCATCTCTCTGTTCTCAGCAACCCTCATGGCTTCATTCAGTTTCAAACCAGTCCATTCTCGAATATTGTCCTCCCACCTCTTTTTCTGTCTCCCTCTTCTGCCTCCTTGCACCGTGCCTTGCAGGATGGTTTTTGCAATGCCTGATGCTCTGATGATGTGGCCATACCATCGGAGTTTCCGTTTCTTCACCACTGTGAGCAAGTCATCATGTTGTCCAATGGCTTGTGTGGTTTGTCTGTCGGACTTTGTTGTTGGTGATGTGCTGGGTATAGGAAATGCCCAGAAGTCTTATGTAGCACTTCATCTCCAGGCTTTGTATTATTCGTTGTAGATCTGCTGTGAGGGTCCATGCTTCGCAAACGTATAGGAAGAAGGAGCGCGCGGAGATAACAAGGGAGCACAGCAGCCTTACCTTGGAATGTAGACTGATGGTCCTATCTTTCTAAAGGGGCTTTAACCTTGTCAGGGCAGCAGTTGTTTGTGCGATCCTGGAGAGGACGTCTTGTCGGGACCCATTGTCTGATACAATTTCTCCTATATATTTGAAACTATGCACAGTGTTGAGGGATTGGCCTTGGACTTTGAAGTCCATGCTGATGCCTTTGGTGTTGTTGGTCATCATTTTGGTCTTCTCTGCACTTATGTCCACCCATAGGCTCTAGAGGTGGTGTCAAGCATCTGTACAAACTGTTCATGTTCTTGTTCCTCCCCAGCCAATCTATCAATGTAATCCGCAAAACGCGAAACGGAGGTTGGAGACTGGTCTACCCCCTATGCTGACCGTGCCTTCGTGATTTGCAATGGCATCTGACATGATGCGCTCTAGGAAGATGTTACAGACGTTGGTGTGGAGGACTGCACTGGTAGCATTGTCTTACAGGATTTTGATGATTTCAATAAATTTAGGATTGATGTTGTACACTCTCATGGTTGCCCACAGAGCTGCATGCCAGACTCGATCAAACTCTTTCTTGAAGTCTACAAACACATGATATAGATGTTGTCGGTGCTGTAGATATTTCTCGCAGATTCTTCTGAGGTTGAAAATCTGTTTAGGACACTTAACCACAGAATGCCAGTGCAGAGAGGCCGATATTTTAACATTCCTAGACACGAACGTGTATGTCAAAAATGTAATAGTGGCGATCTTGGTGATGAGTTTCATTATTTATTTTTGTGTTCACATTTTTGTAACTCGAGAAGAGATTTATTAAAATCATATTATTATAGATATCCCAATGCCATCAAATTTCAAGAATTATTGTCATCTAACAAAAAGTCAGAATTATTAAAGCTTGTAAGTCTTATGAAATTAATAATTAAACAAATGTAACGTTTTTATCCCATGTCAAAAATTAATAGTTCTGATGTTGACAGGTTATGTGTAATAAAAATTATTTCTGTAGTTTGTCATTGATGTGTTTAGGTTGAATTGTATTGTTAGTTATGATTCATAGTTGTTGTCCCCAATCAAGTTCTTTTTTCTTTTCCCCACTCCATACCTCCCCCTGCCACCTCCCCCCACTCCACTCTATCCCGCTGTATAAATAAATAGTTTAAAATTTTTATTTTATTTTTTAATCTAAAATGTTAATTATTGTGCATGTTTGTGTATATTATTCTAACCATGTCCATGTGCCCTTAATGGGTTTTTCTGGAATAAAATTTGCCTTGCCTTGCCTTTGCCTTGCCTTGTTCAGCGGTATTTCGCCCTGCCCTGAATCCTACTTGTTCTTCAGCTATGATTTTTCCAGCTTGGGGTTTCAACCTGTTGAGTATTATTTTCAGGAGGACCTTGCTGAGATGGCTGATGAGGCAGATGGTGCGGTAATTGTCACACTCCTGAAGGTTACCCTTTTTGGAAAGAGTGATGACAAGCGATGGGTCCACGGTGTAGGCCTCTACCCGCTCTGCCAGATCTTGTTACAGATACTGGTGAGGGCGTCAATCATCGCTTCTCTTCCGGCTTGCAGCAATTCCGCGGGTATGTTGTCCACTCCCGCTGACTTCCCCTTCTTTAGTGATTGCACTGCTGCTTTAACTTCTTCTCGAAGCATTGGGAGGGTTTCTTCCTCTTCTCTGTTCTGGGGACATGCTAGAACTGATGGGTCTCCGTTTGGTTTGTGGTTGTAAAGGTCAGAGCAGTACTCTGTCCATTAATCCGAGACTTTTTGTTCTTCTGTAAGGCATACGCCAGACTTGCTTTCGATTGTGGAGACCTTGGGCTGTTTAACACTTGCGGTCTGGTAGGACTTCTTGCTGTTGTTCTTGTTCAGACTGTTCTCTATTTGATGGCATTGCTCTTCTATCCAGTTATCCTTTGCTGTGCGCATGCCTTTTTGGATGTCATTGTGGATTTTTCGGTAGGCTTATTCAAAATCTTCGAATGCTTTATCGGCATGTCCTTCTTCTTTCAGTCCTTTTTTAACGATATCAAGCTGCAATAGTCTGTTTTTGCCTGATCTTGTGATAATTTTTCCATTGCTAGGTTATGACGTTTAGATTCTTCTTTACTGTCTAGTTTTGAAGACAAATAATTTGATCATGAAAAGGCTAATGAGTTGACAGCAGCAGAGCCAAGAACCTTAGCAGCCCCAGCCATATTTTAATTACTTTTAAAGTTTGTGTTCCTATTAAAAATGAATGTGAAGAAATTGCTCACTCAAGAAACAATTAATGTTACAGCCATGATCGTTGACTGTTATGCAGAGAAAAGAGAGAGGTTGTTGTATTTAGTTGCTTCAGGAAAATCAAAATTATATTGAGGTGTTAACCTAAAACCTGAACAAGCACTAAGACGAAAACCTAAAGAGATCATTACTTTACATAGTAGATACCACAAAGTTCTCGGAGGTCAAATGGTCAAAAGTTTGGGGAGATCTGCTATAAAGTTATATACAAAAACTGTATCAGCGTTCGTTGTTTTAGATTCTGAAGAAAATTTATTTCATAATTTGAATCAGGATTCTTGTATTATATAATAATTGCCGTGGCGAAGTGACAAGAACTCTGTATTATAGTTTGGAGGTTTGTTGGCACCATTTTCAGCTGGGTTAAATATTTTTCAACATGTAAATTTCTCTGCCATTAAGACTTGACTCTTCCAATCCGGAGATGAATCAGAATACAGAGACACAGAAGACTGTGCTACAGGAGATTCCAATGAACACAGTGGAAAGAGTGACTAAAGAAAAATGTCCCAGACGAATCACATCTGGAAAAAAACATTAGCCGAATATAATAAATCACACCGATGGAACAGGCAATCAAAAGCGAATATATGTAACAAAGAACAGTAAACAGAAGAACTAATCACACAACACCAATCATTAGAAACAAAACCTGAAGAATTAGTAGAGCTAGATTCTTCTTCAGCAAACAAGTTTATTATTTTGTTGCTGCAGCTTGTCTTGATGTATACATATTACAATGGTAACAAGCAAAAACAAGCCTCCAAAAACACATATAGAAAAAGAAACATGGAATCACCTCCATTAACAAAAATGATGCCATCAATGGATGTATTTTCAATGCGGTAATACTTTTTTTTAAACATTAATTGTTAAGATATATAAATGAGCATGCCCTAGGAACAGACCATTGTGAATCTCGCTTACCACAGTGGGATGAGTGAGGGGATGTAACGGATGGTTTTTGTGTATTTAATTAAATATCTATTTGAATATACTACGTTTAATCTAATGAATGAGTGTGTGAGTGTGGCTGTCTGACGCTCAGTATAAAGGTGTGTGTTCTATCTCTGTTTACTTTAACTTCTCATCCTTCACCACACACATGCTTACAAACAAGGACAAAGTCTACACAATTACTTCTCTTTGCCCTTCTGTTTCACTATTACTCATTCAAACATGATCATACACAATAAATCATTCACGTATACAATAAGTTCACAGATACATCAAATCATACAATTACTTCCAGCATATAAATAAATTCACACGGATAATAATTAAGTGCACACAGTTAACGTAATAAGATCACCCAGTCAATTTGATACGTGCACACAGTTTACTCAGTAAGTTCACGCAGTCTTTTCTGATAAATGCACACAGTTGCTTTCAGAGTTCAACACTAGCAGAAGTCGTTGTCCCTTTCTGAGGACGTCACTCGACTATACACTTTTTCATTAGCATCGAAGCACAGAATTCATTTCGATGACTTGGATACTCTAGTATTCACAGTTTCTATTTACTGACCGTATTTCGCGGATCAAACACTCCCGGCGCGGAATTAACAGCCGACGCTGGGGTCACAGCCACACACACTGAAGACGCTGCAGATGTCTTCGTGGCGTAGATCCGGAAGTTTACTTCGGCACCGTTGTTGCACTTCTGCCCCAGTGATGATGCACGAAGGAGAGTCACGGCGACGATGGCGTCCACATCCGGTTAAGTAGGTGATGTCATGTGGACCAGATCCATCCGCCGCACATCAGGGGTTCTTTGCTCCGTAACCGCCCCGCTGTATACAACATGTACACAATCGTAAATTTTCGCTCTTATCCTTAAAGAGACTGTGTATTTGACACATCTTTATAATTCACATTGATTGAAGATCATTTCCTTGCAGAATGTCTTCTACACGCCACCACACCACTACAATCACTATTGCCACCACTCCTGTGACAATACCTAGCATAGCCACTTTACACACATTGCATAGGCTACACACAATGGACTATGAGCCCAATATTATAAACACAGCTCACCTTCATTCTATAACATATTTATACCCATTCATTCATCAATAGATATACAAATTATACAACTGAAATACGTTCCTATTTCAGCCCCATATCTTCACATATGAATGAATATAAAAATGGCATCATAGTTACAAACTGAGTCACACATACATACACATGATCAAATAAATATTGACACGAGTTATCGAACTTTGTTTTCAACATGGGTTCTTCTGTACCCTAAACGTACTAATTCACAAAAAGCAACACTCTTCCTTTTTCGTAAGGATATCTTAGCAGTTCATTATAAATACCAATAATAATAATAATATTAATAATAATAATAATAATAATAAATACCTGTATCCTTTATACAGCTAAAGAAAGTCCTAAAGAGTCAAGTCTTTCCCAGAGCACCCACGAAAACGTCCTGTCACTCAGGCTGATGTTTCGTCTCTAACCTAACACAGTTCACAAACTATTCGAAAATTAACGCAGTGACGTCATCACGTCTTCATACACAAATGTGTACGAACTGCGGTCGTTACAGGGGAGTAAAGTCAGGTTTTCAAAAAGTGCATATTTTAAGAGAAATAAAGGTGATAAAGATTGCATGGCGCAGACCGGTCATAAAGACTATCTCTAACAGATAAATGTATGATTCCTTTGAGCTGCGAAATGCTATTTCAGGCCCTCCAGTGATCACAGACCCAGAGAAAGTTCAAAATAAATCTGCTGTTGTTGGTGGTGAGATAATAGTGGAGTATTACGTGCTGTCCTACACTGCCACCATGTCCTGCAAACTGTATCCCCCATCATCTCGGAGTACGAGGGGAGGATCGTATCACTCAACCTCCACCAGCACACAACATCTTGCCTGCAATTCCTCAAGAAGGTAGGTAGAGGTTAACTAAGACTACAGAGAAGTAGAAAAAAGCATCTTTCCCGATGGAATTGTACCAAACATGCAGATTAGAAGACTGATAATAACTGTTATCAATAACGTAGGTTGTATAATAATGAATTATTTACTATTAATTTACTGCATCTACCTCAGTACCTGGCTCTGTCTCTGTCTGTCTGTCTGTCTGTCTGACCGTCTCTCTCTCTCTCTCTCTCTCTCTCTCTCTCTCTCTCTCTCTCTCTCTCTTTCTCTGTGATCTTGCCATCTGTAAAACTGTTAGTTTGTTTATGTTAGCGCTATGGTTCCTTTGCTACGGAGGTTTGTTTTAGGCTTCAATATACAGATTTTGATTTGGGCTTAATTACATTTTTTATAAACCGAAATATGTATTACTAATATGATTTTCGTTTGATATTATTCAAGTCTTGATTCAGTTTTACTTCGTATTAATCATGTATTAATGATTTAATATGGGAAGGGAGCTTGATTGATGTTGGGAGTGTGAGGGGATACATTTCAGTGTCTTGTTAATGACGTTTAATTTCTGTTTTCCAGTAAAACAAACTTTATTGGCGAGCCTCCCAACTTCCGATTGGAGGTACATCTGAAGAACATCAGTGAGCGAGACCAGGGAGAATGGACAATGACCATCACTAATGGCTACACGGGTCAGGGCTTCCCCATTGTGCCAAATCCTGCTGTTGTCCGTTTCCATGTCAACGTCATTCAATGTAAGTTTTTTTCGGATAATTGTTGTTGTTAGTGGAGTTTTGGTGGTTTGATGGTTTGTCTCGACGTTTGATTGTTTGTCTCGAAGTTTGATTGTTTGTCTCGTCGTTTGAATGTTTGTCTCGTCGTTTGATTGTTTGTCTCGTCGTTTGATTGTTTGTCAGTTGTTTATTTGGTTGCTTTATACCTTTTGATTATCCAGTGTTGAATATCTTCGTGCTGTGAGGACAATACAAACACACACACACACACACACACACACACACATATATATATATATATATATATATATATATATATAT
>CM072520.1:62457120-62507120 GCA_036898135.1 Oncomelania hupensis
GCAGATCTACAACTAAAAATACAAAGCATGGAAATGAGGTGCTACAGTAGACTTCTGGGCATTTCCTAAACCCAGCACATCACCACCGACGAAGTCCGACAGACAATCGCACAAGCCATTGGACAACACGATGACATGCTCACAATGGTGAAGAAACGGAAACTGCGATGGTATGGCCACGTCACCAGAGCATCAGGTCTTGCAAAGACTATCTTGCAAGGCACGGTGCAAGGAGGTAGAAGAAGAGGGAGAAAGAAAAAGATGTGGGAGGACAACAGTCGAGAATGGACGGGCTTGATACTGAGCGAAGCCATGGTGGTTGCTGAGGACATAGAACGATAGGGTACGCTGGTTAAACGATCACATGTGGTGCCCCAATGACCTTCGAGTTACGGGATAGAATATGATAGGATTTTAGGTAAAGTGTTTTAAAAGTTTAAATGCAAATGTCTAATAGTACTTACATGTACATGTGTTTATTCTCTAGAATCAACTGCTGGGGGCACTGCAAAATACCCGTCAACAGAAGAAGAATTTCCATGGACAATGGTAACCGGAAGCGTTGGAGCTGCTGTTGCTGTTATCATCGTTGTCGTCGTCGTCATCGTCGTTGTTGTCAAAGGTAATTGTAAGATAAAGTTACATAAGACTCGTCATTGGCGCAACAACAACTACGGCGACGACAGCGTTAACGATGACGAAGAAGAAGAAGAAGAAGAAGAAGAAGAAGAAGAAGAAGAAGAAGAAGAAGAAGAAGAAGAAGAAGAAGAAAAAGAAGAAGAAGAAGAAGAAGAAGAAGAGGATGATGATGATGATGATGATGATGATGATGATGATGATGATGATGATGATGATGATGATGACGACGATGATGATGATGATGATGATGACGATGATGATGATGATGATGATGATGATGATGATGATGATGATGATGATGATGATGATATGGCAGTGCATCCCTATTACTAACTCAGTTCCAAGCACAAAGTGTACAATGATGTGGTTAACCTCAAGGACGCACTTTAATCCCTCTGTACGTGTACACAAGTGGTCCTGATTCGGTTCTTTGCAGTCCGCTGGACCCTATTAGCAATGACTAACTAACTAGTACGTGTACATGCTTGTAATTGCAGCAAGAGCGAGGACCATAAAGACTCTTGATCCAAACCGCCCACCACCACTACCATCATATCCTCCCACAACTGGCGGCCAGCAGGGCAGGTGAGTTTTTGAGCGGTTGTTTGGTTGATTGGCGGTATCAGTTGGTTGAATAACTGCTGTATCGGATGGAAATGTGGTATCATTGTAATAATTGGTTGGCTATTAAGAATATTGTCATTTCACCTGACTCATGTGATGTACATCAGTGAATGTGACCCAGTTTGGAGGGTGTGGAGAGTAGGTTTGAGTTTGATTGGTTGACATGTTGTTTGGTTACGCCGACGGATGGGTCAGAGCATAATGTGGGAAAATGTCACAATGCACCTATCAACGGTGTCACGAAAAACGGCGGTGATCAGGCTGTTGAACAGGAGAATAGCCCAGCTGTTGACATTAACATGACCTTGCCATAGTCTCAGGTCGGTTCAACAGCGCTGGTGAGACTGATCTTAATAAAATAACTGATGACTTTACTTGACACTGCAATCCTGTAAATTCCTACTCACTGATTTTTACCCTTTGTCTTTCTCCAGCGTGCGGCGACCAACAGATGACGGCGGCGGCAGTGTTGCTGGTTCCAGCACCCTGGCTGACAGGCAGCGGCAAAGTGGAGAAGGCGCGTACGATGTCATCCCTGCAGACAACACCGACGAAGACGGCTACATGGTTCCGACAAGTCCCTACGAGAATCTGCAGATTGAAGAGACCTCCGAACCGTACACTGCGTTGGAGGACACCTTGAGAAATCCGCGCAGCACAAAGCATCTACTGGGTCTCTGTTGTTTCCAGGATTGAATGCAAATATTGGCCCCGTCCATTTAAAAAGATCAGCTTCGAGGAGCTTATTTCTTTGTTTATTCCATCAGTGTGGATCTTGCATTGTGTCTGCTCCCTTAAAATTAATACCTTGTGTGGTTAAGAGTTGAAACAAGACTTCCATGTTTGGCGTAAGAGCTTGAGAAATTAGAAATAGTTTTTTTGCGGGATACGAGCTTTTCTTTCTCCTAATACACTTAAATTAGTAACAGATATTTTTTTCCGACTTTCCACACGGAAATATTACAATATTTAAATACTACTACATTACAGTAAGCTTTTGCGAGTTTACCTGAAATGCTGGATCTGTCGGACGCGTTTAATAGCCTACTGTTACACTGTTGATTGTTTTTTTATCAGTAGTTGATTCGTTCCGATGCTTGAATCCTGATAAGTGTCACTCGGAATCGTTTATCCGCGCAACCTGTTCACTCAGCAACAAGGCAGGAGTCATCGTATAAGGTTTTCCAACTTTATTCAGTGTACATCAACAACTGCATGCAATCGCTCAATCGCTTTTCACTTTCTCCCTTTCACAGCACAGTGCATCAATTATGTAGTTTTTTCTATACTCCAAATAACGTTAGAATGTTCCAGAGTGACGCAATTAAACCAATCAGAATAAACTTCGTCATCAGAACTAACTTACGTCATATAACCTCACCTAGGTCAGAATAATCTCAGCTGTCTGTAGATCTATCTAGACGCCTCGATCGATAGTAAACAAGCAATCCCAAAAAAATCTCCAATAATATCGACCAACTAAAATTATCAACATTATACCAAGCTTCTTCTAACTACAACGCAAAATAAAATAAAAGATAACTACAATCTATTATTGCATGCTTTGTAAAACAAAACGATCGGATCTATCGTGCGCGTCTCACACGTAATATCGTGCACGTCGCAAACGTAACAAATACGCTGGACCACAACTTCCTATTGCAAAGACTGCACGTTGCCTTTGGTCTGTAAGGCACAACCATGCAGTGTTTCCTCACTTACCTGACAGGGACAAGAGTGCTTTTCTAAATGAATTACATTATTATTATTATTGTTATTATTATTATTATTATTATTATTATTATTATTATTATTATTATTATTATTATTATTATTATTATTGTTATTATTGTTATTATTATTATTATTATTATTATTATTATTATTATTATTATTATATTTGTTGTTCGCTGCCCCTATAAATACACGCTTCAATACGCGTGTGCAGACATTAATATTTATAATGTTGATAGCTTATGATATGCAATGCAGTTAACCATAAATTGGCTATTTTAGTTTGTCCTTTTTTCAGTCCTTGCTTAGGACTTGGGAAGTTCAGACTTGGAAAGTATCATTGATCACCTCCCTCCTTAAGCTGGCTCAGAGAAAAGAGAAGTACCCAACGCCTCTCTCCCCAACGACCGACACGTTATGGGAACAACTGTAAAAGTTAATGACTATGTGATAGGTATATGTGGATTGTGATCCAGTTAATGACTATGTGATGGGTATGTGTGTATTGTGTTCCAGTTAATGACTATGTGATGGGTATGTGTGTATTGTGTTCCAGTTAATGACTATGTGATGGGTATATGTGTATTGTGATCCAGTTAATGACTATGTGATGGGTATGTGTGTATTGTGTTCCAGTTAATGACTATGTGATGGGTATGTGTGTATTGTGATCCAGTTAATGACTATGTGATGGGTATATGTGGATTGTGATCCAGTTAATGACTATGTGATGGGTATATGTGGATTGTGATCCAGTTAATGACTATGTGATGGGTATATGTGGATTGTGATCCAGTTAATGACTATGTGATGGGTATGTATGCATTGTGTTCCTGTTAATGACTATGTGATGGGTATATGTGTATTGTGTTCCTGTTAATGACTATGTGATGGGTATATGTGTATTGTGTTCCTGTTAATGACTATGTAATGGGTATATGTGGATTTTGTTCCTGTTAATGACTGTGTGATGGGTATATGTGGAATGTGATCCAGTTAATGACTATGTGATGGGTATGTGTGTATTGTGTTCCTGTTAATGACTATGTGATGGGTATATGTGGAATGTGATCCAGTTAATGACTATGTGATGGGTATGTGTGTATTGTGTTCCTGTTAATGACTATGTGATGGGTATGTGTGTATTGTGTTCCTGTTAATGACTATGTGATGGGTATGTGTGTATTGTGTTCCTGTTAATGACTATGTGATGGGTATGTGTGTATTATGTTCCAGTCGTTCATAGCTTGTTATTACTAAGACTATGTGATGGGTATTTGTGTATGGTGTTCCAGTCGTTCATAACTTGCTATTACTGGCTTGCACAGTTAATGACTATGTGATGGTTATGTGTGTATTATGTTACAGTCGTTCATAGCTGTTATTACTATGACTATGTGATGGTTATGTGTGTATTGTGTTCCAGTCGTTCATAACTTGTTATTACTATGACTATGTGATGGGTATGTGTGATTTGTGTTCCAGTCGTTCATAACTTGTTATTACTGGCTTGCACAGTTAATGACTATGCGATGAGTATGTGTGTTTTGTGTTCCAGTCGTTCATAGCTTGTTATTACTGGCTTGCAAAGTTAATCCATGACCTCCATACACAACTTGTTTCTGAGGGTAAAAGGGTAAAAAAATAGTTTTTATGTGGATACCTGGTCACATGGGCATCCGCGGCAATATTGCAGTGGACAAAGCGGCTAAAGAAGCTCTGCATCTCGATTTCCCTTCAGAGATTTTCCAGTTTGTTCCTTACTCTGACCTGCGTTGTATGACTGGATCTTATTGTAAACGGCTGTGGCAGACTGACTGGTCTAACCATATCAATAACAAATTATTTCAAATTCTTCCCGATTTGTCAGCTTCTTTGCCTAACTTTGCATCCACTCGCAAAGAAGAAACAGTTTTGTCTCGCCTTCATATTGGGCATACTTATGTCACCCACAGTTTCCTTTTAAAAGGAAAAGAACCACCATGGTGTTTTGCTTGTGATAATTACTTTTGCGTTCGCCATTTCTTGTCTGAATGTGCTGATCTGTTTGATGCAAGAGAAACATATTTTGGTTCAAAGAGATTTTTAAAGTATGCAATGGTCAACACCTGTTTCAATGTTTACATGATGTTGGTTTGTTTTATCGCATATAAATCCTGTCGACTTGTTTGTGTTGGTTGGATTGTATTGGTAAGACATATTTTAGTGATTTGCTTGAAGCGAGAGAACGTAGTTTTAATACATCAGATTTAAAGATTTTTCAAGAGGTTGCGTGTGAAAGTTTGTTTGCATATTTAGGAGTAACAGGCTTGTTTTTTAAAATTTGATCCATTTTATAATATTCTAAGATAACGCCTCTCTAGTCCTGATTTGGCTCGAAAAAGTCCGCTGGACCTAAAGCTATAACCATTTAATGTAATGTAATGACTATGTGATAGGTATGTGTGTACACCAGTCGTTCATAGCTTGCTATTACTGTAAAGTTACATTGTTGCAAGGAGTTTTATAGTATTGTCATAGTTCTTGTTCACTTCAAAAAACATTGTTCCTTGAATTGCGCGCAATCATCAATATGTATTATTTCATTTCTATTTATGATAAGTAATGCAGATAGATGATGGCCTTTTCCTGTTTATTATAGTTCGTCTTTTCTTCATTTTCCCTGCTCCGTTTTGTGAAAATACCCTGTTTGGAAATAGCCAATGACTATGTGTTGCTGTTACTGTTGGTTCTTGTTATTGCTTAAACTGCATGTTCTGATTGTAATGTCTGATGTCAAGGAATAATTTTTTATAATGCTGTTTCGGGCTGTCAGATTTTCATCTTCATAATTTCGTAACGCCTCTAATATGAGACTGAAGATGACGTTGAGTACGAGAATGATGATCATGATGATGATCGATGACTCATGATGATGGAGAAGAAGAAGAAGCAACATAAAAGAACAAGAACAAGAAGAACCCCTACAAAAACAACAAGTTAATCGTTATGTAATACACACAGATGCAATTGAGAAAAAGCAGTCACTATTTAAAAAAAAAGAATACAAATAGACCATAATGGAGAGTAGGATGGCATTTGATTGCAGCTTTTTTTTTCTTCTGAAAGCAAATACCCCAACCGATGTGTTCATTATGTGTGCATATGTTTGTCAGTTATTTCCTAAGTGCTCATTTACATCAATTCATTGTCTAATTGTTCAAGTAAGGTCATTGTATTCATTAGAATTAAGTGGCAGTGATACTAACTGTACTGGTTAACTGATAACGTTAAGACATTTAATGCAACCTGACGTTATGTTCACTGATAACGTTAAGACATTTAATGCAACCTGACGTTATGTTCACTGATAACGTTAAGACATTTAATGCAACCTGACGTTATGTTCACTGATAACGTTAAGACATGTAATGCAACCTGACGTTATGTTCACTGATAATGTTAAGACATTTAATGCAACCTGACGTTATGTTCACTGATAACATTAATATTTCTAACGCAACGTTATTTTATGTTCACTGATAATGTTAAAATATCTAAAGCAACCTTATGATATGTTCACTAATAACATTAAAACTTCTTATGCAGGTTTATGTTAAGTACATTGAATCATTGATAATGTTAAGACGCCTATAATGCAACCATATGTTAGGTGCACTGATTCATTGATAATGTTATTACCCTCTATTTCCCAGCTCAAATTCTTTATGCGAATTCTTCAAATAAGCGGATTTAAATACAAACGTACTATTGTACATGTAATTACACTAAAACTAAAATAATCAATATGAAATGGTAAAACAAATAGAGTCGTAAGACAACACCAAAAGATCATAAATTTTAGTACAGCGAAAAAAATCTCTCTCTCTCTCTCTCTCTCTCTCTCTCTCTCTCTCTCTCTCTCGCTCTCTCTCTCTCTCGCTCTCTCTCTCTCTCTTTTGTCTGGGGGATGTGTTTGCTAAAGACATTTTTTAAACACACAATTTAAATCAATATCAATTCCATTTTAATTCGAGTTATTAAATCAGCCATTCTTTATGTTCTCATCAGAGGATTTGGACAAACTAAGAGTTCATCACTGAAAAATTCAATTTAACAAATCAACAAATCTTCATTACTACATCAACGAATTTGGACAGGTGCAGAAATCATCACTCAAATAAATAAATAACAGTTGCATTTCAAAGTAACAAGCAAATAATTAGTTTAAATGCACGCATACACACACACACACACACTACACACATACAGTGTATGCGCACACACCCACCCACACATTTACAATTACTAATTTAGTTTCCAAAAAGTAAATTGTCAAAAAGGCATTCTCTCTCTCTCTCTCTCTCTCTCTCTCTCTCTTTCTCTATTGTTAAGGTATCTATATATATATATATATATATATATATATATATATATATATATATATATATATATATATATATATATATATATATAATAAATTGCTTAGCCGGAAGTCCTTCTTCGCCTCTACTGTAAAGTTTGTCCGGTATGGACGCTGATCTGGGCAGGTGCTGGGCGCTGCGGATCGGCCTGCTGTGCGCTCAAAACCCGCGAAATCGTTATAGCCGACATTTCCTTACCGAACGTTTAACCGTTTCTGAGATAAATAAATAAACAAAATGTCCACAAACTGCAATAGCCTCATTCCGCGCGCTTCCGATTCAACCCGTGTCAAGAACGTGCCGTTCCGTAATACCGCAAATTTTGTTTTATTTCCATTCAAAACACTTTTGCACTCATGTCACCAATCTTACAGCTGAAGGTTACCCGTTCACTTTCTTTTTTATCCATACTTATATGCGCACACAAATTCATTCGCAAACAATCTTGCAAGAATCCCATTCAAGCGCCAAACGTGACGTCACATATAACTTTGCAGACGACATTTGACAACAGCGTCGGCTGTAAGTATAAGTACATTGCAATAAATATCATGCCTAATATTTTTAAATAAATGTATGACATTTAAAAATACGTTGCCTAACATAAATACTCAATTAAAATAAAATATTTTAGTGCATTACTCAAACATGCACCTATACTCTGTTCTGCAGTACATTGCAATTATCCAAGGCAAAATCGTCCAAATGAAACTCGCAGACAACAGTTATCTCTCTGTCTACATTTTAAACAGCAACCTGTGTACCCTGGCAAGCCAGGGTACAAAACCACTAGTACTGTATATGTTAGTTTCAAAGTAGTTTTAAGTTCATTACTGTATTTTGTTTGTTCTGAATACTTTATTAAGACTAGCTGTAAGTGTCACGCTCGGGCTGGCACAAAGACAGATAAGAGAGCTGAAATGAACAGGGATAGTGAGAGAAGAGAAATGGCCAGCCCACTGCACCATTCGGTTCAGCCAAACACCGTTTATGAACAAGGAAAATAAAACATTTATTAAAGAATTCCCTCCATTTTCAGGTAATGTATTATGAAAATGATGAAGTAGAGTTATAAGTGTTAGTTTGAAGGATGATGATGAGGATGACAATGATGATGATTATCACTATGATATCTATGATAATGATGTTGGAAATAAAGTCGACTACCGTGATGCACAAATATTAATGCCTTAATACTATTCCACCTCTCATAGCCATGTCCATTCACTGAGTCTTTGAGAGTTCTTGTAGTCTGCTAACTCAAAATAAGTGACTGAGGAAGGTTGGTTAGAGCGAATGGGTGAGCGTGGAGCGCAAGACCAACTTATCTGACTGACGCAGCCTTCGCTTCCTCGTAGCAGTACAACATCGTCCTTATGCCGTTCACAAGTCACTGCACCCTGAGGTCCAGAAGGGTGCCCCTTCCCAGGTAGTAGTAGCCTTGCCCTGAAGTATTCCACAAGCCCTTCCAGCAAAAGACGGTCCACTTCTTCCACAGAATCTCAGAAGACCCGATGTCCCACAGTCAAAACGCGACAGTTGAAGGGGAAGTAAATAAAGCCTGCAAACGAATATCTGCATAAGTAGGTTGCCTTTACACTCCCACTATCGTCTTCCCTTTAATCCACCCCCTTCCCAAACTCCCCAGTCAAACACTTATTCTGTTGTAATAAAAATAATCCACTAACGAGCACAACTAACTTAATGGAATCATGAAATTGGCAATGGAAACAACCAATACTAACATACCAAAGTAAGGTACTATGTCACTGCCACGACTCCCCCTGAGTAGACACCACAAACAAACACCTTACACACGCAGACAACCCAGACAGAATGACAGTTTCCCGCAGACGTGAAGCGATGATAACACAACAATAATATGTACAACTTTCAAGCTATTTATTCATTCATACCACACACTCCTACACATACAACATTTACACATGAAACGAGAAAAATGGCGATGGAACAATCAAAGGATCAATGAGCAATGAAATGGAAATGTCAGATGAACGGGGGTTGCTGATCAACCACGTCTAACTAACGACTGTGCAACGCCAATGTCCGGGCACAGAGGGGGCAAGTGTCAAGAGGGGGACAAATAAAGAACGAGCCGACCTGATAGTAGGGTGTCCCCGTTGATGCCTCCGAAAGGTAGCTGCCTCCTCGTTGTGGTTGACGCTGGACTGTCGCTGTTTAATCCAGGCGCTGTGGTGTCGCCACTCCCTCCGCCGCTGACGATGACGATGATGGTGATGATGACGCTGTAGTTGCGGCGGCCCTGCCGCCGTCGACGCCTCTCAGCCTGACTCCTCCTGTCGGCTACCTCGTAACGCCGAGGCTAGGTCCCGCAACAGACGTCACGATCACGCGGGAAAGATGGGGTTGTGGAACGATGAGGATGTTCACAAACGTGGACGTGGACGAATGGGTGGTGATGATGATGTGGGTCCAACGACCGGATGTCGTCGTCGTCGTCGCGCTGAAGAGTTCGACGAACTTCCGAGCGACGAACAAAGACTTTCGATGATGAACCTTCGAACCTGCAACATGCTTGCCGTATTGTTAATGTCATGTCCACCCGAATCTATCCCCCTCCCTCCTCACACTCTCCCCCCTTACTACACTAACTAGATCCTGTATCTTGAGGAAGCGCCACTGCTGTCCATTTCACTTCCCTTGACTACTTTTACTGTCTCTTGTAATCAAACACATAATTCAAAACTAAATGACATTATGAATGCATGAAATGAACAATGCTGCAAATGAATACATGAAATCATCAACACATTATCCATCTTGAGCAACCGCACCTCAACAACAGCAACCACTTCCATCCTACCTTCATCACACTTCACCCCCATTCTCCTCCCTCATTCTCCCTCCTTCAGTCGCACCCTTCCTCTCCTCAGTGCAACCATCCTTCCCCCAGCCTCACGCACAGCTATCGTTCAACACCCCAAACAGCCGGCCATCGGTCATTAGCACAGTAAAGGAAGATCACCATCACACTTAACCAACGGCTCGATTGTAATAGCACCTGTAGCTAGCCAGCTTCACACTGCTTGCCTACACAGTACTCCAAGTAGGGTAAATCCAGTGCATAGTTTCCATTAGTGGACAATGCCTCACACTAAACTACCACACTGCACAAACTTTGCTATATTATAGCTGCACTCCAATCTGAGAGTTAAACTACAAAACACAGCACCTTTTCCAACTAGTATACTCTTTTTGGAACCAGTTACTATTATTCGTTAATAACTGTCCCCCCCCCCTACTTTTCCAGAACAACCAAAACACCCAGAGCAACAAAACAACCCGGTCTACACCGTAGCTCTGCCAAACCTGTTCTGCCTAACAGTGAACACTTTCCCCAAAACTGGCTGGCCAAACTATGCTGTTCAAAAATCACGCTTTCCACGTATAACCATACATTCGACACCGCGCAGTTACTACCCCAACTCATTAACTCCCCACCCGCACTTACTACTCGGTTTCAACACAGGCTGCCCTGTGACACACCCCCCTCCCAAGACGAAACTACGGAGAGTTCAAAACTTAATCTTCCACAGGGTCAGATCTGCTGAGGAAATCCGCCTCTATGTTGTCTCTTCCTGGAATCGGTCGAACTGTGAAGACATAGGCCTGCAACTGCATAGCCCATCGGGTGAGTCTGGCACTGTTGAAGTGCATCCGTCCTCCAGATGAATTCCTCCTCCAATACTGGTAGCCTTACCACTGGCTCACTCGCCTCCCTCCTGTTGACCTCTGCCTTCTTCCTTACTCGCACGATCGGTGCTCTGTACGGCGATGTACACGACTCGATAACCCCCAACTCTGGCATCGATTCCACTTCACCCTTGACGAGTTCCATCTGCGAAAATGGTAGCGGATGCTGTCGGTTACGTTCAGGGCTGTCGTCGGTCGACATCACCTCGCACTCGTCCAGCGGCGGTGCTCTCTCACGTAGCGCAGATAGCTCCGTGCCTATCCGTATGTCCACTGGCCCTTCGCTCGCTTGAAGCGGTATCAGTGGTACAGCGCCCTGGTAGCTGATATCTGTGGTTCCCTCTGTTCCAGTTTGGTCCAACACGACGGCCACCGTCGGTTCTGGTTCTGCTCGGCGTTCCTCATAGCGCTTCCGCACGATCGTGTGGTACGGCTTCCTGTTCCTGCCGACTCTCTGCACACGCGCTTTCCTGATGCGCCCCTTGGGTGTCGTTCGCTGGCATATGTCGCACGAAGCACAAAACTTTCTCACGTCACGGCACATCCCTGGCCAGTAGTGCTTGGCCCACACGCGATCTAGGGTCCCCTTGGCTCCTCGGTGTTCAGCCATAGGCGTGTCGTGTCCCACGCGTAGCACCTCCGGTCGAAGCTTGGCTGGCACCACCAACTGGCTGCGATCCACCTTGTCCTGTCCTGTGTACTCGCGGTACAAAAGGCCTCGCTTCCAGACAAATGCCACTTGCCCCTTGCCACGTTTCTCCTTCCCTGCCTTCTGGTCCGCTAGCTGTCGCACCTTTGCAAGTTCGTTGTCTTCCAACTGCAGTTGGCGCATCTCCTTCGGCGTCGCGACGACGCTCTTACTCGGTCCGACTACCAATGGTTCCGCAGCGTCTTGCTCCTTGGCTGGCTGCGCTCGCGTCTGCACAGCGCAACACTCGGCACTCCCCCCGGCAAACACTGGCAGTGCTGTGTCACCTTGCTGTTCCGTCCTCGCCCAGTTGCCGATCACCACTGGGTAGATCAAGTCCGGCACCACCACCACCTCCACTCTCCCGGCGTAGAATGGCGACTCAAACTGCACCCACGCTGTCGGCAGTGACTTGGACAACTGTCGAATGGCGAATCCGACACGCCGCGTGCGTCCCGTGTACACAAGGTTGGCAACCTCTCCCTTCCGCAGGCAAATCAAGTCGGCCCCCGTGTCCCTCACAGCCGTCAGCGGAACACCTTCCACTACCACTTGGCTCTGGAACCGAGGATCTCCCTCCTTGCCTGCCTCCTTCAAGATGCGCAACGCTGCTCCACTCCGCTCGCTGCGTTTCGGACAATCCCGCTTCACGTGCCCTTTCTGTCCGCAGCTGTAGCACACCCGCTTGTCAGGCGAGTTGGGTCGTGGTCCCGCTGGCTGGCGACCCTCGCTCTTGTCCCTGGGTGTAAAGGGTTGACGTGGTGGGAAACGTAAGGTTGGTCCCGGCTCTGGCGTCGACGTACTGCTGTGCTAACGTCGCGGCCTCCTCCACCGTTGCTGGGTTGCGCTCGCGCACGAACGTGACCAGTTCTGGCGTCAAACCGTTGACCATCTGCTCCATCAGCACTAAGTCAAGTAAGTCCGCATACGTGGCCTTCTTGTTCGCTAGTCCCATCCAGCGTTCCAGGAACAACTCTGACTTCCGCAGATACTGTTTGAAAGTCTCTGGTGGCTCCCTTCGTAGCTGGCGAAACTTCTTCCGATACGTCTCGGCCGTCAGGTTGAAACGCACCAACAACGCTGCCTTCAGGATCTCGTAGTCGGCAGAGTCGTCCTCGTTCAAGCCAACGTAAACTTCCCTCGCCTTCCCCTTCAGCAAGGTCCCCAAGCGAATAGCCCACGTGTCCTTCTTCCAGTCTTGAGCCTTGGCGAATCGCTCGAACTGACACAAGTAGGTTTCTAGGTCGTCCTTATCCTCGAAGAAAGGTAACCTGAGCTTGACCGTCTCGAACTCGGGTTGACGATTCCTGCGGTTCCCGGCGCCTTGCGACGTCAGCTGCGCCATCGCTAGCTCGTGTGCCATCTCCCACACTCTCTCTCTCAGCGCTAATCTTCTCTCTCCGCCTCTCTCCTCTCTCCTCCGTCTGCCGGCGTCTTCCCCCCTAGCCGCTTGGTCCTATCGCGTAGTCCTAACGCTGCCTGACCCTTCAGTCCTTCGCGCATGCGAGCCTCAAACCTCCTCATCGGGCCCGCCCTCAACCTTGTCTGTCCTCGGCGTCGGTGCCGCCTCGACCTGAGATCGAACGATCGAACGGTAGGGATTGGTCTCGAACCTCTTCAGCCTCGTTGCGTCGCTCAGACGATCCTGGTCTCCGTAGACGTCGGTGCCTGCTGACATCCCGCCAGTCGCGCCAAATCCCGTCACAAAAGGATCACTCACTGTGTCTCTGGCTTCGAACGTCGTCAACTCCTCGTCCACTGACCCACGACGCGATGACCTGACCGGCGATCTCCGTCGCTCGTCCGCAGAAGGTAAGTCGGTGACTCCCGTATCAGCTGCTGCCGCCGTGCGCTCGTCCATCGTGACACCCACGCGAGAACGCGTACGAGCCGCGATCGGTGACACTCCTTCAGTCTCCTCGATCGATGCCATCCTGCTTAAGGAAAGCAACAACAACCAACAACAACAAGTCAAAGTCCTACAACCCTACCTAACCTAGCCTAGCCTAGATACTAACCTACCTATCTAAGCTATCTTCCTTACCTATCACCCACCTCCTCCCACTCAAACAGTGGAAACTGGCCTGCAAGGTAGCGAACCGGTTGGAGAGTGCAATGGCCCCCTTCCCTCACGTGTGGTCGAACCCAGGCCGGCTGTGAGCCTCCGCTGAACAGCGACCTGACTCCCTCCAACCACCCGCTGGGGTGCACACTCTCACCGAATCACGCCTCACACACTCGGACACCACAAGACAATTACGAGACAACTTCACGTCTGGGCACACTCACACCATACCCTGCATCTCCACCAAATGTCACTGCCACGACTCCCCCTGGGTAGACGCCACAAACAAACACCTTACACACGCAGACAACCCAGACAGAATGACAGTTTCCCGCAGACGTGAAGCGATGATAACACAACAATTATATACAACTTTCAAGCTATTTATTCATTCATACCACACACTCATACACATACAACATTTACACATGAAACGAGAAAAATGGTGATGGAACAATCAATGGATCAATGAGCAATGAAATGGAAATGTCAGATGAACGGGGGTTGCTGATCAACCACGTCTAACTAACGACTGTGCAACGCCAATGTCCGGGCACAGAGGGGGCAAGTGTCAAGAGGGGGACAAATAAAGAACGAGCCGACCTGATAGTAGGGTGTCCCCGTTGATGCCTCCGAAAGGTAGCTGCCTCCTCGTTGTGGTTGACGCTGGACTGTCGCTGTTTAATCCAGGCGCTGTGGTGTCGCCACTCCCTCCGCCGCTGACGATGACGATGATGGTGATGATGACGCTGTAGTTGCGGCGGCCCTGCCGCCGTCGACGCCTCTCAGCCTGACTCCTCCTGTCGGCTACCTCGTAACGCCGAGGCTAGGTCCCGCAACAGACGTCACGATCACGCGGGAAAGATGGGGTTGTGGAACGATGAGGATGTTCACAAACGTGGACGTGGACGAATGGGTGGTGATGATGATGTGGGTCCAACGACCGGATGTCGTCGTCGTCGTCGCGCTGAAGAGTTCGACGAACTTCCGAGCGACGAACAAAGACTTTCGAACCTGATCAACATGCTTGCCGTATTGTTAATGTCAATGTCCACCCGATTCTGTCCCCCTCCCTCCTCACACTCTCCCCCCTTACTACACTAACTAATTCCTGTATCTTGAGGAAGCGCCACTGCTGTCCATTTCACTTCCCTTGACTACTTTTACTGTCTCTTGTAATCAAACACATAATTCAAAACTAAATGACATTATGAATGCATGAAATGAACAATGCTGCAAATGAATACATGAAATCATCAACACATTATCCATCTTGAGCAACCGCAACCTCAACAACAGCAACCACTTCCATCCTACCTTCATCACACTTCACCCCCATTCTCCTCCCTCATTCTCCCTCCTTCAGTCGCACCCTTCCTCTCCTCAGTGCAACCATCCTTCCCCCAGCCTCACGCACAGCTATCGTTCAACACCCCAAACAGCCGGCCATCGGTCATTAGCACAGTAAAGGAAGATCACCATCACACTTACCCAACGGCTCGATTGTAATAGCACCTGTAGCTAGCCACTTTCACACTGCTTGCCTACACAGTACTCCAAGTAGGGTAAATCCAGTGCATAGTTTCCATTAGTGGACAATGCCTCACACTAAACTACCACACTGCACAAACTTTGCTATATTATAGCTGCACTCCAATCTGAGAGTTAAACTACAAAACACAGCACCTTTTCCAACTAGTATACTCTTTTTGGAACCAGTTACTATTATTCGTTAATAACTGTCCCCCCCTACTTTTCCAGAACAACCAAAACACCCAGAGCAACAAAACAACCCGGTCTACACCGTAGCTCTGCCAAAACCTGTTCTGACTAACAGTGAACACATTCCCCAAAACTGGCTGGCCGAACTAGGCTGTTCTAAAATCACGCTTTCCACGCATAACCATACATACGACATCGCGCAGTTACTACCCCAACTCATTAACTCTCCCACCCACACTTACTACCCGGTTTCATCACAGGCTGCCCTGTGACACTATCCAAGTGCTAACCGCACTAGAAGGTGCTTAACTTGCGACACAGTAGCGACCAACCACTGCGCTATCCGACCACCCCAAGTTTGGTTGGACTAACTCTCATAGTTATAACGTGTAAGGTCAGACAAAATACCCATACGAATGCAACTTCAGACAGCCCCATGTGACCTCAATTAACGCTTGGAGTGAGGTTGACCAAAATTTAAACAGTATGCCTGTCTCATTGGTGTCATATCTGGTAACAACTTTTGTTGACCCCCTGACTTGATCTTGAGAAGCAAAGCCAAACATATGTTAGGTTTATTTTTCCTGGTCCTCGTGGAATCTTACCATCTTGCTCCAGCATCGTTGTATAGATATCTCTTTACAGTGTTTTGTTGTGAGTTTTGTATTGTGTAATTGTTGTCTCATGGATCCTCAAGTAAGTGTAGCGTTGCTTTGCTTCTCTTTTTATGTTCGTTTGGTTACTCTATCTTTTTTTCGCTTCGTTCACTGTGCTTTCTTGCACTCACGTAGTCCGCCATCTTGTTCCGGCATCCCATCCACAAGCTACACATGCGATAAGCTTCTGTCATTGAAGTCCAAACGCACGCAGCTCGCTCCCGACCTTGTGTTCCAATTAAAAGAGTTCTCGATCGGCCGTCATTTGCCCAGAAAACGGACTAGTCGTGGAGGCAAACGCAAACAAAACATCTCGTCTATCCCTGTTGTCCTTACACACAGATCGCCTATGCTTTCCAACTCCGACCCCACGCTTCACGCTGCATCACACCCAGAGTGTACCACTAGGCCTGAGACTCATTGCTGTAACACAGACAATCTCATTCACATCAACCTCTCCCCTCAACCTCTATCTTCACACCTCGATAGCCATAGCACTCTAGGCCTACGCATTGCATCATTCAATGCTCAATCACTAGGTCCCATTGAAAAACGTACCGCTCTGCAAGAATTCATCTCACACAAGCAGACTGACATAATGTTCATTCAAGAAACTTGGTTTCGGCAGACTGGCCACGAGGGTAAATGCTCTGATTTAACCCCTTCTGGCTACTCTGTATGCTCGCTGCCTCGCTCAAATTGCGGTGGTGGACTCGCTATCATTTACAAAACAGTCTGTCCCGTCACCTTGGCTTCATTACAGACTTCGCTTTCACTCACTCGTCCTTTGAAGTTGTTCAACTTAGCCTGTCCGTTCCACAGCACAACATTCACTTCATATGCATATATCGCACCTTTCCAAGCAAGAAAAATAAATTAACTGATGCAATTTTCCACCAAGAATTTCCAGTCCTGCTTGATTATTGCAACACACTGTCAGGAACATACATAGTTTTAGGAGACATTAACTTTCACTTTGACCAACTCCAGCAACCTTCCACCGCAAAAATGATTGAACTTTTAGATCAGTTTAGTCTTTCTCAGTCAGTCACAGAACCCACCCACAGCCGTGGACACATCATAGATTGGGTTATGCATAGGCCTCAGGATAATGTTGTTAGATCAACTTCAGTCACACAGGAATTAACATCTGACCATTTCTGTGTCATGTGCAAACTAAGCTTCGCATCCCCCCCTCCTCCCCCCATGTTCAGGAAGGCTCGCAGCCTACGTACCATGGTTAGGGATGCTTTCAAGCAAGATCTTACCGCTAAAGTGACCCCAGAACTGTGCCCCACTGTGGATCAGCTGAATAGTACACTTCAGGCGGTGCTTGATCGGCACGCTCCCGTGGCCCAGAAAAAGGTCAAGGCAACTCGCTCAGCACCCTGGTACGAGTCTATTACGGGCGAGCTCTCCGAGGCGAAGAAACACCGACGCAAAGCTGAGAAAAAGTGGCTCAAATCGGGTTTAGAAGTCAGCAAGCAGATTATCACCGCTGCAAAAAAACGGGTCACTAAACTAGTCCAGACAGCCAAAACCCGGTACTTTAGCGACAGAATTAGCAGCAGCGAAACTTGTAAACAGTTGTTTGACATTTGCAATCAGCTAAGGGGTAAGAGCAATGCAACATCACTCCCATCCACACATCCAGCATGTCAGGTCCCAGATGTATTTTGTAATTATTTCACACAGAAAGTGGCTGACATAAGGGCCGCTCTTGATAGCCATGAGATCCCACTCATCAACCCATTCTCACCTTCCCTCACCACCGCAAAGATGGAAGTTTTTCAACCAATAACAGAGCAAGAAGTCAAGAAAGTCATTTTAAGCTCAAAACCAACATCTTGCTCTCTCGACCCCATTCCTACCCCCATGTTGATAGAGAATCTTGACCCTCTACTCCCGACCATTACCCACATTATCAACGAGAGTCTGTCCTCTGGTGTTGTTCCGTCTGTGCTCAAAGCGGCTGTCATCAAACCCCTCCTGGAAAAGCCAAGTTTAGACAAAAATAATCTAAAGAACTATAGACCTGTTTCAAACCTCTCCTTCCTGTCCAAAGTCATAGAAAAAATTGTTCTCAAACAACTGTTTGCCTACCTATATGATAACACTTTACTTTGCCCCAACCAGTCTGCCTACCGACCCTTCCACAGCACTGAGACAGCCCTTCTAAAGGTAACCAATGATCTGTTGCTTGCCTTAGATAATGGTAACGTCTCCGTTCTCACCTTATAGACCTCTCAGCCGCCTTTGACACAGTCGACCATCACATTCTCTTTAACACTCTTCAACACTACTTTGGAATCTCTGGCTCGGTCCTGGCTTGGTTCCACTCATATCTTTCCGACAGATCACAAGCAGTCACTGTCGAGGGCTGTTTCTCCAGCACAGCAGACTTGGTGTGCGGCGTGCCTCAGGGTTCCGTTTTAGGGCCGGTGTTATTCACTCTGTACACCAAGCCACTGCTTCTCCTGCTTAGAAAGCATGCTGTTGAGAGTCAGTCATTTGCAGACGACACACAACTGTATAAATCCACCGCCCCCTCTCTCATTAATTCCACTGTTCAGACTTTGGAGAACTGCATCACAGACATTAAGTCATGGATGACACTCAACAAGCTTAAGCTTAATGACGATAAAACCGAAGCCCTCCTGTCACCGCCACGACTCCGTCCAAGCAGACGCCACAAACTAACAACTTCCACACGCAGACAACCCAGACAGAATGGCGATTTCCCGCAGACGGAAGTGATGAAAACACAACAAATATATATACAACTTCCAAATTATTTATTCATTCAAGCCACACACTCATACACATACAACATTTACACATGAAACGAAGAAAATGGTGATGAAACAATCGAGGGTTCAATTAAACAATGAAATGGTATGTCAGGATGATCGAGGGTTGCTATTCAACCACGTCTATGTATCGAACTGTGCATAGCAAATGTCCGTTGCACATAAACAAACAAGAGGGGGGGTTGAGTGTTAGGAGAGGGACAACAAAGAACGGGCCAACCTGGCGGAATGAAGTCCCTGTCGAGGTATCCACCCCCTTCTTGTAGCTGTTGTCGGACCGGTGCTGATGACGACCAAACGTGGTGGCGTCGCCGCCCCCTTTCGCCGCTGACGATGATGGTGAAATGATAATGGTGAAGTCAATGGTGACGACGCGTAGACAACAATGATCACAGACGTACGGATGGTGATGATGATGTTCGGTCCACCCGACCAGTGCCGTCGACGTCGGTGCACGACGTTGGTTTACGTTAACCAGTTGTCGAACTGACGAACGAACTGTCGAACGAACTGTCGAACGAACTGTCGAACCTGCAACATGCTTGTCGCATCGTTAATAACATGTCCACCTGATTCTGTCCCCCTCCCCTCCAATCACACTCTCCCCCCTCTTATACTCTACTAGCTTTGGATGCTTGAGGGGACACAACTGCTGTCTGCTTCCCTTCCTGTTCACTCACTTATCCTCTTTAGCTACTGTTATTGTCACTTGCAAACAAACACATAATTCATGAAACTCAATGAAATTATGAATGCATGAAATGAGCAATGCTGCAAATGAATACATGCAAACATCAACACATTATTCATCTCAAACGACCACAACAACAACAGCAACCACTTCCATCATCCCCTTCATTCTCCCTCCTTCAGTCGCACTCTTCCTTCCTTCTGCCTCTCCTCACTGCAACCATCCCCATCCTTCCCTAGCCTCACACACAGCTATCGTACAACACCCCAACAGCCAGCACAGGATTTCTGGGCACAGTAAGGAAAAAACACCATTGCACTAACCCACACGGTTCGATTGTAATCGCACTCGTTGACCTTACTCCACTGCTCTCCCAACGAATACTTCCAATAGGTTAATCCTGTAGTGCGTAGTTTCCGTAGTGGACAATGCCTTACACTACCTACCACCACTAACACCAAACTTTGCTAACTTTTACCATACTCTGCACTGAGTATAACATTATAGAAAGCAACAATTTCCACAACTAGTATTTCTCTGGACCAGTTAATATAATCCTTTCTGCCGTGATTTGACAAAACCGAGTAAGTCCACCTAAGGTCGAAAATGATTTTTTTGCGCCATCAAACTTGCAAGAGAATGACGCATCTTACCTGTAAAAATCAAATCCGAACTATGTTTAGATTTGGAGATATCATAGAGTAAGTCCTTGTTAAAACAATTTTAAGTGGGGGAATAAACTGATAAAACCAAGCAAGTCCCCTGCGATTTTGTTTCGGCGATCCTCTGGCTGATGCACGAGTTGGCATGATGACGTCATTTTCTACAATAACCTGACAAAGAAAAGTAAGTCCTCCCGACCAATGAGAAAGCGCCTTAAGATGAAGTGGACCAGTGAGAATCCATGTTATTGCTGCTGTGCAATATTATTTTCCTGTGAAAATGATGACGAAATTTCGGTCAGCAAAAGATGTGTTCGGCTTTTTGAAAAAGAGTTTTCTTCATGTACTTTCCTGCCCACCATGAAGGATCCTGTAGATCTTCCGCCTACGCGGCAACTTCCACGAGGTGTAGAAACAAACAAACAAACTATCCTATCCTATCCTGTCCCGTAACCCTGAGGTCGTATGGGCACCACAGATGATCATTTAACCAGCATACTCCATCTCTCTCTGTCCTCAGCAGCCCTGATGGCTTCGCTCAGTGTCAAACCAGTCCATTCTCGAATGTTGTCCTCCCACCTCTTTTTCGGTCTCCCTCTTCTTCTACCTCCTTGCACTGTGCCTTGCAGAATAGTCTTTGCAAGGCCTGATGATCTGGTGACGTGGCCATACCATCAGAGTTTCCGTTTCTTCACCACTGTGAGCAGGTCATCGTGTTGTCCAATGGCTGTGTGTGATGGTCTGTCGGACTTCGTCGTTGGTGATGTGTTGGGTATAGGAAATGCCCAGAAGTCTTCTGTAGCACCTCATCTCCATGCTTTGTATTCTTCGTTGTAGATCTGCTGTGAAGGTCTATGCTTCGCAAGCATATAGGAAGACGGAGATGACAAGGGAGCGCAGCAGTCTTACTTTGGAATGTAGAATGATGGTCCTGTCTTTCCAAATGGCTTCAACCTTGTCAGGGCAGCAGTTGTTTGTGCGATCCTGGAGAGGACTTCCTGTCGGGACATTGTCTGATACAATGGCTCCTAAATATTTGAAGCTATGCACTGTGTTGAGGGATTGGCCTTGGACTTTGATGTCCGTGTTGATGCCATTGGTGTTGTTGGTCATCATTTCGGTCTTCTCTGCACTTATTTCAATTCCACAAGCTTTGGAGGTGGTGTCAAGCCTCTGTACCAGCTGTTCAAGTTCTTGTTCCTCTCCAGCCAATCCATCAATGTCATCCGCAAAACGAAGATTGGAGATTGCTCTACCCCCTATGTTGACTGTGCCTTCGTGATCTGCAAGAGCATCTGACATGATGCGCTCTAGAAAGATGTTGAAGGGTGTTGGAGAGAGTAGGCATCCTTGACGCACACCGATTGTTGTTCTGAACCAGTTCCCGATGGCGCTGTTGTGGAGGACTGCACTGGTAACCTTGTCATACAGGTTTTTGATGACTTCAATAATTTTAGGTCTGATGTTGTACGCTTTCATTGTTGCCCATAGAGCTGCATGCCAGACTCTGTCAAACGTTTTCTTGAAGTCTATGAACACATGATATAGATGTTGTTGGTGCTGTAGGTATTTCTCACAGATTATTCTGAGGTTGAAAATCTGTTCAGTGGTACTTCGCCCTGCCCTGAATCCTGCTTGTTCTTCAGCTATGATTTGTTCAGCTTGGGTTTTCAACCTGTTGAGTAATATTTTCAGGAGGACCTTGCTGGGATGGATGATGAGGTTGACGGTGCGGTAATTTTCACACTCCTGAAGGTTACCTTTTTTGGGAAGAGTGATGACAAGCGACTGGGTCCATGGTATAGGCCACTCTCCACTCTGCCAGATATTGTTACAGATAATGGTGAGGGCATCAATCATCGCTTCTCCTCCTGCTTGTAGAAGTTCCGCGGGTATGTTGTCCACTCCCGCTGACTTCCCTTTCTTTAGCGATTGCACTGCTGCCTCAACTTCTTCCCGGAGAATTGGGAGGATTTCTTCTTCTCTGTTCTCGGGACATGCTAGAACTGATTGGTCTCCATTTGGTGTATGGTTGTAAAGGTCAGAGCAGTACTCTGTCCAACTGTCCAAGACTTCTTGTTCTTCTGTAAGGCATATGCCAGACTTGCTTTGGATCGTGGAGACTTTGGGCTGTTTGAAACTTGTCAGCCGCTTTATAGTCTGGTAGGTCTTCTTGCTGTTGTTCTTGTTCAGACTGTTCTCTATTTCCTGGCATTGATCTTCAATCCAGTTCTCCTTTGCTGTGCGCATGCCTTTTCGGATGTCATTGTTGATTTTTCGGTAGACATCAGCTCCCGGTGAGGTGTTCTTTTTCTTTCCTTTTTTTAATCTCTCTTCGTTTATCACACAGATCCAAAAGTTCAGGTGTGATCCACGGCTACTTCGTTGGTCGGTGCTTGCCAAGGATCTCAGTGGCGGCATCTGTCACAGCTGAGTTGAAGGTGGTGGTCATGGTGTTGACATCTACTTCACCAGCCCCCAAAATGAGCAATGGTGCAAATTTCCCTTTCAATTGTGGCCTAAAATAGTTCTGCCACCTCCGGGGTCTTGCAGTTTGTCCAGGTCGAACTTCAGTCTAGTGCAGTATTTACTCTCTTCAAGTGGAGCCGGAAAGACATCGTCAAGAGATCGTGGTCACTTCCGATGTCTGCTCCTGGAAAAGTGCGTGTCCTGCCAATGTTGAGGCTTGATCTGAAGCGTTTCTTGACCATGATGTAGTCTATTTGGTTGTGATGCTCCCCCCCTCCCCCCCGGGACTGTGCCATGTCCATCGTCTGGAGTTTTTGTGGAGACCAAGCGTGTTTGCCAGTACCAGATTGTTGTATCTGGCAAACTCCAAGAATCTCAGACCCCTGTCATTTGTCTCGTTGTTGCAGTGAGGTCCACATGTGTCTCCCCAGTTGTGGTGCGCATCTTGGCCAACCTTGGCATTCCAGTCGCCTTGCACTATGACTATGTCCTTCTTCGGCACTTGGTCAAGGACCGCCTGTAGATTTTCATAAAAATCCTGTCGTCATAGTCTGATGTTGGGGCATAGGTCTGGATGATGGTGATGTTGAAAGGGGCTGCTCTCAGGCGGATGGTAATGAGTCTACTGGAGACTGGGCGGCAACCCATGACAGTGGCTAGAATGTTCTTGTGGACCAAGAATCCAACGCCGTGTTCGTGCCTGTCATCTCTACCGCTGAAATAGAGCTTGTGGCCTTTGTCGGTCGTTGTTTCACCTAGGACTTTCCAGCGCAGTTCGCTGATGCCTAGAACGTTCCATCGATAGTGGTCCAACTCGTGGGCCAGTTCTTCTAATTTTCCTTCCGCAGTTAGGGTCCTGACATTCCAGGTTCCTATGACGATGTTGTTTCTCGTGCGGATCTTGCTAGATTGTCCATCAGTAGCATACTTAACACCTCCGTCCTGGTGGCCAACGGAAGGCGCGGTCCTTGAGCCGGGCGATGACCTATCCGGTATGGAATTAGTGGATAGTGTCATCATGCATGTAGTGTGTCTTGGGCAAAAAAGGACCTGGCGGTGCCCAATCCTCTCCAGGCTGTTGGGCACAGCCGAAATCCACGAATACAGTGTGGCTCGCCTTGGCCCCGAGCACGTGGTCGTTGAACCTGTAGCAACGTGAGGTTCCTCGCCCTGGCCGGTAACTTCTGTGTAGAAGACTTTCGCCCAGTGATACCGTGCTGACATTACCCCTGTTAGTCGCCTCTTACGACACGCCGGGAAACGTTGAGCCTATTCTATTCAGTGCCCGAACCCACAAACAAACAGCAACAAATATATTACAGACACACAACAAGGGCAACAAAATACAAGACATACACGTGGTGTAAAGGCAGGAAGATCGCTACAATAGGAAACTGAAAGGAAAATAGTTTTGTATTTTTAAAATTAAATTGGCTGCATCTAATATTATTTTGAAGGGAGAGCAAAAAAACCCATGACTCCTGCATACCAACCCAGAAATATTAAGTGAAGAATGGCTAAAAACAATAAACAGGCACACATATACACTCACTGTAATCGCCGCACCCACATCTTACAAAACCCAACTTATGTGACTCATCTCGTCAGACTTTTTAACAAAGAAACGAAACGGCCTATGGGACTTACTTGGTTTGGTGAATTTTGAAAACAAGGATTTACTTAATAATAAACTGACAAAACCAAGCGGATTTGACTTACTTGGTTTTGTGAATTTTTTTAACAAGGATTTAATTCAATAATAAACTGACAAAACCAAGCGGGTGACTTGCTTGGTTTTGTCATGTTCTCAACAAAGATCTATCTCAAGAATAATCTGACAAAACAAAGCAAGTCCACAAATAGTCTTAAAACATCAAATCTATCAAACATTTCTTTAACATTCAAGGTATGCACTCTTAAATCGAGGAATTGCATTATAATATGCCCTTAAACTTCCAAAAACGATCGCGTAATATAGCGCAACACAAAACGTCGATTTTCTCGAAAGTAGGTTTTGTGGACTTGCTCGGTTTTGTCAGTTCACGGCAGCTTTATTAACCGTCCTACCCTATTTCCAGAACACACAAACACACCCAGAGCACAAGACAAAAACCGTCTACACTGTACCTCTGTCAAACCTGTTCTGCCAAAACGTGAGTACACTTCCTTACCGGCTAACCGACCTACGCTGTTTAATCACGCTTTGCACGCTCCCGCTCTACAATAATCACGCACACAGCAACACGCAGTTACTACCCCCGCCCTTATACTCTTCACACACAGACTGGCTTCCTGTGCAAGCACGCATAGAGTACAAACTCTCTGTTCTCTGTCACAACCTCTTCACAGATTCTTGTCCTTCCTACCTTGCTGATCTACTGTCTGTCTACTCCCCTTCACGCACTTTAAGAACTTCTACTGACACTCGCACACTCAAGGTTCCCGTCACCCGCACTAAGACATACGGCCAACGTGCATTCGCTTACTCCGCACCTAAGCAGTGGAATTCCCTTCCCTCCCATATCCGCAACATACAATCAACACAAGCATTCAAAAAAGCCCTCAAAACCCACCTCTTCAAACTGCATTATTCAGATTGATTTGTATCCCGCTGCCATTCTCACATCTTTTGTCTATGTCTGATCCTAAGTGTATAAACGGCTGTAAATAGTTATACTGTTTTTCTTCCTGGGCCTAACCGGGCATACAAATAGCTGTGAATAGGTTTTTGCTATTCTATTTTCTGTCTTTTTTGTCATTTATGTACATAGTTGTAAATAGTATATTTTTGTCTTTTTTGTAATTTATGTACATAGTTGTAAATAGTCTGTACCTTTACTGTCCCGTCTTTTGGTGTGTTGTAGCAAAAGTGATGTTTCATCGAGTGCATGTATTTATATGTAATGACTATGTAAAGCGTGGTGAGTCTGGTCATAGGCTGGAGTACCCGCTATATAACAATCCGTTATTATTATTACACTATGTAACACAATTTTTGTTCCTGGCTTCTAAGTGTTATATTTCAATTGCTTATGTCTAAAGTACGTGAAAAAATGACTTTATTAAGCACAAACTTTGCTTACACGACAACAGCACAAAGAAAACTATTTTTTTGTGAAAATAGAACGATTTGTTTTCATTTTCGTCATTATGATCAGGTAAAAACAAAAAATGCACAAGATATAGACAAACACAGTCGGAAACCACTCAACAAGGTTCAGAAATGTGTAGATTTTCTAGATTTACGATTGTACTGTGAATCACTCTCTCAGTTCAGTTTATAAATTTATAGTCCCCAACGCAGTATGCGTATAGGAGACTTTGGTATTATGATATCCATTGATATAAGAGATCGTGCTGCAGTAAGAGGTCATATGAAGAGGGAGCGCGGGACGCTGCTACGACGTCCGGAAGAAGACGGAGATGGATCGATGGCAGGCATGAGGGGAAGGAGTACAAACGAACGGCGGCAGGGGTAGGACCGGGGTGCCAGGGAGGCCGCCAAGGCCAAGGGAGGGCAAGCACAGAGGGGGAAGGGTGGAGGGTCTAGCAGTGACCAGGAGGGCGGGGGGAGGGGAACGTACCTAATTAGATAAAAATCCTTCAGGACCACGTTAAAAGTCGAGGAGGGCCGGGTAAAAGCTATAAACAATCAAGAATGGACCCATAAAACAAGGAAGGGGAAAAAATGGTACAGTGAGGTAGGGAAAGTCATTCATGAAAACGGATACCCAGGACACAGGGGTCAACTGAAGGTATGAGTCATGTGGAGGGGATGGTCAGTCATGGAAACGGATACCCAGGCCCCGTGGGGTCGACTGAAGGTATTGAGTCATGTGGAGGGGATGGTCAGTCATGGAAACGGATACCCAGGCCCCGTGGGGTCGACTGAAGGTATGAGCCATGTGGTATGGGATGTCAATCATGAAAACGAATACCCAGGATCCAAGGGATCAACTGAGGTATACATGTAAGTCATGTGGTGAGAAAAGTCAGTAGTGGTATCTAATACCCAGGACACAAGGATCAACTGAAGGTATGAGTCATGTGAGGGGGGTGGTCAGTCATGGAAACGGATACCCAGGACCCATGGGGTCGACTGGAGGTATGAGCCATGTGGTATGAGAGCAAGGTAGCTGAGCGGTATAAGTCGTCAGTACGTGGTAATAATACCCAGGACCCAATGGGTCAGCTGAGGGTACAATCCGTGTAGTAGTAGCTGAGTGGGAACATGTCACTTAAGTAGAGCATACCCAGGACCCGAGAAGGTAGAGTCGAACCCAAGGCCCATGGGCCAGGTGGGGGAATAGATTACAAACAGGTAACTGCTGAGTGCGGATAGTCATCATTAGTAGTTGTAAGACAAAGGAACCCAAGACGAGTTCCGGGGAGAGAACCGGCCAGGCAGTTGGGTCTAAAGGTGTACAGACACTCGTGAGCGGTAGGTGCACACCGAGGTCATGAACAGCAGTCCAAAGTTAGTCGACAAGGAGTATGCTACCAGGTCGGCCATGGAGTCCAGATGCACGTCGCGGCAGGCAATCCTAACCGCGGAGAAGTCAGGCTCCAGGGCCAGACACTCAAGGACACAGTGGTCGTGTGCTTTTATACTTGTACAGCTACTTTTGAAACGTTCAAGAACGTTCTAGAAAGTTCTGAGAGTTTCTCGAAAGTTCTGGAAGTTTCTTGAACGTTCTAGAGTGTTCAGGAGAACTGTAGAAACATGTGGACAACTCTAGCAGTTCAGGGAGGAAGCTCGGCATTGAAAGCAAATCGATAATTTTCTCGAACACACGCGATTTTCCAAATTTCATTGTCCCGGTCACAGAAGCAAAGTTTTTCTGGAATAACAGCGATTTCCTTTCTGTTCTAGACCTAACGGGTTAGGAAAACACACTTTCAACCCAGGAACAGAACAAAAGTGAAAATTTGTTACATAGTGTTATTTATTATTACCTCCGATCCCTTTCCTCAAGGGAGACTACTTGCTGTCTGGACTCTGTAAATTTTGTCTCTCTGTCTCCGACCAGTTAGTTTTCATAAAGGGCAGATAGGTTATCTCCCGTTGCTTACCTGGGAGTTGTAGCCTCTATGGAGGTGAGGTTTAACAATATTTATCGCTCTTTATTTGGGAAATTAATATACAATAATGCTATTCGATTAAGCCTATTTAAAATTTCCCTTTACATGTGAAGTCAATTTTATTCTTCTATTTGGGTGGTCGTGGCGGGGCGTTGTTCTTGGAGTCAATCTGGGCGTAATCTGTGTTGGGGATGGCGGTGATGTTTTTTGTCTGGGCGCAAAGTGGCTGAAGTCTAGCCGTCCGTAGGTCAAGCCGTCAGCGTTGGACACTGCTGCTACTTCGGTCTGACCATCTTGAACATAAAATAAGAGACAGCATTCACGCCACTAATATAGGCAACCAGGTTATCACGACAATTGCCAATCATGTGTAAGTGTGTGAACGGAGAAAGAGAAATGAAGTGGAAAGAGAAAACACACGAGGCAGATATACAGTGAGAGAGAGAGAGAGAGAGAGAGAGAGAGAGAGAGAGAGAGTTGAGAGAGAGAGAGAGAGAAAGAATGGGGGTAGGGGAGAGAGATTATAATAATAAAATAATGAATAATTATGGTTTTGATTTTTGACACTTTATTATCCCTTTTTTTAACGGGGAAAGGCGTAGTCGCAGCCTGTGACGCGCCCAAACCCAAACTATACCTAATATTAGTTAAATATTTTTAAAAATTTATTTTTGCTGGGCAGGAAACCGGGGTACCAGGAAAAATCCCGAATAGTTGCCCGAGTAGAAAGTAAATAACAGTCGGAGAATCATAACGCCCAGAGGCAATATCGATCCCACAGCTGTCAGCGCTATTGGTTTCTAGCCTGTGGGCGAGGTAAGTTAGTCCCGCCTTAGACCATTCGACCACAATGCTAACAACTGATGGTTCAATGTATTTTCCATATTCCATCCTGGCCTATTGGTGTAGCGTTCTAATTTTCGACATCGCAGTCATTGCCGTTTTGTTCTGGATAGTGTTAATAAATCTTCGTGCCCCCCCCCCCATCCCTACCCCTCCCTGTGGGGGTGCCGGGGGTTTCAGTATAAATAGTATCCCCACTTTCTGGAAATTAAGTGCTTTAAATTCCCACTATCGCTGTCTTTCTCCTTTGTTCTTTCTCATTCTTATTCTGTTCTATCAATCTACTATACTATCTTCTTCTTCGCTAGACCAGTCACATACCTTTTTCTTGAAAACTCTTTCCGGGACAAAACTCCTCATTTGTGTATGAGGTCTGTTGGATCATCTTGGAAATATTGGACGCTTTCTGCTAGGTGGTCACTGGGGCTTCCTATGATGTTATTATTTGGCAATGTAGGCATTTTATATGTATGTGTTTTGTTGATATTTTATAATGATGTTTATATTCTATTTTGTTTTTGTAAACAGGGGTTCGATAAATTAGAGTACAGCCTCAGCGTCCCCTGCGTAGGATGTCTTTATTGTAAAGTGACTGGCTGGTGGAGTGCCTTCAGTGTTGCCACCAGGGTTGTTTCAGCAGATCTTTTATGCGGATCAGGGGCGAGTCCTCTTTCAGCGAAGTTGTGGTCTTGATTTTGTGGTCCTGATTTGGCTGTACTGGTCCTGATTTGGGTCGGAAGAGTCCGCTGGACCTAAAATAATAATCATGTAATGTAATGTAATGTAATGTAATGTAAGGTAAAATGTTCATGTTTGTGGAATTTAAAAAAATGCTTTGACTTTGGATAATGCAAACAACGTCACTAGGGTTGTTTTGGCAGATCTTTTATGCAAGGAGGTAGAAAAAGATGGAGACCGAAAAAGAGGTGGGAGGACAACATTCGAGAATGGACTGGTTTGACACTGAGAGACCATCAGGGTTGCTGAGGACAGAGGAAGATGGAGTACTCTGGTTAAACGATCATCTGTGGTGCCCCTACGACCTCCTGGTTACGGGATAGGATAGGACAGGATCTATCTATCTATCTATCTATCTATCTATCTATCTATCTATCTATCTATCTATCTATCTATCTATCTATCTATCTATCTATCGATCTATCTATCTCTGGTCCTGATTTGGCTCGAAAGAGTCCGCTGGACCTAAAGCAATAACCATGTAATGTAATCTATCTATCTATATATAGAGGTTGTCCTCCAACCTCTTTTTATGTCACCATCTTCTTCTGCCTCCTTGCCCAGGACGGTCTTTGCAAGGCTTGATGCTCTGGTGACGTGGCCATTCCATCGGAGTTTCAGTTTCTTCACCACTGTGAGCAGGTCATCGTGTTGTACAATGGCTTCTGTGATGGTCTGTCGGACTTTGTCGTTGGAAATGTACTGATGTAGCACCTCATCTCCATGCTTTGTAGTATTCGTTGTAGATCTGCTGTGAGAGTCCATGTTTCACAAGCGTATAGGAAGATGGAGATGTTAAGGGAGCGCAGCAGTCTCACCTTGGAATGTAGACTAACGGTCCTGTCTTTCCAAATGGGTTTAAACCTTGTTTGTGCGATCCTGCAGAGAACTTCCTGTCGGGACACACTGTCTGATACAATGGCTCCTAAATATTTGAAGCTATGTACTTTGTTGAGGAATTGGTCTTGGACTTTGATGTCCGTGCTGGTGCCATTGGTCTTGGAGAGAGTACGCATCCTTGACTCACACTGATTGTTGTTCTGAACCAGTTTCTGATGGCTCTGTTGTGGAAGACTGCACTGGTAGCCTTGTCATACAGGTTTTTGATGACTTCAATAATTTTAAGGCTAATGTTGTAAACTCTTATGGTTGCCCACAGAGGTGCATGCCAGACTCGGCCGGTCAAACGCTTTCTTGAAGTCTACGAACACATGATATAGATGTTGTTGGTGCTGTAGGTATTTGTCGCAGTTTATTCTGAGGTTGAAAATCTGTTCGGTGGTTTTTCGCCCAGCCATGAATCCAGCGTGTTCTTCAGCTATGATTTGTTCAGCTTGGGGTTTCAACCTGTTGAGTATTATGTTCAGGAGGACCTTGCTGGGATGGCTGATGAGGCTGAAGGTTACCTTCTTTGGGAAGAGTGATGACAAGCGACTGGTTCCATGGATAAGGATCCCAGGGATATTTATCTAGTGCTAATTCCTAAGGAACAATATGAGTTCAAAGCGCAGTACTCACGTATTCATTCTAAACATCTGGCTTCATGCAAAATAAAATCAAGCAAGACACTTGCTAACGAATAAGAGACGAGGGAGGGAGGCAGAAGGGAGAGCTAAGAAGGGGTGATAGGGTGGGTGGTGACGGTAGTCGGAATAAAAAAAATAAAAAGGGATGAGACGATGATGATGGAAGGCAAGATGCCGGGTCTGCAGTTCAGTTATTCCTCTGCCAACGTATTCAGTTATAACCACACACCATAAGTCAGATACTTACAGAAGAGTAGATTTGACTGTCATCAGTACAGTCCAACAGATCTATCAGTGGCAACCTGCAACAGCAAAAAAAAGGTTCCATTTCATTTGCTGTTTAGCGGTAGAATGCTGTCACTACTCACTGCATCAGCCTGCTTCCAGTGAAGAGTTCAGTGATTGGGCGGAATGCGTTAGTTTTCTGATATAGCCTTAGAAACAAAATCACCTTACATACTATTACTAGTGAATGTGAATGTGCACCAGTCTCTAGGTTTGCAGCACATCTCTGGATACGATTCAACCCTTGCCTGCACGGAAAATTTATCCTTGGCTGATTACTCTGCACTAAATTCCAGGTAAAAATACATCAACCAAAATACTTACATTTCAATCTCCTCGCTCATCTCATCTTCATTTTGCGTGGGTTTTGTGTCGGCCACGATGTAAAACTTCAGCACCGCACAGAATGATAGTTACGCGTTTTAAAAGTCGTCTAAAATCAGCCAAAGGATTCTAGACGATTCTAGTTACATCTACTTGATTTTAAAAGAGTTCAAAAGCTAGAATACTTGTAATTTAGAATTTCATAGTTCAAATTTTCGAAAAACGGTGCGACGCTCTCACCCTCTTGCTGGCGAAAGTCAAAAGTGCATGTGGTTACCACTGATCTACTTTTTTGTGCATAAAAGCGGAATAGGACAGAATGTTGAAAATGCAGACATAGAATATTGACTATGGCCAGAGCATGTAGATCAAATTTGATGAAAAGAATCCTCCCCCAAAATTATTATTTTGCTAATTAATGTTGTCGTCGTAATGGTGGCATTTACGGAAGTCACCCTAATGGTAACAAAATTGAATGGCATATTTCTCCAATATAATGGATCTAAGAACAGTTCCAAATATATATAATGTTGGTTATTTTTTTATTAGTCACACATCACCTCCCACCTGTGTGGGGTTGTGATGACGTTGGTCAACTGTCGTTTTGAAGTACTTTGGTCCGTTTGCGCTATGTTAGTCACAGCCCTGGCATCGTTAAACATTTACATCCGTGTTGCCAAGTACTTCCCTGTTACTCAAGAGTTCGTAAGACCCTGTTTCCATGAATCCAATGTGAATTATGGACTTCACCCCGCACACTAGTTAAAGAGTGACACGCAATTCCACTTTAGACCTTGTCGCGAAATGAACTGATAATGCAAGTGTGCTGCGTTTGAGTTCCTTTTTTCTTCTTGCCCTCTCATCTTCTTATAATATTATGTTATTTTACGCCGTAATAAATTACCATAGCTCTGGACGAAAACAAGATCTAACACAAGCCATCCAAGGAGCCCAATGTTAGCATGCAATGCACTGTCAAACTCTTCGTACAAGTGAACGATCCAAAATGTATTGCCATTTATTTGAACCACCTTATCTACCTTGTTGACAGAAGGAGCGGGTTCTCTAACTGCAGTGACACGGGGAGGGAGTTGGACAAAAACATGACAAAGTATTTTTTAAAATAGGAAAGATATTGATTATTATGTCGCTACACGCTTGCCTTACACACATTTCCATCATACATCAACTATTATGAGGAATTAATTTGTCACTTGGCTTTGCAGCAAACCAAATCCAACTTAAACACTTACTGGAAGAAAGACGCTTGTGAGGCGGGGCCTTCTTACGTAGCTACAGCTTTCTTTATCCCTTTCGATCGTTGCCAAGAGAACATGCACTGAGTTGCAACCATTTGGCTGGAAAATCTGTCTCGCGATTGTAAAAATGTATAAAAACATTTATGACAGGGTCCAAATTATGGGTTTAATACAATGTTAGAAATGTACCACAGTTGTTGGAATTGAGGTAACATTTTAACAAATTTGAGAAGCGTATTACAGTTGGTGGAAATGCTTAGCTTTGATACAAAGAAGTCTGTATCAGTGTTGATAATAAGAGGTTAGAAAAACTAAAACGTAATTAGCGCTAAGCTTATCCAAACCTGAAGGAGACGGAAGATAAATAAATTGTTGAGATAGATGATTAAAAGTGGTGGTAGAAATGTCAAAAATTGTTTTGGGTTTTGTGAAATTAAAACAAGAAACAGGAAATAAAAAGTAAAACAAAAAACTATGGTTGTTGATTGTGGGAGTTGGTTAAAAAGGAAATTTGTGCAGCTTAAATATAAATAAAGACATTGATAGGTTTGATTATTCAGCAACATGGAGTTATTTATATTATACCTTGTTAAAGATGTGAAGTTGATTAAAAGTACAGATGCAATATTAGTAATTTAGAAATAATAGCTTAGAGGGTAGGTGTGAGTTTGAAAGTGATAAGTTAGGTAGTGAGGAGATGTATTAGTGTGGGAAAGTAATCTTTAATCAACGTTAGAGAAAAGACGTGGAGCTAATGTAGCTATGTTTCACCTTTAGCATCGCGTAGCCGGTTAGGTAGTGAAAGAAACTCCACAGAATGGTGTAAGGAGAATTATAGGAGATAATGTGGCGGTTTTGAAAAGTTTCTTGAAATTAATATTAATGAGAGAAAGAACGCAGGCCCATGTAGATATGTTTACAGATATTCATAATTTAATCATCTACATAAATATATTATTTTAAATTTTTAAAAAAGCTTTTATAATATGTATTTATTTATTTATTTATTTATTTATTTATTTATTTATTTATTTATTTATTTATTTTCCATCCTAATGAGAGTGAGAAAGGGAGAGGGAGGCATTCGCAATTTCGTTGCTGTATTTTTAGGTATGGGTGCTCCCATTGGTCTATTTTTTTTCTGTTTTGTGCATGCATCAGCTATGTGGGCATGTAGGTGAAGGTGGGTAAGGTGGGTGGGGGCGGGCGGCCACTCGTCAATGAAAAGGGAGGTCACATCTATCTTATGAATGTTAAACATCTCGTGTTCTGGGCTGTCCAACCGGTGCGCGTGCGTTTTTGCGTTGCTGGCCTCTGTTTTTGTTCCCACTCTGTGGAACTCTTTGCCTTCCGACCTTCGCCTCATACAGTTGCATGATAATTTCAAGAAGAATGTAAAAACCCACCTCTTTTCCAAATATTGCAGCCATTGAAAGTTCGCCGAAGTCTATTGGACATTTTTATTTCTGTTTATATACTTCATGTTTTAGTGTACAGTATTGTACAGTCTCTTATTCTGCGAGTGCTTGTGTGGCAGTATGCGTGTGAGCGCTTTGAGCAGACTTTTTAGTTTGGAATTGCGCTTTATTTAAAAAAAATTATTATTTATTAAATATAAATAAACTAATACCTGTAACAATAAAAGCATGTCACAATGATGATGACGAGATAGCACGTCATTGTATTTGACGACGTACGTCCACTTGAGCAGTCAAGGGGTAGACAACCAAAGACGCTTTCCTACTGCAAAACCAAAGGAACCCCATAAGATTTTGGGAAGGTCAAAGGTCGAATGTATTGGTCTTTGAGGGACTGATGTAGGGGATTACTACAGCACCTGGTATGGCCAAGAGTGAACATTTCACACTGTCTTGACACTGATATTCAAAAAGCAACAAGCCATGGCCCACAGCATGCTTTTATGCATAACATGTACAATAAAACGGACTTGATCCAAGATCTGGTAGAGACGAACTCAGATGATGAGATGCTGGGACTTTCAATGTCACGTGCATCCTGTGCAAGGTTATGGGGTCGATCATCTGATCAGAGAACAGATATCGGAGCACATAAATTGGACTCAAACAACTTGGTCAGTGCGCACCAACACGACTTTGTCCAGGGTCGATCATGTGCTACCCAGCTGCTGGATGTTATGGTCGGAGATTATCAGTGCTGGGAGCAGTACTCGGCCTTATCTCATCGCAGACATTTCGCCAAGATGGCAACTCATTGCGTTGATATTTTATAATGATGTTTGTATTCTATTTTGTTTTTTTTGTAAATGGCGGTTCGATAAATTAGAGTGTAGCCTCAGCGTCCACTAGGTGGGATGCCTTTATTGCACAGTGACCGGCTGGTGGAGTGCCTTCGGTGTTACCGCTAGGGCTGTTTCAGTAGATCTTTTATGCGGATCAGGGGTGAGTCCTCTTTCAGCCCAGTTGTGATCTTGATTTTGTGGTCCTGATTCGGTTGTTTGCAGTCCGCTGGACCCTGTAAGCAATGAATAATTAAATAAGCACTGCGTGATTGAGAAGGTTCTAGGCTGAAGGCTGTTTGTTCCGTTTTCAGTAGTCTTGTACGTCCGATCCTCGAGTACGCATGAACACTCAGCATGGCAGCCATATCTAAAAGGTGCCACGCATGCCACACAAGGTTGTATATTCTCACATGTCAATGTGTTTCAACCATTTTCTAAACACATTTCGCGATGTTTTTTTTTTTTAATGGCTGTGCCGATTTTGACAATTATTTGTGTGGCGGAGTGGGAGGCGACTAGTCACGCTTGGGAGAGACTGCCGGAGTTTGTTCCCTTGTTGTTAGTCTGGCCTTGGGTGGCGCCTGCTCTGCAGAATCCTTGGGTGCGTGCTTGAACCACTGGAGTATGCAGGACAAGGCGACACGACGTATGTTCTCCTCGCCTGACTCTTCGTCTTCTGCTTTTAGGGGTGAGGAGGGTTAAATTGCCGGCTGGCATTCTATTCAGGTTTGTGGCAGTGACCTGTAGAGAGTGTCGTGGCACTAGTAATACTTTGTATGGGCCTCTTACGAGGTATAGAAGAAAATAACAGTTCGGGTTGGGTTGTGTTCTCTTGGTCGTGGCCGAGAGTCGGGGGTCAAATACTCCCCTCGGCTATCTTTGACTGCGGATAGTTTAGACAGCGGTCTATCATTTCATGTTTTCATTTTGCCTTGTTAGGATTAAACAAGTCACAAAACTACGAAGAAAATGAATACGTTTGAAAATGCTTTTGTTTAGCTATTCTTGTGTGAACCTCTTGAACTAACTAATTTGGAATGGTTTACCACCGTGTTTATTTAGGTAGTTTATACATTATGTTTATATATTCACATGCGTAATTTTAAAGATGGACCTATCTATTGGTCTACCTTCTCGTTTTGGTGCAAGGATATTTCAGGCCAAATTGAGTTAATACGGCGTATTCATTTCGCTGTTGAATAAGTCTGAATAAGTCCTTGCTTCGTCATTTCAGTGGTGTAAACAGTGTAATTTTGTGTTGTGAACGGTTTCTTTTTTTTAATGCATTTGTTGTTATATAAGTGTCTTGTTAAAGCACGAACATTGCTGCTAGTAGACGAAGGCGCACTCGAGACAGTATAATGTATCCCTTTCTAGAATTGTTTTGCACAAGTTGCTAGTATAGATGGCATCCAAATCATGTCTGTGGCTACACGTACAATGGCTAATTGTTTGGTTAATCATCGCACTTATTAGAAATATTCTTCCTGGTACAAGGTCAAAACGTTGCGGCGAAAATTCAGCTTCGGCAGTTGTTATCCGGCCTTGGCTCGGCATAAAACAGGACACAAGGCGAAGAGCTTTACGTGCACTATAACTGTGGACAAGGATTTTTCCACTTTGTGTTTAATGGGAACTGGTTCCAACAATGCTAATAGGCTGGCTACTCATAGTCAAGTTTTGACAGCAGTTTAGTTTACTTTATATAAAGTTTCTTTTATATTTTGGATCTTTTTTTCCACCCAAAAACTGTTGATCTATGAACTTACGAAGCTGTGTGGCTGCCCGTGATAGTTAAGTTACAATTGTGTTTATCATCTACGAGTGAACAACAATTGTTATGTGTGTCATTTTGAATGGGTGAATATGATGTGTGTTTGCTTTGATTAAAGGTGACTTTTATTGATTCATTGATTGATTGATTGATTGATTTCATAATTTATTTAGACAACGCTTAAGTCAGAAATTATAACATTAATTTGGAAAACCAAATGTAAGCCCACATACACATCTCAGGATCAAGATTCTTCGTTGCAATAAATCAAGCAAATTTATGATCTAGACTAGAGTGGAGAGAGAGGAGCACCAAGCATCAAGTAAGCTTAATACGTACATACGTGGTTTACAATGGCAGCCCTGCTGGTTCTTGTTTACATTTTACTCAGCACTGTAAACCGACCAGAAGCTGCAGCTAAATGTAAGTTTATTGGATTTAATTTTGCTTCATATTATTATTTATTTTTTATTTTTAGTTTGTTAATTTTTTTTAATTTATTGCTTTGTGTTTCCAGGCTTGTCAGTCAAATGACATTGTCTAAACATTGGTATTATGTGGCTGTATGTATTTGTAGTGAACGAGATGGCAGAGACTGTAGCGTGTGGGTGTGTGCGTGTGTGTGTGTGTGTGTGTGTGTGTGTGTGTGTGTGCGGAGGTATAAGCCTTAAAATGGGTGACTAACCTTGCTTTTTATGCAGGAAATGTGTGTGTGTGTGTGCGTGTATGTGTGTGTGCAGATCTGGTACTTTAGTTGAAAGTATAATGTATAATTGTTGGCGGAATATAATTTTAGTAGTTGCTATTTTGTGGATTTATGGATTACTTTTACTTATTCATTTTATTATTATTATTATTATTATTATTATTATTATTATTATTATTATTATTATTATTATTATTATTATTATTATTATTATTATTATTACTATTTATTTTTATTTTTTATTTTTTTTAATATTATTTTTAAAAATAATTTGCTGAAAGGCAGTGCACTGTATGAGTTTTCCGTTGCATTTCTTGATTTGACTTTGAAATAGCCGGGAATGACAACGAGCCAAATGTAGGTCTGTTGGACACCGTGACTCAACAACCACTGAACGAATTTTGACCAATCGCCATAGGAACATTACCTAGATCAGGGGCCTGCCTCCTGTGTCATCGTATTGTTCTACAGCAAAGGTCAAGGTCACTGTAGTCATTTTGTTGTTATAACGTTTTGCTCATGCAATATCCTAAAAAAAAAAAAACAAAAAAAAACAAAAAAAAAAACACGTCTGAAACGATTTTGTTGAGTGTTGGTATACATACAGGTACTTCAAATCATGGGTCATTCTTCAAAAGCAGTCCTGTGGTCGGTCAGTGGGTCGGTCCGTCGCTCCGAAATACACATTTTTGTTTAAAACAGTTTTTGCCTTATCTCAAAAATACCTTAACCAAAATTCCTCATTTTGACTTTGCGGATACATTTACTACTGCTTGGCATGTTACAGCATTTGTATTTGTACTTTCTCAAAGGTCAAGGTCATCGTGCTTCACCATTTTCTAAACACGTTTTGTGCTGCATCTAAACATTGGCTGGGAAAATTTTGATGAAGTTTTGGTTTGTAGATTGATCAGATAGTGGCCTATCATTCTACGTCTTCCTTTTGCGTCGTTAAGATAAACCCCAGTCACAGCACCGACAACAATATACACATTTTGAACATGTTTATTTTCGGCTGATGTGAATATGTGTCTGGAAGTACATTTGAATGGCTTGCCATCTTGTTTCATTTTGCTTTGCTACAATAAACCCGGTTTACAACACGGCCAAGAAGATGAACATTTTTACAAATGCTTATTTTTCGGCTAAGTATGTGAGTGTCTGAAAAAATACATTTGATTGGATGTTTTCTCTTGGTTGGTTATTGTTTATTGTCTTCTTCATCCAAATGATAAGACGCACACATTCAACCTCTCTCTCTCTCTCTCTCTCTCTCTCTCTCTCTCTCTCTCTCTCTCTCTCTCTCTCTCTCTCTCTCTCTCTCTTTCTCTCTCTCACTTTCTGTCACGAACACACGCGCTCGCGCCTATACACACACACGCACACACAAACAAATAATCCTGTCCTATCCTATCCTATCCCGTAACTCGAAAGTCGTTGGAGCACCACAGATGATCGTTTAACCAGCGTACTCTATTTTTGTCTTTTCACAAAATCGTATTGATACAAACCAAGCTACCGGAGAATCAATAACATCTTTGCTAACTTAGCGTTCATATCAAAACGTATGTTATTAATAGAACTCATAGTTTGTAAATCATTTCGCCCCCCTCCCCCCTCCAAAAAAAAACAGAAATAAAAAAAAGGACGAATCTGACTGATATGAAGTAAGACACGTTTCAAATATACAGTTTTATTACTTTTGCAAAATAGGTAAAGGTAAAGGTGGTCCCATAGCCTTGTTGCCGTAGGGGAGCGTGGTGTTGGAGATCACACTTATCTTGGGCCAGCGTAATGAGGGTGATGCCCATCTCTCTCCCTCGCTGCTTTACCTTCCCCACCCTTAACAGATTGTTTACAATATTTAATTTTAATTAAGTTTAGTAACAGTCTATGTGCCATGCTTACAACTGATATAAACAAGTTTTATCATAACTAACATTGAATGTAACCGCTTTTACTTTTTTTTTAAATTATTTTTTTTTAAAGAAGAAAATAGAGTTTGAGAATATCTTTGTAAATTAACGGTATTTTTATTGTTTGTTATTTGCTGTAGTACTAAACTTCATATTGCGTTTTTCAACAACTTTTTGTATGCTATTTTTTCATGCATCTGACCCCCACTTTTTTTTTTTTTAACCCTCTCAATCACGATTTTTGCGCACGCTCGTTAGAGTTTGTGCGTGCGATTGTGCGTGTGCGTGTGTAAATAACGAGGGACTCTGATTTAACTTTTCTACCGTCTGTGTGATTGGACGTTTGCTGGGGAGGAGGATGTGCCAAGGACGTAATCTATATTCGTATCATTATGCATGAATTTCTCTTTACATTCTCTGTACATTTGACGCTTTACACCTCCCATAGGAGACTCGGGGTGGCGCGGTAACTCAGTTGATAGTGAGCTGCTTTCTTATGCCGAAGGTCACCGGTTCGAACCTTGGGTGGGACGAACTTACGTGATGTATGTGCCAGACTTTTCAGGTTACCGAGGGTTTTCTCCGGGTACTCCGGTTTCATCCCTTACCGTTCTAATAATGGTATTGGTTGCAGTCAATTTAAAAATTCAAACATAAATTTTGATATCTGTCAGAACGCCATGTTATGAGCTCGACTGACAAAAAAGCTCTCATGATAAAATCCTTTATTATTATTATTATTATTATTATTATTATTATTATTATTATTATTATTATTATTATTCCTATCCTATCCTATCGTGTCCCGTACCCCGGAGGTCGTAGGGGCACCACAGATGATCGTTTAACCAGCATACTCCATTTTTCTCTGTCCTCAGCAGCCCTGATGGCTTCGCTCAGTGTCAAACCAGTCCATTCTCGAATGTTGTCCTCCCACCTCTTTTTCGGTCTCCCTCTTCTTCTACCTCCTTGCACTGTGCCTTGCAGAATGATCTTTGCAAGGCCTGATGATCTGGTGACGTGGCCATACCATCGGAGTTTCCGTTTCTTCACCACTGTGAGCAGGTCATCGTGTTGACGGCCAACGTGCATTCGCCTACTCCGCACCTAAGCAGTGGAATTCCCTTCCCTCCCATATCCGCAACATACAATCAACACAAGCATTCAAAAAGGCCCTCAAAACCCACCTCTTCAAACTGCATTATTCAGTCTGATTTGTATCCCGCTGCCATTCTCTCCTCTTTTGTCTCTGTCTGATCCGTAAGTGTATACACGGCTGTACATATTTATACTGTTTTTCCTCCTGGGCCTAACCGGGCATATAAATAGCTGTGAATAGGTTTTTGCTATTCTATTTCTGTCTTTTCTGTCATTTGTGTACATAGTTGTAAATAGTCTATTTCTGTCTTTTTTTGTAATTTGTGTACATAGTTGTAAATAGTTTGTACCCTTACTGTTCTGTCTTTTGGTGTATTGTAGCAAAAGCAATGTTTTATCGAGTGCATGTATTTATATGTAATGATTATGTAAAGCGTGGTGAGTCTGGTCATAGGCTGGAGTACCCGCTATATAAAAATCCGTTATTATTATTATTATTATTATTATTATTATTATTATTATTATTATTATTATTATTATTATTATTATTGTTATTATTATTATTATTATTATTATTATTATTATTATTATTATTATTATTATTATTATTATTATTATTATTATTATTTGTCCAATGGCTTGTGTGATGGTCTGTCGGACTTCGTCGTTGGTGATGTGTTGGGTATAGGAAATGCCCACAAATCTTCTGTAGCACCTCATCTCCATGCTTTGTATTCTTCGTTGGAGATCTGCTGTGAGGGTCCATGCTTCGCAAGCATATAGGAAGATGGAGATGACAAGGGAGCGCAGCAGTATTACTTTAGAATGTAGCCTGATGGTCCTGTCTTTCCAAATGGGCTTCAACCTTGTCAGGGCAGCAGTTGTTTGTGCGCTCCTGGAGAGGACTTCCTGTCGGGACCCATCACACCTGCTCAGTGCCTATGTGAGCAGCACTCTTAGGTTCTCCCACATTTTGCTGGCTGCGGGCTATTTATAGCTTGCCTACACCCTCCCTTTCAGTGAAAGGAAAGGAAAGAAGAGCACCAGTGAAGCTATTTATAGCTAGCCTGGCTGAACTAACTTCAAAACCTAAAAGCTTTGGTTGAGTCAGTGTGCCATTTTCTGACACAATGGCTCCCAAATAGTTGAAGCTATGCACTGTGTTGAGGGATTGGCCTTGGACTTTGATGCCGTGTTGATGCCGTTGGTGTTGTTGGTCATCATTTTGATCTTCTCTGCACTTATTTCCATTCCATAAGCTCTGGAGGTGGTGTCAAGCCTCTGTACCAGCTGTTCAAGTTCTTGTTCCTCTCTAGCCAATCTATCAATGTCATCCGCAAAACGAAGATTGGAGATTGCTCTACCCCCTATGCTGACTGTGCCTTCGTGATCTGCAAGAGCATCTGACATGATGCGCTCTAGGAAAATGTTGAAGAGTGTTGGAGAGAGTAGGCATCCTTGACGCACACCGATTGTTGTTGTGAACCAGTTCCCGATGACGCTGTTATGGTGGACTGCACTGGTAGCCTTGTCATACAGGCTTTTGATGACTTCAATAATTTTAGGGCTGATGTTGTACACTTTCATTGTTGCCCATAGAGCTGCATTCAAGACTCGGTCAAACGCCTTTTTGAAGTCTATGAACATTATGATATAGATTTGTTGGTGCTGTAGGTATTTCTCACAGATTAATCTGAGGTTGAAAATCTGTTCAGTGGTACTTCGCCCTGCCCTTAATCCTGCTTGTTCTTCAGCTATGATTTGTTCAGCTTGGGGTTTCAACCTGTTGAGTATTATTTTCAGGAGGACCTTGCTGGGATGGCTGATGAAGCTGATGGTGCGGTAATTTTCACACTCCTGAAAGTTACCTTTTTTGGTAAGAGTGAAGACAAGCGACTGGATCCATGGTGTAGGCCACTCTCCACTCTGCCAGATCTTGTTACAGATAATGGTAAGGGCATCAATCATCGCTTCTCCTCCTGCTTGTAGCAGTTCCGAGGGTATGTTGTCCACTCCCGGACTTCCCTTTCCCCAGCGATTGCACTGCTGCCTCAACTTCTTCCCGGAGAATTGGGAGGATTTCTTCTTCTTCTCTGTTCTCGGAACATGCTAGAACTGATGTGTCTCCATTTGGTGTATGGTTGTAAAGGTCAAAGCAGTACTCTGTTCATCTGTCCATTATTAATAATATTATTATTATTATTATTATTATTATTATTATTATTATTATTATTATTATTATTATTATTATTATTATTATTATTATTAATATTATTATTATTATTATTATTATTATTATTATTATTATTATTATTATTATTATTATGTGTTGTTTAGAATAAACATAATTTTAAAAATATGTATTTTTGTGCGCCTGTGTCTTTGGTCTCGAAGGGCACAGTGCAGCCAGAAATAAAAAGTTGACTTGAGAAATAATATTGTGAGTAATGTTCTAATTAGCGAATATGGGTATTAGTATTAGTATTTCCTTGCATTGACAGAACAGCGCTTGTGCTCGCAACAGTAGCGGCAGCTTACGTTCCGGTTTTTGGAGCTTACGTTCTGGATTTCTGTTACGAAGATGTCTGTACATTTTAACTTTGAAGAGTGGTGCAAGCAGGTGCCTGCGGCTGCCGTAGGTGTGCTAGTAGACAATGGGTTTGATAACTATCAGGTGTTAATCAACACCACAGAAGAAGACTTGACAGCGCTTGACCTAAAACGGGGGCACCTGAGCTGTGTTTCTTAGGCCGCGAGCCAAACAAGCATGCTCGTCGCGGGCCAAGCGGTATCAAGAGTGCCTAAGAAACGACCAGCAGAAGCAAGTTTGTTTTGAAAATGGCGTACATTTCGAAGTGCATTGTGAAGGCGATAGCTTTAGAGGAGGTGTCTTCGGATTCAGGCAGTGACAGTGCACAAACTGTCTTTATTATTATTATTATTATTATTATTATTATTATTATTATTATTATTATTATTATTATTATTATTATTATTATTATTATTATTTTAAATTATTATTTCTGCGCCTAATCTAATCCAGACCTAGCTCTAGGCGCTTACTTGAATAAGAACAACTTTAACTATAAAACAGAACGAAGAAACCTCATGAACTATTAACAGTAAGCTTATAAACAAAAACTAATGACTATCAAACTAAACACACACACACGCACGCACCCACACACACATACTCGCTCACGAGCACTCACACACGCACTAACTATGATTTTGCAGTGCAGATCTGTTTCATTCATTTGAATAGGTGGAAGGAAAATAATGACAAACTGTCATGTCGCCTATGGAGATAGTATTTTGCCTGGCAGCTTAGTTATTTGGAGACGCAAACAAAACAACCGTGTCGTGTGGAGCCCGTGCAAAATTTATAGTTATCACATTATTTTGTTGTTGTCAATGAGTGTAAGGTGTATTGATCTGTGTATATGTCTAGCATAATATGACATCTGTAACTAGAGCATGCAAGCGATGTTTACGAATGTTTAAAGCACACATCAACGGTTTCCTTAATTTCAACTTGATGGGATGGTTACCAAAAGAAAACAATGAAGCAACATTTCAATGCCCATAACATTTATTATTGTACAAACTGCACACACATTTTAAAAACAACATTCATGTATTGACAAAAGTATACACACCAACACACACATAATAATAATAATTTATTTTGTATAGCGCAATTCAAACATAAAATGCTTCACAAAGCGCTTGATCACACGCAGCCACACACAGATACACACGCATAATAAATCTATTCTGCATTTAAAAACAAGACAACATGTAAACCTAGTAAAGGTAACAAACCAACAAATAAAAGTATAAAATCAGTCAATCAATCAATAAACTTATATAACATAAATGAATAATTTCACAGAAAAAATTTAAGAGAGGGACGTTAATACCAAAAGAGGCAGATCAACAATGCCTCATCTAAGATGTAAAGTGTAAATGGTGGTGAAATACAGCAGTTTTAAAAGTAGAATAATCGTTGAATAACTAAACATCGTTACAACGTATGACAGGCCAGATGAAGAGAATAAAAGCTTGTGTAATGGCATTAATCTGGTTTAAAAAGAAAACATATTTGTAATTCACATAATAATAGTAACAACACCAATAACAATAATAATAATAATAATAATAATAATAATAATAATAATAATAATAATAATAATAAATAATAATAATAATAATAATAATAATAATAATAATAATAATAATAATAATAATAATAATAATAATAATAATAGCAGTTTCTAATTTCATTTACAGTGAAAACAAGTTAAGAGGTATCAAATGTCATTTAAAAAAGCAAAACAATTTTAAGACAAGTACACGCATACGCACATGCATCCACGTACACACGCATTCACCCACACATTCACACACACACACACACACATTCACACCCACACACACACACACCCCTACACACACACATTTCAGGTATCAGCGCAACAGGGTGTCCGCAAGGGAGGATGTTCTACAGGTGTAAGAGGAAGAGATAGGTTTTCATTTGGGCTTTGAAAGAGTCAAGAGATGGAGATTGGCGAAGGCTGCATGGGAGTTTGTTCCACAGGGTAGGAGCATAGACGGAAAAAGCTCTTTTGCCAAATGTTCCAAGAGAGTAGCGAGGAACTGTCAGAAGAGAAGCATCTTGAGAGCGAAGAGTGCGGGTTGGCTTGTAAGGGTTGAGAAGTTCAGAGAGGTAGACAGGAAACATACACACAACTCATAGACATGACTACCACATTCGCTCCTGCCAACAAAATGACGTCCTCGTCATTTTAATCAACGTGAAAACATAAAAGTTTTACACTGAGTTGGCAACGATGCATTCACTAAGTCGGGCAATACATGTACTTGCGGCTTTACATGTGACAATCAAATATAAGTTGCATGACAATTATGATAAACTAATAACTGAGAATAATACAAAACTTAAAATTTAGCAAGCAAAGTACACTATACTAACACACACATACACCAACACACACAAATACACAGTGCATAAAAATGACTAAAAATAAAATGTTCTGACTGGCACATTTTGTTTGCCCCTTGAGACAAATTGTGAAATATAAATAAAGCCTGTTTACCTCATACAAATGAACTAAATAAGTAGGAACCCTCACCCTGCTACAGCCACTACACACCACACCCGAAAGGTGTATCTAATAGCATCATCATTTGCTTTGCACCAGCCACCACGCATCTGTACTAACTCTATATTGAAACAAACATGATGAGGTCAACCGAAATGAATAAACTTTGTTTGAGGCTTATATTATTATAAAATTCTATATAATAACAGAATAAGTGTAAACTAAATCCGTCCTTTATTTTATGAGAAATATCCGTTACAGACACATACACACACGCGCACACACAGACTGGAGGGGTGGTAAAGAAGTCGCAGCAGTCACGCACACGTCTCCACCTTCAGACTCGGGAGGTATCTTTTCTTTGGTGGCAGGAGGGTCTTGGATCTTGTAGATTTGGCTCTTCTGCGCACCAGCCACATCTAAATGCATACCTCCTTCCTTCACCAGCACAACATTGGCCAGCTCACCAGCATAACCCTGAAGGCCCCCCTCTTGTCCTGCCAAAACAACGTGTGATAGTAGGTTACCTAAAGATCCATGGAATCACTCACCATTGATGCGAGTGCTCTTATGTATGTCAACAACAAAAATAAAATAACATTAATAATGAAATATATATATAGGCCCATATAGGTTAGATTTTCTCCAAGAAGAAGAAAATGTTTTTTTTTACACTTCATTATCCATTTTTATCGGGAAATTATGGGCCGGCCTCCCCTGCGGAATGCGTAGTCGCAGCCTATGGCTTGGCCAAACCCAACCTATCTAATATGTTCTCAAATGTCGCTGGGGGAGCAAATCGGAGTACCCGGATAAAATCCCAGAGACGTTGCCCGAGTCGAAAGTAAATAATATTCGGAGAAACATAATGCCCAGGTGCTGGATGGAAGAGAGATCTGTGACAGTTCTTGCGAAATGGTCAAAAACAAACCAGTTCGGGCAGAGGGTGCAGAGAATTCTTTTGCCGGTGTTGCATCCCCACCCACTATGCCCCGCCTCAGCCGTGATAAACTTGTTCCGGAGGACGGGAGAGATCAGGGACCAAAATGTCAAGCCTTTCCTCTTTCCCCCCAAGTGTTTGCCAAGAGACTCAAGTCGCTGTTGGGTGGTCGTACTGACGTTACTAGTCACAGTTTCAGACGGGGAGGTGCCACGTGGGCCCTGACTTGCGGTGTCCCGGGAGAGATCATCAAGGTGATGGGTGACTGGCAGAGTGCCTGCTACCTGTTCTACTTGGACCAGATCCCCCAACAGATCGTAGACTTTTATAGACGTCAGTGCTGCCGGGCACTTCCATTCCTCTCTGCTTGAGCTATTTGTGTCTTGTTTGTAGATCATAATGTAGGAATCTTAAATGGGTTTTTAATATAATGTTAACACACACGGTCACTGATTTTTGTTTGGGCGTGTAAAAGTTTTGGGTCGAATTCTTAAATGTTGTGTAATTTTAATGAGAATCTATATATATACACCCTAACATTCACCATATGTTCATGGATAGCTTGAACGATCTCGGCTGGGAACAAATGATTCAGGAACCCACGAGAGGTGAAAACTTCCTCAACCTGTTCCTCACAAACAACCCCAACCTCATACCAAGAACAGAGATCCTCCCAGGATTGTCAGATCATGACGCTACATACATGGAAGTCCAGATCCACCCACCAAAGAAACGCCAGCTACCCCGACAGATTCCCATATACACTGATGAAAGCAAAGAACCACTGAAACAAGCAGCACATCTATTAAATGACCACATAATAACCTCTTACAACGAAGATAGCTCAGTTGAGGAAATCTGGTCAGAACTAAAGACAGGCCTACTAGAGGCTCTAACAAGGCATGTTCGACACAAGCAAGCCAAACCAAAAACAAGCCACCCGTGGGTAAACCACGAAACCAAAAAGCTGATTCGTAAGAGAGACAGAGTCCACAAGCGCTGGAAGAAGAATGGTGACAATATCCTCTATGAGAAGTTTAAATCACTAAAGCGGCTTGTCCAGAAAAAACATCCGCCGTCAATACTGGGCATACATAGAAGGTCTAATACTAGACAACCCAGAGAGTGAGACCACACCTCAAAAGAAGTTCTGGAGCTTCATTAAAGCACGCAGAACTGAAGGAATGGGCATCTCACCACTAAAAGACGCAGGGAGATTGATCACAGACCCCAGAGAACAAGCCCAGCTGCTCAACGACCAGTTCCGCTCCGTCTTCAGCCCCAAAGAATCCATCTCAGAAGAAGAGTTTGTGCAGCGCTGCCCTCCACCTAAGGATCTACCCGAATTTCCAACTTGTGGAGAGATAGACATCACGGAGGAAGGTGTTAGAAGGCTACTGCTGAACCTCAACCCAAACAAGGCTTGTGGACCTGACGGAATCACACCCAGACTGCTCAGGATAGTCGCAGAAGATATCAGTCCAGCCTTCACACTTCTTTTTCGCTGTTCCTACAAATCAAGCATCCTTCCACAAGACTGGAAACTAGCAAATATCACACCCGTATTCAAGAAAGGGGAGAGATACTCAGCAGTAAACTACCGTCCTATCTCCCTTACCTGCATAGCCTGCAAATTAATGGAGCACATCATCACCAGCCATCTCATGTCCCACCTGGAAGATAACAACATCCTTGCACCAGAGCAACATGGCTTCCGACGTGGGCACTCCTGCGAGACACAGCTCCTGGGCTACGTAGATGAGACGACTGAGGAGCTGGAGAGGGGAAACCAGGAAGACACCGTCGTCCTTGACTTCTCAAAGGCCTTCGACAAGGTAAACCACGCCCTGTTGATCCACAAGCTCCAGCGCTATGGAATAGGAGGCCACCTCAAGAATTGGACTGAGGACTTCCTGCATGGCCGGCAGCAAGCGGTGGTGGTTGAGGGAGCAAGATCCGATTTCACACCAGTGGAATCCGGGGTCCCCCAAGGCTCAGTCCTAGGACCGAGCCTATTCCTCCTGTATATAAATGACTTACCGACAGGCATCAAGTCCAAAGTTAGGCTATTCGCCGATGACACGATGTGCAGCAACACCACCAAAACCGAAGCTGACCAAAGAGTACTGCAGGAGGACCTCAACACCCTTGCATCCTGGGAAGAACAGTGGTCCATGCAGTTCCACCCAGAAAAGTGCTCCACCTTAAGCGTCACTAGAAAGAGGAAGAAGATCACCCCGGCATACAAACTGCACGGCCACACACTCGAAAATGTCAGCTCTACCAGGTACCTTGGCATCAACATCCAGGACGACATGAAGTGGGGAAACCATGTAAGCAACATCACTAATAAAGCAAACAAGACACTAGGCTTCCTCCGTCGCAACCTCAGGATTGGCAACAAGAAGGCAAAGGAAACTGCGTACAAGGCCTTTGTCCGTCCAATCCTCGAATACGCAGCAACAGTATGGGACCCTCACACAGTCACCGAGACTCTAGCCATCGAAAAAGTACAACGCAGAGCAGCGAGATGGGTCTCAGATCGACATCGGCGTTCATCCTGTGTAGACACCATCATGGAATCCCTCAACTGGCCCTCTCTTCAAGAACGACGACACAGAGCCCGCCTAGAGATGATGTACAAATATCACTATGGCCTAGTATCCATCAACTCCAACTACTTGCCCAAACCATCAGAAAATAGGCTGAGTACCAGGAAGAACAACAGCTGCTGCTACGACATCCCCCACTGCAGAACTCAGTATAGGCAGATGTCGTTTTTCCCAAGAACAATACCTGACTGGAACAATCTGCCTGATGATGTCGTCACTGCAGAGTCCCTGGACACCTTTAAGTCCAGGTTGACCTCCTGCCTGTAACATGATGCTCCTTCCCACACTCCATGCACCCTCTCCTCCCCTATCCTCACTCCCCACATATCCCCCCCCTTTCCTGACCCACCCCAACCCCCCAGTCACTGATTCCCCCCCCCCCCCCCCCCCGATCACCACTGTACCCTTCCCTTCTCCTATTATTATCTAAATAACAATGCATAGCCTCCAGTATCCTCAAAGTACACCCGACCTAAAATACCTCAAATACAAAGCGCGTCTTAGCACCCAAAAAGCGACAAAATCATCAAAATACTGATGTTGGTCGTCTACAGGAAGAAGAGAAGAAGATATAAATTGCTTAGCCGGAAGTCCTTCTTCGCCACTACTATAA
>CM072520.1:62514620-62596118 GCA_036898135.1 Oncomelania hupensis
GAGGTAATTTGTAATTATTATAACCTCTACATCATATATTACTTTACTGCATGCTTTTATTACAGTACATTTATTTATTAACTGTGATTGTTGGTTTTGTAAGTGTCATGTGATTTTTTAAGGGCTTATGCAGCTGCTACTGTATTTGCTCAGGTTGAGATGAATAAAGCTGTAGTGCAGTGCAGTGTAGTGTAGGATAGGGTAGAGTATGGTAGAGGAGAGCAGGGTAGGGTAGTGGAGTGTAGTGTAAGGTAGATAAGGTGTTGTATTGTAGGGTATGGTAGGATAGGGTAGTGTTGGGTAGTTTAGTGTAGTGTAGTTGATGGTAATAATAATAATAATAATAATAATAATAATAATAATAATAATAATAATAATAATAATAATAATATTAATAATAATAATAATAATAATAATAATAATAATAATAATAATAATAATAATAATAATAATAATGTTACGTTGAAACGCGAAGGATAGTATGTCTGAAACGTGCACGATAGATCTAATCATTTCGCTTTGCAAAGTATTCAATAATGGAGTGTATTTACCTTTGATTTGAGTTTGCATTGTTGTTAGAAGAAGCTTTGTGTAACGTTGGTGATTTTCGTTGGTCGATATTGTTGGAGAATTCTCTAGACTTGCTTGTTTACTGTCGATAGAAGCTTTGCGATATTTGAGAACATTCTTGGACAGAAAGGAAAATTGTATGACGTAAAACAGTGATGACGAATTTAATTCTGATTGGTTGTAACGCGTCATTCTGGAACGTCCTGAGGTTATCTCGAGTTGAGAGAAAAACTATATAATTGACACACTGTGTTTTGAAAGAGAGAGTGAAAAGGCGATTGTATGCAGTTGTTGATGAACGCTGAATAAAGTTTGAAAACTTCATACGACTCAGTGCCTTGTGGCTGTTTGAACGGTTTGCGTGGAAAAACGAATCTGAGCTACACTCATCAGTACTTCAGCATTGGGCTGAATCAACTACTGATAGAAAAACACCAACATCAAACGAGTGTAACAAATAATAATAATGGATGCTCTATACGCGCCTTTCCTCAAATCAATCAGGCTCAAAGCGCGGCGATCTGTACCAACATACACGCTCAACTGTCTCATCAACCCTCTCTCACACACACACACACGCACACACACACCCACACAACAAATACACATCCATCACTCGAACAGGTGGAGGTCGCTATTGGAAAACGGAAAGAAAATTGATTTTTTTTCTTCAGAAATGTGTATATTGACTGCGTCCAATACCATTATTGAAGTAGGGTAGAGTAATGTAGGGTAGGATAGGGTAGTGTAAGGTAGAGTAGGGTAGTGTAAGGTAGGGTAGGGTAGTATTGGGTAGTGTTGTGTAGGTGTTGGTAGGGTAATGCAGGGTAGGATAGGGTAGGGTAGGATAAGGTAGGGTAGTGTATAAGTAAACTCTAAACTTTATTTTCTCTTCTATGAATCCTTGTTTGTTGTGTTCTCTTCGCAAGTTCTCATTTTCATTTAAAGTAAACGTATTCTGTGAATAATGTTAGTGGTTCGTGATGAGCAAGGATTTTGGGTTTACCCTGTTCTAAAGCTTGCTATATGTAAGATAAGAGATGTAAAGGCCTTTTTACCCTATTGAATCGTTACAGATAAAAAGCATCATCATCATCATCATCATCATCATCATCATCATCATCATCATCATCACCATCATCATCATCACCATCATCGTCATCATAATCAACAACAACACCAACAACAACAATAACAGTAGTAGAAGAAGAAATACGAGTATTAAGAACAGCGTATACAGCGTACTCCATCTTTCTCTGTCCTCAGCAACTCTCATGGCTTCGCTCAGCGTCAAGCCAGTCCTTTCTCGAATGTTGTCCTCTCACCTCTTTTTCTGTATCCCCCTTCTTCTGCCTCCTTGCTCCGTGCCTCGCAGGATGATCTTTGCAAGGTCTGATGCTCTGGTGACGTGGCCATACCATCGGAGTTTTCGTTTCTTCACCACTGTGAACATGTCATCGTGCTGTCCAGTGGCTTGTGTGATGGTTTTTCGGACTTCGTCGTTGGTGATGTGCTGGGCATAAGAAATGCCCAGAAGTCTTCTGTAGCACCTCATCTCCATGTTGTTGTATATTTATTCTTCGTTGTAGATCTGCTGTGAGGGTCAATGTTTCGAAAGCGTATAGGAAGATGGAGATGACAAGGGAGCGCAGCAACATTACCTTGGAACGTACATGTAGATTGATTGTACTGTCTTTCCAAATGGGCTTCAACCTTGTCAGGGCAGCAGTTGTTTGTGCGATCCTATAGAGGATTTCCTGTCGGGACCCATTGTCTGATACAATGGCTCCTAAATATTTGAAGTTATGCATGCACCGTGTTGATGGATTGGCCTTTGAATGTGATGTCCTTGTTGATGCCATTGCTGTTGTTGGTCATCAATTTGGTCTTCTCTGCATTTATTTTATTTGCATTCCAAAGGCTATGGAGGGGGTGTTCCTCTCCAGCCAATCCATCAATGTCGTCCGCAAAACGGAGGTTGGAGATTGCTCTACCCTCTATACTAAATGCCTTCGCGATCTGCAAGGGCATCTGACATGATGCGCCCCAGAAAGATGTTGAAGAGTAGGCTACTGGAGAGGGTAGACATTTTTTTACGCACGCCGATTGCTGTTATAAACCTGTTCCCGATGGTGCTGTTGTGGAAGACTGCACTGGTAACTGTGTCATACAGGCTTTTTTGTTAGCTATTCATTGCTTACAGGGTCTAGCGGACTGCAAAGAGTCGAATCAGGATCACAAAATCAAGACCAAAACTTCTCTCAAAGAGGACTCATCCCTGATCCGCATAAAAGATCTGCCGAAACAACCTCAGTGGTAACACTGAAGGCACTCCACCAGCCGGTCACTTTACAATAAAGACATCCCACGCAGGGGACGCCGAGGCCACACTCCAATTTATCGAACCCCCGTTTACAAAAACAAAATTGAATACTAACATCATTATAAAATATCAACAAAACACATACGTATAGAATGCCTACATTGTCAAATAATAACATCATAGGAAGCCCCAGTGACCATTTGGCAGAAAGCGTCCAATATTCCCAAGCTGATCCAACAGACCTCACACACAAAGGAAGAGTTTTCAAGGAAAAAGGTAGGTGACCGGTCTAGCGAAGAAGAAGATAGTATAGTAAATTGATAGAACAGAATAGGAATGAGAAAGAACAAAGGAGAAAGACAGCGACAGTGGGAATTTAAAGCCCTAAATTTCCAGAATTTATACTGGAACTCCCGGCACCCCCACGGGCGGGGGGGGGGGGGATAAAGGTTTTTAATGACTTCAATAATTGTACACTCTGATGGTTGCTCACAGAGCTGCATGCCAGACTCGGTCAAACGCTTTCTTGAAGTCTACAAAAAAACATCATAGAGATGTTGATGGTGCTGTAGGTATTTCTCGCACGTTATTATGAGGTTGAAAATCTGCTCATTGGTAAGCTTACTTCGCCTCAGTCAGAGCTTTTTATTCTAAATTATATTTTGTTAGAGAAATTGCTAATATTGTATATGGTGTTCCTACTCACTTTAGAGGAAGCCTCTTCTGCTTTCAAGAATATGCCGAACAGGAAAAGTCCAGGTAGTGACGGGTTTACTGTAGAGTTCTTTAAATTTTTCTGGTGTAGTTTAAGGGATTTTGTAGTTAGGTCACTAAATGAAGGATTTAGGAAGGGAGAATTATCGTCAACACAGAAAGAGGGAGTAATAGTTTGTATACCGAAGGGGGATAGGCCTAAGGAGTTCATAAAAAACTGGAGACCTATTTCCTTATTGAACGTAATATATAAACTTGCTTCATCGTGCATCTGCGCATGGAATGGAACCCAGAAACATTTAAAATACTTGGAATTAGCTTTACAAAGCAAAATGTTTAGAAATTAAGATACTATACAAGATATGGTTAAAACGTCAGTTTACGCCAGTTGGTCGGGTTGCTGTGCTAAACTCGTTGATCTTGTCGAAGCTTGTGTATCTATGGCTGTTATTGCCTAATCCACCAGACGATATTGTCAAGTCTATTCAAAAAGTATTTTTACATTTGTTAGGAATAATAAAAATACTAAGATTTCTAAAAAAAGTTTTCAATGAAAAGTATCTTTGATGGAGGTATTGGCATTCCAGATGTACACCATTATATGAACGCATTAAAAATAACTTGGATCAAAAAATTGACGAAGACTAAACATAAATGGAAAAATATAATGGAAATTGTAAATTAAAAGGAAGTATTAATGACTAAGCTTGGTAACAAATTGTGTATGGAGGAAAATTGTAATCCATTCTGGTATGATGTTCTTAGGGCGTATGAAATTCTGGGAGATAACATTAGACTTGATTGCGCTAAGGAAGTTTTATCAGAGCCATTATTTTGTAATAATAATATTTTAGTTAAAGGTATAACAATTTACTTTCCAGACTGGATTGAAAAAGGTGCATATATAATTGGAAGTTTGTTAAATAATAATGGCATTTTTTAAAGTTTTCAAGTGTTTGTTAACACATATAAAATTACTACTAATTTTGTAGTGTATTATGGTTGTGTAAAGGCTGTTAAGTTATATGTTCGCCGGTGTGGACTGCAACTGGCTCCCGCCAATGTTGGTGATTATAAAAATAGTAAAGTGTTGAGACTTATTGGTACAACTCCGAGAGGTGCGAAGATATTATATGATACATTAGTCAAAGATGATGTAAAACCTCACTGTTGTTATAACTGTTACGGAGAATAAAGCGTATAGTTGAATGGAAAATAATATTTAAGAAAGCACGTGAAATTAGGGAAATCAAATTGAAGTGGCTGCAAATTAGAATAATTTATAGAATAATAGGAACCAATATAGTATTATTTAGCATTGGAGTTGAACAGAGTATTAATTGTACTTTTTGTGGAAAATGAAATGGAAAATATACAACACCTTTTCTTTAAGTATTCTTTCGTTCAAACGTTTTGGACTGACTTTGAGAGAGCCCTAAATTCTAAGTGTTATAATGCTATTGCTTTCCACTTCAGCGAACATCTCGTAAAATATAAGAACGGACACAATATTAGATTTGTTAATTTTATTATCAAAATCATTCATTTATTAATGTCAAATAGAAAACAAAATCCACTTTACAGGTCATTTACAGCTGTGTTAAAAAGCCGATATGAAGTAGAAAAATATATGGCCCTTTTACAAATGAGATATCAAAAATGTATACAAGAATGGCACCCGTACTTACCACTGTTTGACGATATATACGCGCTTATATCTTATAGATGTATTTTTCACTGCGTGCAAATCCTGGTTTTGTATATTTTGTGAAATGACGATGACCCATGGTGCTCTCTCTTTCTAACTCTCTCTTTCTCTCTCTCTCTCTCTCTCTCTCTCTCTCTCTCTCTCTCTCTTTCTCTCTCTCTTCTCTCCTCCTTCTTCTCTCTATCTTCTTTCTCCCCATCCTTCTACTTTTTATTTCATTTTTCTAAACTACCAAATATATATGTAGATATTACTGCGAAAGAAATATAAATCCAAAGAGTGTGACTTTATGCATGTGACATAAAGAACTAATAATTCTTCTTTTTATGTTGTACCATTTTCTTCTTATATGTCCATCCTCCATTAGCCTTTGAAAATTGAAAATATATTATTTGCATGCATGTTTTGGAGAATAAAAAAGTTTTTTTTTAAAAAAGCTTACTTCGCCCTGCTCTGAATTCCACTTCCTCTTCAGCTATATCCCGTTCAGCTTGGGGTTTCAACCTGTTGAGTATTATTTTGATGAGGACCTTGCTGGGATGGCTGATGAGGCTGATGGTGCGGTAATTTTCAAACCCCTGAAGGTTACCTTTTTTGGGAAGAGTGATGACAAGCGACTGGGTCCATAGTGTAGGCCACTCCCCACTCTGCCAGATCTGTACAGATAATGGTGAGGGCATAAATCATCGATTCTCCTCCTGCTTGAAATGATCCTGCGGGTTTGTTGTCCACTCCCGCTGACTTCCCCTTTTTCAGCGATTGCACTGCTGCCTCAACTTCTTCTCGGATAATTGGGAGAATTTGTTCTTCTCTTTTCTTGATCATGCTAGAACTGATGGGTCCCCGTTTGGTGTGTGGTTATAAAGGTCAGAGCAGTATTCTGTCCATCTATCCAAGACTTCTTGTTCTTCTGTAAGGCATACATATGCCAGACTTCCTTTGGATCGTGGAGACCTTGGGTTGTTTAAAACTTGTCGACCGCTTCACAGTCTCGATGGCCTTCTTGCTGTTGTTCTTGTTCAGACGGTTCTCTATTTCCTGGCATTGATCTTCTATCCAGGTCTCATTTGCTGTGCGCATGCCTTTTCGGATGTCATTGTTGATTTTTCGGTAAGCATTAGCTCCCTGTTAGTTTTAGTTTTCTTTTCATCTCTCTTCGTGTGTCACACAGGGCCAAACGTTCAGGTGTGATCCACGGATTCTTCTTTGGGCGGTGCTTGTCAAGGGTCTCAGTGTCACAGCTGAGTTGAAGGTGGTAGTCATGGTGTTGACATCTACTTTACCCACTCCCAAAATAAGTAGTGGTGAAAAGTTCCCTCCAATTGTGACCTTTGAATATTTCTACCACCTCCGGGTCTTGCAGTTTGTCAAGGTCAAACTTTACTCTGGTACACTTTGCCGTGTTGACTCTCTTCAGGTGGAGCCGGAAAGACATCACCACGAGGTCGTTGGCATTTCCGATGTCTGCTCCTGGGAAAGTGCGTTTCCGGCTAATGTTGACGCTTGATCTGAAGCGCTTCTTGACCATGACGTAGTCAATCTGGTTGTGATGCTCCCCGCTGGGACTGTTCTAAGTCCATCGTCTGGATTTTTTGTGTGAACCAAGAATGTTTGCCAGTATCAGATTGTTGTATCTGGCAAACTCCGAGTCTCATACCTCTGTCATTTGCTCGTTGTTGCAGTGGATTCTACATGTATCTCCTAAGTTGTAATACTCATCTTGGCCAACTTTGGCATTCCAGTCGCCTTGCACTATGATTATGTCCTTCCTCGACACTTGGTTAAGGACAGGCTGCAGATGTTCATAGAAATCCTCGACTACGCTGTCATCGTAGTCGGATGTTTTAGCATGGACCTGAATGATGGTGATGTTGAAAGGGTCTGCTCTCAGACGGATGGTAATGAGTCTAATGGGGACTGGGCGGCAACCAATGACAGTGGCTAGAATGTCTGTGTGGACCAAGAATCGAACACCGCGTTCATGTTTGTTATATCTCCCGCTGAAATAAATCTTGTGGTCTTTGTGGGTCGTTGTTTTATCCAGGCCTTTCCAGCGCAGTTCGCTGATACCTAAAATGTTCGTCCATAGCTGTCCGCTCATGGGCCAGTTCTTCTAATTTTCCATCCGCAGTTAAGGTCCTGACATTCCAGGTTCCTATGACGATGTTGTTTCTGGTGCAGATCTTGCCAAGTTGTCCATCAGTAACACACTTATCACCTCCGTCCTGGTGGCCAAATGAAGGCGCGGTCCTTGGAGACCCGGACGACGACAGATCCGGAATGGAGTGAGTGGTTCTTTTCATCATATGGTGTGTCTTGGGCAAGAAAGATCTGGCGGGGCCCAATCTTCTCCAGGCTGTTGGCCACAGCCGAAATCCACGAGTACAGTGTGGCTCGCCTTGGCCCCGAGCACGTGGTCGTTGAACCTATAATAACATGAGGTTCATCTGTCCTGGCCGGTGACTTCTGTGTAGAAGACTTTCGCCCAGTGATGCCGTGCTGACATCAACCCTGTTAGTTGCCTCTAACGACACGCCGGTAAACGTTGGATCTATTCTATTCAGTGCCCGAACCAACAGGGTAAACAGCAGCTGCAATATTATTTATTTACTTATTTATTTATTTATTTACATATTTATTTAATCACTTTTTTATAGCCTTTTCCAGGTCAAAAGCTGCTCACGTCACTGGCCGATACAGGATCTAACTCAAACTGCCCAAAGGCGCCCGCTGTAGAAGAGATGCGTTAGGGGTGTCATCGCCCACAGCAGTAGAAAATTGAGCAGCAGCAGAGAGATCAGAAATCTGGCAACTGAACGCCATAAAGAGAGATAGGAAATATGAGAGAATACCGACATATGTTCAAAGAGTCGCTAAAGGCCTTTTTTATTACAATATAAGGCTGTTTTGATAACAAATAAATGCATGACAAAACACTTTGTAAATCTGTCATTTGCTAATAATTTTTATTTTTATATATGCGTATTTATTGCGTCTTTAAGTTTGAATGAAATTTAAATTAAAATTCCTTTTTTATACAACTGCAGAATTCTTTACCTGTTATTAGCTATATAACGCAAATCCTACGCCTGTTGTTATAAATTATTGAAAGCCTGGTGACGGTATTGATTTAAACCTACACACTGTTTTCTTAATTCTTTTTATTATTAAATACACAACAAACTGCATTATAATTGTAACATTAAACATTAATGTGTAACACTTTCTTAAACCGTGATTAAGTTAGAAAATTACTGCAATGATGCAACATTATTTACTTTCGGTTTTAAGCTGTGGTAAATGCCATTATAGCAGACGATGCAAATGGTAGCGCCTTGTCATTTCCTCTTAGCAACAACATGGACGCTTCCGGTATGTCCGCCATTCAATTAATTGCTCGTTACTTCTAAACTGAATCATGAATGCACGCACATGCATATGCACTCGCGCACGTGTGCACACGCTTGCATATGCATAAACACACACACATGCACACGCACAGATGCGTACGAACGCGCATGCATATGTTTTCAAATTAACATATCCCTGTTTACTGTTTAGCATGCGTCATAAGGCGTGTTTATTAGTTACGTTCCCTAACAACCGTGCACCGCACCCAGCAAAGCGTTCACTTCTGCTCAATACTAGCTGGCGTGAAGACGCATATCAGTGCACCGTCTGCTTTATACTTGGTTTGAGGAAATTCTTCTTTCAGCAATCATAAAGCTGTTACTCGACTGTTAACCTCGACTGTTACAGAATCAAAAAGGAAATAATCTGTTAAAAACTGACTGAGCGTCAAGGAAGAAAGAAGTGAACAATTTTGTGATCATTCTGTGGAATATAGTGCTGTGTTTGTAAATGGCTTATCCAAGCGTTCAACCAGTCTCGCCAGGTATGACTATGAGTCAAGAATCAGATATGTTGCAAGACTCTCAACCTTTGACAACTCAACCTTTGACAATTTTTTCTGAACAAGAACTCGCTGTTTTAAATAAATACCAAAGGTATCATGTTGAGATGAGTGAATATTTTTCTAAATTGCCCAAAGAACCAAATACCGAAATACCTAAACGTCCAAAGGAAAGCTTATCATTTTTGAACACCAAACCTGATAAGTTCACTCCAGAAAGCATGGATAAATTTCTTGAAGAAAAATTGATTAAAACAAATGCTGTGCCACTGGTTGAAATGCCTGATATTTCTAAAGCAGCTCAAGATATGAATTTAGACTATGAAAACGTAACTGACATTCTAGTCAAAAGGGCAAACAAATTTCGAAATGATCAGGCTGCTTTTATCAGTGATGCATTAAATTATGGGTTGTTGTTAGAGAGGGCGTTTTTTTTTGTAAAAATTCAAAGAAAAATGAAATGGTCTGATTATTTAAAAGACCAACTAAAAATTTCACAAAACTATGCTGCAAAACTGCGTAACTTGGCTCATTATTTTGCTAATTATCCTAAGTTTCATAGGCTAGATATTCCATTAAGAGAGCTTATAATCAAATCTAAACAAATTAATCAGTTTATGAAAGATGATGAGGCATTTCGAGCAAAATGGCAGAGCATAGAATAAATTCTGTAGAAAAAACACACCGGCAGCAACAAAGTAATCAAGTTATTGATTAGTAGGCAAAACCTGGCGGGACTGGCGAACAGTAACGCAGTGTTGAAATATCCTTCACCTTGCTCATCAACCAAACCTTCACCTTTAGCCAAAGACTCCACTGAGACTGGCAAACAGTAACGCAGTGTTGAAATCTCCTTCACCTTGCTCGTCAACCAAACCTTCACCTTTAGCCAAGGATTCCACAGCATGACTCACACTTGTTCACTCTTGTATTCCACTCGCTCGTCAACAACAAAGGGGTTGCCAATTTGCGACTCCGCTATTGAACTAACACTCCCACTTCCACTCCCCATCCCAATTGCATTCACAACAATTACTCAAACGCAACAAGCAAACATGAAACTTTTTCCCTCCCTCCACCCTCAGACTCCCAAACCCCACCCCCTCATACCCATCCTCTCACCCACCACCCCTCACTCCCTCCCCATCCCATCCCCCCCCCTCCCCCCCTCCCCCCATCACCAATCCCCTCACACTCCCTCCCCATTACCCACTTTCCCCTCACCCATCCCCATCATCACCACCCCTCCCCCATTCACACATGCGCCTTAAACAATGGCGATGATCCTAAAGGGAGGTAATAACTATTATACATTCGCAAAAGTGAGAGTAGTTGTTGCTTCCCTTTGTCCATCTCTCTCTCTCTTACCCTTATTATTAAGTGTCTTTTACATCAAGCCATTTGACTCTTTACCATCACCCAATAACATTAAGCCTTTCCCTCATCATTATCATCATCATCATCATCATCATCATCATCATATTATTATTATTGGTTAATTAAACTCAAGGGGCATGAAGGTGGTTGAGGTTAAAGGTACTTAAGTTAGGTAACTTTGATAATTATTTATAAGTTGACTTTAACACTTTAGAAAGTATTTACAAAATGACTTACTGGTCTTTAGCAAGTAACTTCTATCTTATAACAATTAAATTATACAAGTGTAAAAGAAGAACTTCAGATTGTTCCACCAGATACAGAACCATTAAGATTTCCTAATTAAGAAAATAAAAAAGACTAAAAATGACGGACACAGAAAGGTTCTGTAAGGAATTAGAAATGCTTTTTGATTCTCCCCACTTTCATATGTTAGAAGATGAACGCTGGAAAATATTTTTTGAATGCAGACTATATGATCCAGATATTTATAATGATTTTTCTTGCCCCTTCACTGGACAATATGAAATAAATGAAGATTACAAAGTTAAATGCAAAAGTGACTTCTCAATAGTCTTTCATAAACTTACAAAAGAAGAATACAACAAAAGTGACTTGTACCCAAAATCATATTACTTTAAATATTTTTGGTTACATTTTATTAAACAAGTTCGCAAACTAAATCCTCATGTAGTCAAACAAACTGTTTGTGATTGTGGACCCGACTGCGAATGTGATCATGACTGTGAGCATGATTGTTATTGTCTTTGCACATGTGATGGCTTTTCATATTAAAGTTAGGGTTAGTTTTTTTTTGTTTTGTTTTTTTTAATTCAATTTATTCAGTTTAAAGTTGTTTTAAAATACTATTTAAAGTTTTGTTATCAGTATAAAAATGACGGACACAAAAAGTCTTTCGCAATCTCCTTTGTTTAAAGACATCTTTCAAACTTTACAACTCCCTATTCGTGACAGTCAAAATGTTATTAAATCTGTTTATAATAATAATGAATTTGTACTTAACAATTTTACTTTCAAATCCCCTGTTAAAATACGCATTCACGCTCAAATAACTTTTATTAAACCCGGCAGTATTGATGAAACGATGACTGTGTGGATTTCTTCAAGTCAAATTGAAATGTTAAAATCTTCAGACCTAGACAATGCTTATAACAACATCTTGATCAATCAGTTACAAGACAGCATTGAGCGCGCAACTATGAGAGGGTCCGGGTGGGCCGAAGGAACTCTAGAATCATTAGAACTGAACATTACAAAGTATAATCCAATCAAAGGAAAATCTTATATCCCTCTTCCCAAAGAAATTCTTGACAAGAAGGCTGTATTGAATATTAAGAACACTGACGACAAATGTTTTTTGTGGTGTGTTCTGGCTAAATTATATCCTATTCAGTCGAAACAACATCCCGAAAGGGTGGCGCTATACAAAGATAAAGTAACGAACTTAAATCTTAAAGACATTAATTTCCCTGTTAGCCTTGACGCCATTGACAAATTTGAATTACAAAACTCTCCTATAACAGTCAATGTATATGTTTGGGACCCTGAATCAAAACTTATGCCTTTAAGAATCTCTCCTAATGCACCATCGTTTTCAGACCTCAATCACCACGTCGATTTTTTACTAATAACAGACCCGCAAGATCCTAGCATGCAACATTATACACTGATACGAAACATATCTAGATTATTAGGACACACTTCAAAACATCATGGCAAACAATATTTGTGCAGACGCTGTTTAACTAGAGTCTCTAATCTCCAAGTGGCTGACAAGCACAGTAAAATTTGCAAAAGTATGACAGATATTCAAACCCGCCTTGTGTTACCAAAGCCAGGTTCTCAAGTATATTTTAAAAACATCAACAAACAATTCAAGCAGCCTTATATAGTTTATGCCGACTTCGAATCATTGATTTTAAAATACCAAGGCCCACAAGGATTTTGTACGCCTAATTCATTCCTCACACACCTTCACGAAGTCTGCAGTTTCGGGTATGTAGTTGTTAGAGCCGACGGACAACATACAGAGCCGGTAATTTACAGAGGGCCTGACGCAGCTCGGAAGTTCTTAGATGAGATGAACAAAATATACAAATTGTGTTTACTGCAGCTAGATAATCCGGTGCCCATGATATTTACTGAATCTGACTCCCATAATTTTAAAGCAGCTACACATTGCCACATTTGTAATAAAGAGTTTGACCCGAAGGACACAAAGACCCAAAGAGTGAGAGATCATTGTCACATAACAGGGGCATTTAGAGGTGCAGCTCATCAGAAATGCAACTTGGAATATGGAATCAAACATTTCTCTCTCCCTATTTTCATTCACAATCTTCGAAATTACGACTCCCATTTAATCATGCAGGCAGTGACGAAAGCATACAAAGTGTCATGTATTGCCGAGACAGAAGAAAAATATAAAACTTTCACTTTGAATAAATTAAAGTTTTACGACAGCTTTCAACATTTGTCTTCCAGTTTAGAAACACTAGCTAAGAACTTACCCAGCTATCCTATCACTAGCAAATATTTTCCAGACGTTACACTTATTCGGAAAGGCGTGTATCCTTATGAATACATGGATTCTTGGGAAGTGTTTGAAGAACTAGAATTGCCACCTAAAGAAAATTTCTATTCTTCACTCAATAAAAGTTTCATAAGTGTTACCGATTATGAACATGCCCAGAATGTCTGGAATGCACTCGGATGTAAAAACCTTGGTGACTACCACGACATATATTTAAAAGCCGACGTCTGTTTGTTGGCTGATGTGTTTGAAAAATACAGAGAAACGAGTTTACATCATTACTCCCTCGACCCTTCTCATTATATTTCTTCGCCAGGAATGAGTTGGGATGCTTTCTTAAAACTTAGCGGTTCTAAAATCGATCTCATAACTGACCAGGTAATGATGACAATGATTGAGTCAGGCATTCGTGGAGGAATAAGTGTGGCAGCTCATAATTATTGCAAAGCCAACAATAAATACCTGAAGCACTATGATCCCTCGCAGAAATCTAATTATATAATGTACTTTGACGCCAACAATTTATACGGTTGGGCAATGAGTGAGCTTTTGCCGGTTTCAGATTTCAAATTACTTGTTAATCCAAACCCCGCAAACTTTACTTGGTTAAACAGTATTTTAAATCACCCTAAAGATCATACTATAGGGTTTATTGTCGAAGTTGACCTAGAGTACCCCAATGCCTTACACGACCTACATAATGATTACCCATTAGCACCAGAAAGATTGCATGGTACAGACAAGCAACTTAAACTTATTCCCAACCTCTATAATAAATCTAATTACGTCTGTCACTACAGAAACCTGCAGTTCTACATCAGACACGGCATGAAGTGCACAGCGATTCATAAGCTTTTATTCTTTAAACAAACGAGCGTCTTGGCCGGGTACATCAATAAAAACACAGAGCTCAGAAAACAAGCGCAATCTACGTTTGAAAAAGATTTCTTTAAGCTGCTGAATAACAACTGTTTTGGTAAAACTATGGAGAACCCATACAAGCGAAAAGACGTCAGGCTAATTACATCACCCAATCAAGCAATTAAATTAACATCTAAGCCTCAATACCTTGGTTACAAAGAGTTTCATGACTCCCTGTATGCAGTTACCATGAAAACCACACAAGTTAATCTAGACAAACCAGTGTTTATGGGGATGACTATTCTCGACCTTTCTAAATTACTAATGTTCGAATTTTACTACGATTACTTTAAACCTAAATACCCGGAGGCCAGAGTTTTATACACAGACACAGACTCCCTTATACTAGACATCCCTACTGAAGACATTTATAAAGACTTAGAATCGGAACTGCAACATTACGATACTAGTGACTACCCTGAAACTCACCCTTTGTACAGCAAAGCAAACCAAAAGAAAATAGGTTTGATGAAAGATGAAATGAACGGGAAACTTATTGAAGAATACGCAGGACTGCGATCTAAGCAGTACAGTATTAAACACGAATCGGGGGAATCTTCAAAAGCAAAAGGCACCCAAAAAGCTGCAATAAAAAACAGAGATATCAGACACGAAAACTACCTGGAAGCCTTAGATGGGAAAGAAGTTAAACCATACCCTAACACAACTATAAAGTCTAAAAACCATGTAGTGTCCACTGCTGTGACGACCAAAAAAACATTGTGCGCTAATGACACAAAGCGGGTAAGGGTAACTAAAGAGTTCGCATACGCTCTAGGCCACTATAAATTACAGGTAGAAACTGCGACTGCGACTACGACTACGACTACGACTGCGACTATGAGTAAGGAGGAAGTCCTGGAAGGCTTGAGTAAATGTTAACTGTATTTATTCTGAAGCGCCAAGCTTTTTCTTCAAAGCATCTAGCTGCTCTTTCCGTCCCAGTAGTCTCCCTTCCTCTATTAATTTTTTTTTAATTTCTTCAACATTAACAGGTGCAGACCTAGATTTAGATTGTATGTCGTGCTTCAACTTTTTATATTCTTCAAAATCTCGCTGGATAATTACAAACTCTTGGTCTGTAATCTGAGTGTCTTCTAGAGCTTTTGAAATTATTAAGTTCATGCTAGTAAGTTTAGCTATCGCAAGGCTAGAAATGAGGTCGTGTTTTTCTAGTTTCTTAGATACTTTAGTATTAATTACGCCAAGTAAAACTGACATTACTGAAGATAATCCGGCAGCCACTCCTAATCCAATACTAATTGGTATACCAATTCCAGTCACCAATAATCCCACGCTGACCGCAGCTTCCGCTGCATTAATAACATTTAGACCAGTAGACACGTAATTTATTCCGCTATAAGCGCCGGAATACCTTCGTCTGCATCTAGAGTACTTTTGGATATCTGATTCAATTTGAGTCCTAACTTTTCTTATTTCTTCCAACCTGAACGTTTGAACATTACTTAAGTCTAACGTTGGAGCACTGGGTTGCATTGGTTGTTCATCCACTACTGCTTCTACTATAGCAGGATACAATTTTGTCGTCATATTTTTAGTGTGAAAAAAAAGGGTTAACAATAATTAACTTGATTTTAGTTTATTAGCAAAATATTCTATTTGACTATCAGAAAATATCTGATCGCTGAAATAAAATGCTAACAGATCTACGTTGTCTAGGCTAATTTGCGCTATTCTGTCAATAGGATTTGGAACAGGGACAAAAGTTATCTTGGGTGATGAAGTAAATACGGAAAACTGATTTTCATTTTCTCTTTTTTTCATAAATACTGTAACTCGTCTGGGATCCTCATCTAAATCAACCCAACTTAGAGACACTTGCGGAATTACATTAAAATTTCTCTGCGTAGGCCTGTGAGCAATTATGTCCAGTACTATCATAGCTGTGCTACCTAGCTGTAAAGGAGGCTGCAGAATAACTCTAACATTTTTCCCTGCGGTTTCACGCTTATGTAAAACATAGTTGCTTTTTTTGTAGGCTTTGACTTCTATGGTTTCCCGGTTGTTTTCATCCGGCACTAGACTAACTAACATAGGCCCGGCGTTAATAATTTTCTTAAATTTATTGTCTGGTCCCATAAAAGTGTAAGGGCTTTCGCACTTGAATTTAATAAGCCAATCTAATTCTGTGTCTACAGGTGTTAAAGACCAGATATTTTCTCGTTTAGTAATAGCATACTTAAAATCGGGATCTACTTTACCGGCATTAAAATCCTTTAGCTGATCGATAGATGGTTTTTCTGGCAATACTGACGGCGGCACTTGCGGCACTTCAGGCACTACAGGCACTAGCGCTCGTTTATAATATCCATTTTGTGTAAATTCGAAACCGTAAATAGACCCAACAATAGCATTCGCATCAAAGTCAATTGTGTCTGCTAAGTCTTTCAGTTCAATGGTAGGACAGGTTACTGGAATTTGAGGGCCGATTGACATTGTATTTTAAAATTAAACTTTATTTTATCTCAAGAATAATTGTAAGATCTTCAAAGTCTACAATTTCGTTGTTTTGGTTAGTTATTTTGAAGCAGAAACTAGTATGATAGTCCTGACTTAAGTGGCGTTTTTGAGGCAGAAATTTCAATGAAACTGGATCGCAGTAAGATTCTCTCTGAGTTGAGATTATCCTTAGCAATGTACTAGGAGTTCCGTTTACTAAGTTTTCCGATGTCTTCAGTTGATGAAGGTACACAAACAATCTATTATTAATTAACAAATTCATAGGTTTTGTTCCAATAAATTTCATAGTACTGCTGGCGGTGCTGGCGCTAGTGCTGGCGTCAACAGATAAAGATAATTCGTGGCTAGTGAAACCTAATATTTCTGCCAGCTTTGGCGCAAGTGTAACGCTGGTAATGTCTTTATGCTGGTTTTTATGGAAAATTAAAGTTACTATCAAGTTTGCAGGGTTCATTTTTGCTTCAATCGAATGAGGTTTAAACAATTCTTCAGTAAGTCTGCAGAAGTCATAATAGCCGCCATGAATAAAGTGCCTTTTTTATTAATCATTATCCAGTTGTTGTTTAGATCATGACTAATATTTAACCATTTAACCGTGTAGAATATTTCGTGAAGGATTACGTTAAGGTCCCTGTTTTTGTTGTCAATAGGATGCTGAAGTTCAATGGGCACACCTGATTTTACAGATTCGAAAGTTACAAACATTTTTTTTTAATATAATAAAAATGTACGCGCCTTATAAATATAACAAAGCTGCAAAGTATACTACAGGGCCTTATTATTACGAAAAAGCAGTCGACCTAACCAAGCTGACAATAGCTGTGGCAGCCAACGTCCATTTCGAAACTATCCCCCATAATATTTTTGATCATTACCTCAACCCAGACATTACGAGCGACTTTTTAGCTAACCAATGGCTAAACAATGGGGGTATGCAGTTCTTTCAGAATCAAATTAATTTTGCCGTGTCATGCGCTACAACTGGTTGCGGAGTTTCTTACGTTCATCACCTTAATCACCCAGATCCTATGTTGAAGTCTATTTATCTGTTCCATTTGTATTATCAAGTGAGGCGGGTGTTGTCTGAACTTCAGGCTCCGTTACCTACTGACAAAAACTTTAATCCCTTTAACAATGGCTTTGACAAGAAAGCGTATCAAAGGTTGTGCAATGAATTCGGAATTGATACTAAAACAGACTTCAGACAAAAACTTGACCTCAATCATGGGATGGGAACTTTATTTAGATACGCTGTAGGTAATTTATACACGGGGCCTTACATACCTGGATTTACATCATTTAACCACAACAGCCAGGTTCCTTTACTGTATATCAGACAAAAACAAAGTACAGCATACAGCACTTTTATATTGGACACATCAAACGGATTTACTCAAAGTGGGGTGGAAAGGCTGAATGAATCTATTCGTACGTATGCGTGGTGCATTCTGGGGTCTCAAGCAGAAACACGAAGTAATATCATTGGGGAGGGAACTAGCTTCGATGCACAAAAGCAGTTTCTAGCCAACATTGAAGATTCTATTAATTCGGCAGTAGATTTGCCCGCGAGTATTAAAAGATATCAGGACACTTTAAAGTATGCTAGATCGAAAGTAGATTACGTAATAGGTTTAGGACTGTATATGTTGCCTTCAGACCTTCAGCTTAGGATAGGAACTATATCAAACTACAACAACAATATAGTGATTGCCGACCCTCAGTTTCATATAGGCTACAATCCTACAATAAATACAGTGAATACATTGAACACAACGAATACAGTGAATACAGCAAATACGGTATTTACTGCTAGGCCTAATAATGAACCTTTAAGTTCGCCACCACTTCCGAGCTTACCAAGCTTGCCGGAACTGCAAGGCCTGCCAGGCCTGCCGGTAACTGATCATGGGGTTTCACGTCTAGCGCTTACAGGGGGTTTATTGTTTGCTGGGTTAATTGGGATTTACTATTTTAAGTAACCAGAGTAATATTATTATAAACAAAGACCACAGATGCTCAGACGCCCAAACCACAACTTTAGAAGCAGTATTAAATATCCATGAAAATACAGAACCTAATATTCCTGGAAGTGCGTCTACAAGTTTGTCACCTAAGCGTTTCAATAAGTTAGCTATGCTTTGTAACGTCTTTTTAATCCAGTCTTTAACCGGACTACCGCCAGGTCCACCATACGCCAGGTCCACCGGCACTGATGCCTACGGTTCTAGTCAGTGCTAAGTAGTGTGCTTATTGTCATCCCAACAGCTGTAAGAATGCTAGTATTGTAACACCTTGCTCTCTGAACAGCTGTTTGAATTCTTTCTGCAAGTGTAGAAGTTGTACACGTTTCTTTTATTCGGCGTAGTTTTGCTATTAAGCTTTTGTTTTGAGGATAAGGCTTCTAGCCTTGCTTTCTGTGTAAAGGTCTAAGCCTGAAGTTCACGCAGTTTAGTGTCATTTTTTCTCAATGCTTAATATTGGCGTCATCAGTTGTTTTTTTTTGTTTTCTATTGACTTTTTAATGCGAGCTTGTTAAATTCATCTTGTTGTTCTATTTCAGATTGTAAAGCTCTATCTAAGTGAAGTTCACGCTTGGCAATAATGTGTCATTGAAAGTTTCCATAACCTGATCGTATTACAGAACCTATTTTAGTTTTCAAGGTTTAAAATTCTGTATTTTTACAGACTTTAACTAGTTAAGTCTTCACTTTTTTATGTCTAGTGTTTATTCGTGCATCTATTTTGAAGTGAAGTCGCTGCAAACATCTCGGTAAAGTAATGTGTATTTTTTTGAACTGGGTTTAGTTATTGACGTTTCTTCTCTATAATTTGTTTCATTCTTACCATTAAACTTACTCTTTTTCATTAGTTATAGGCAGGATTATTTTTTGTCTATTTTTGTCTCTAACACTCATAGGTAACTGGATATTTTAAAATTATTTTTTTTGATACTTTTTTTCAGTTACTTGAGGTTTGTCAAATATTCTTTTTTTTTTTTTTAAAGCATTCTTCTTATTTATTGTTTGGCTCATCTCCTACCATTGAAAGCAGTGTGACGTCGTGGTCTTCATTAGGTTCATTTCATTTCATAATATTTTTTTATCCATTAAAAATGCACAGAAACTTGTTACCCTACCCTACACGTCGATTGAGGACACCTTTAGGCATCAAAGGTGAGAAAAGCACAATAATTATTACAAACAATCCAAGCAGCATAGAGCCTAATCAGCTACTAACCATAAGATTTCCAAATTTAGGTCCTGATGATGTAATAGTTCCGGGCAGTCCTAAATTGGGATTTAAAATTAGTCTGAATTCTGACGATGATCCTAACAGAACCGTAGTCAACAATCTAGGCAGAGCTATAATTAAAAGAATGGTTATTAAACTTGATGGGCGAGAAATCCAAAGTATCGATGACGCCGGTGTTTTGTTTTGTTACACAGATCTGTGGCTGAGTAAATATGAAAGGGAAGATTTAGTTGGTCAGGGGATTCAAGCCGCCAATGTGGCAAAACTTCGAATCAAAGCTGGCGATGCTGTCGTTTCTAACAAAGGTGAAAATGCATTAGCTGCTGTATACAAAAACAGGTTTTATTTTCCACTTGATTTTGAACTGCTACACAGTCATCTGCCATTTCATCAAGGTTCATTTAACGACAGGCTTTCTTACGAAATTATTTTCAATGATTATTCTCAAGTAGTAATTAGCTCTGACAATGATGCTAGGTATACAATTACAGACATCACGCTTGAATACGAAGTGGTCACTCACGCTGAACTCAGTAGGATGATCAGGGGCCAATATGACAAACTAGCAATTTATTATGATAGGATCGTTCGCTACAGACAATTTAATAAAGATTTATTAGATGCACTATGGACCATCAACATAAATTCACCTGCTCGAAGTTTTAAAGGTGTACTGTTGTTGTTTGTGAAAGAATCTAATTATAATCGTGACAGCGAAAATCCTAATATTTCAAAAGCGTCTGTTGTGATTGAAGGTAAACCTAATCAATTATTTGCTAATGGAATGATGGGGTTTCAACAGTTTGATGAGATTAGGAAAATCTTGGGTGGAGGTAGATTGAGGACTGACACTGTGGATTTGATTTCTAAGGATCTTCATTTGCATGACACAAGACTGCAAGATTATCTGGTGAATAAATTTGCGTTGTGGTTAGACTTTCGAACCATACCCACCAACGAACTTCATGGATCTGGAAGAAGAATTGAAAACAGAACAGATGGTATAACAATTGAATTGCATAGGGAAGCAAGTGCTAGGTCAGAATCAGTTACAGTATACATGTATATTATTATGGACGCTCAGCTAAACATTGAAAATGGAAGATTAAAAGATTTAGTATATTAAAAATGACCTCTTTGTTACCTCGTGATCCTCATTGTGGAATGATCGTTGGCATGACATCATGCGGAAAGACCGTCTTTGTTCTGGATTTGTTAGAAAAATATTACGCAGGACACTTTGATTATATAGTAATTTTTTGCCCAACTATTCAATATAATAAAACCTACTTAGATCGTAAGTATGTCTGGACAGATGAAAATATCTTTGTTGTAAATACCAATGGCAAGCTCAATGAGTATTTAACGTATTTTTATAACCTGTTTGAGAATGAGGGTAATACGTTATTCTTAATCGATGATTGCAGTGCAGAAAAAGATATTGTATTAAAACGGAACATATTGAGCAAGCTGGCTTTCAGTGGACGCCATGTGAAAATTAGTGTCTGGTTAATCACGCAGAAATTTAATTTGATATTAAAGGATTTTAGAGAACAAGTAAAATTCGTGTGCCTGTTTTATTGCAAAGATCGAGACAGCTTTGATAACTGTTTAAAAGAAAATGACGTAATTGAATCAAAAGAGGAAAGAACTAAATTAAAAGAACAGCTAAAAAAAGGCAAGCACTTAAAATTATTATTAAAAACTGACCAACCAACTGGCTATACAATACTTATGTAAGTAAGTAAGTTCTTTTATAATTTAATTATGGTAAGTTATAAGTTTTTTTTAAAAGTCGACTTAATTAAGTTAGATGTAAGTAAGTAAGTTCTTTTATAATTTAATTATTGTAAGTTATAAGGTTTTTTTAAAAGTCGACTTAATTAAGTTAGATGTAAGTCACTAAGTCAAAAAAAAAAAGGTTGAAGGTAAGTAATAGTGGTGATGATTATAGTTCATTTATCTTAATGGCTCTGTGTCTGGTGGAACAATCTGAAGTTCTTCTTTTACAAAGTTTCTTTGTGGTGTTCTATGATCGCTTCTCGGTCTTAAATAATATACGGGTGGATCAGTAGATAATGCTCTGTCAACTTCATAAACGCTTAATGACCAAATTGGGTCTGTAGCTCGTCTTCTAGTGTCATTAGCAACTTCTCCAGGCTGATAAAGGTATCTAACAGTTTTGTTCATCAAAGTTAGATCCGGCTGACCAGGCTTTGAAACGGTAACAACAATCTGTTTCTTTTTAATAGCCTCAACTGGTTTTAATCCTGTAACTCTGGCTGGTTCTGAATTCATTTCCCGTAAAACTCGAGGCAGCCTAACAACCCATTCTGTATTAGTGGTTTCAGTAAACAACTCCTTTGAATACTGATAAGTGAATAATCTTTCTGCCAGTTGCCGATTAAAGTTTTCTACAATACCCTGTGATCTGTGCAATCCAACAACTCCTCTTCTAACAGTTACATTATGTTTTAACAAAAGCTGGTTAACAGCTCCTTTGAATTCAGACCCTTCATCACATTGAATAAGTCTAGGGAACCTTAGAGGCCCTCTTGAATAAATCGCATTTAAGGCTTGAGCGACCTCAGCTGAATTTTTTGTCCTAAGAGCATGCGCGTCTTTAAACCTGGTAGCTATATCAATAACAGTAAGGGCATACCTGTATTTCTTTCTATATATTTTGTCATGGGGAAGATATAACAAATCTATTTGGTGTGTGTCATTTGGTCTGGAGTTTTCAAATTTTGGTCTTATTATTTTCTTCGGGGGTGGAAGATAGATTTGCCATACAGCTTGCTTCGATAACCATTGTTTAACTGTGTTTGCTGACAAGCCAGTCTTTTCTACTAGTTTATTAACTGCCATCATCCCTTTCCAATATCCGGATTGAGAATAATATAATCTAGACAAACGCGAAGTCATATTTTATTTAGATTTATATTTTTGTTTAACGAGGTAATAAACTACTGTTATTCCAAACACAATTAAAATTAATTCTCCGGTCTCTGACATTGTAGGTGCAATGTTAGGTGTGTAGTAATCGGATAACAGTGGTTGCTTTAATGAAGGTAGTGTCGTGCCAGTTAATAAATAATATTGGTGCAAAGCTTCATCAACGTCTTCGAATGTTTTATCAGCATGACCTTCTTCTTTCAATCTTGTATTAACAAAATCAAGCTGCATTAGTCTGTTTTTCTCGTATTCGGCCTGATCTTGTTGTAATTTTTCCATTGCTAAGTTATGCCGTTTTGATTCTTCTTTACTGCCAGTTTTGAAAACAAATAATTTGATCCTGAAAAGGCTAAGGCATTTACAGCAGCAGAACCAAGCACCATTGCAGCACCAGCCATTTTTTAATTTAGTTTTTTATTTTATTTGTATTTAAAATGAATTGTGATGACTTGTTAATGCAAGAAGCTATTAATGTTACAGCTACAGGTGTTGACAATGAGAAAAGAGACAGGCTGGTTGCATTAGTAGCTTCCGGAAAGTCAAAGTATTATCTCGGTGTTGACTTAACACCTGAACAAGTGCAAAGACTGAGGCCAGAAGACATCATTATATTACATAATAAATATGATAAAGTTCTCGGCGCTTTAATGGTTAAAAGTTTAGGGCGTTCGATTGTGAAGTTATATACCAAAGCTGTGTCGACCTTTGTTACTTTAGATTGTGAGAATGATTTATTTGATGATTTGATTAAAGATCCAGTTATTGTTAATGGGATTAGTGAGGCATCAAGAAATTTGTATTATAAGTTTGGAAGCTTGTTGACCCCATTTTCAGCCGGGCTAATTACTTTTCAACACATAAATTTCTCTGCTATTAAAAATGGACTCTTCCAATCCGGAGATGGAGAAGGAGATGGAGGTGAAGAATTCAGAGAATCAACAGAACCCAGTGACAGTCACTAAACAAAAGAGCCCAGGAAGAATTGCAGCTGGAAAGAAGTTAGCAGAATTTAACAAGTTACATAGATGGAACAGACAAACAAAAGCAAACATATTAGGAAAAAAGGAATCACCAAAAGAAGAAACAATAATGCAACAAACATTAACAACAAATAAAGAAGAACCAATACAACCAATACAACCAGTACAATCTTCAAATAACATATATTATTTATGTATAGCCGGTGTAGTGGGTGCAAGTGGGTACATAATATATAAATACTGCCAAGGAAAAAATAAACAGAAACCCCCAAAACCACTTGTAGAAAAAGAAATTGAATTATCTCCATCGTTGAAGCCATCATTGAAGCCATCATTAGATGTGTTTTCAATGCAGTAATAATTTATTATTATTTTTTTATTATATATAAAAATGAGTGTACCATATGAACAAACAATTGTTAATCTTGGATACCATAGTGTTGTCTTAGTGGGCTTAAATACAGCTTATGCCATGATTGCAAAATCTCTTTTAAAAATGAAACCTATTGAATTAGGAAAAATGGATCTTTCAGATGCTGGTAAACTGGTTGGTATCTTTTCATTATCGTTATTTACTCGGGACTATCTTGTTAAACAAAATATCATTCCAGCAGATATTAATGTGTAATGTTATACAACCATAATGTAGAAGGGTTGTAATTTTTTTGTTTTAACCAAAGACGCAAGATATACGAATATGTATTATATTTAGCAAATTGCGGATTCCCAGAGTGCTTTGGAGCGCTTTTTAAAAAGCTCATAAAACAGCCATAAATTGCAATAAAAGGCCTCCTTTAGTAACTCTATGAGCTTTGGAGTTCAGAGCCCATTATTGCTATCTCTTAAAGTCTTAGTCCTTTCTCTTAAAACATGCGCTGTTTGAGTTTCTTGACACACTTCATTCACTCTCTCCTCTTTTACCCTATTTCTTTTAAAATATGTTCTATTTTAAAGCGTCTTAAAGCCTGTCTTGAATTAAGCCCCTCATTCTCAAAATACATTTTTTTTTTACTTTACCACACCCGGGCCCACCCCCTCCCTCCTTCCCATTTGAAAACACTCTAATGCGTGTCCCTATGACTAAAACTCAAGTCAAAACTCTCTAATCTTGATAGCTAGGTTATTCCAGTTGGGAATAATAGTTGTTGTCCACATAAAAGGGGAACCAACTGTTTAATATTACAGTGGAACACGGTCCTGATTTGGGTCGGAAGAGTCCGCTGGACCTAAAGCAACAATCAATCAATCAATCAAACAGTGGAACATGTCAAGTTTATTAAGCGGTTTATATATTTTACTCAGTCTACACACACATGCACGCACGCACATGCACGCGCACATACTGTACATACACACACAAACACACAGGCATGCAGATTTTTGTCCACATCAAATCATGGCATATATTTATAGCAACAGTGCCTAACGACCGCTCAGTTCAGCCCCAATGTTCATGATGCAGTCTACACACAAGCACATAGGACGCTCTGTTTATTTTTTGATCGCATGATCAGCAGGTGACGTATTATTATACATTCATAAATGTGGTTGCAACCTGTTCTACCAATCAGTACTGCGACTAGTTTTTGTTTTCCACTCATTGCTAGAATCGTACTTGAATGAACAGGCTGTTGTTTACGTGTCATTGCTATATATCGATTTGTGAAAACAGATGTTGTGAACAATAACGTGTTCTAGTTTACATTCCGGCTCTCTAGGGTCTATGTTGTTAGGACAATCTCAAGAAACAGAAACTGATATTTTTTTCTGAAGATGAAATGCTATTTGCGGATGACGTTGATGGATTGGATGGAGAGGAACAAGAACTTGAACAGCTGGTACAGAGGCTTGACACCACCTCCAGAGACTATGGAATGAAAATAAGTGCAGAGAAGACCAAAATGATGACCAACAACACCAATGACATCAACACGGATGTCTAAGTCCAAGGCCAATCCTTCAACATAGTGCATAGCTTCAAATATTTAGGAGCCATTGTATCAGACCATGTGTCCCGACAGGAAGTCCTCTTCAGGATCGCACAAACAACTACTGCCTTGACGAGGTTGAAGCCAATGTTAAAGACAGGACCATCAGTCTACATACCAAGGTAAGAATGCTGCGCTTCCTTGTTATCTCCATCTTCCAATATGCCTGCGAAAATGGACCCTCACAGCTGATCTTAAACGAAGAATACAAAGCATGGAGATGAGGTGCTACAGAAGACTTCTGGGCATGTCCTATACCCAACACATCACCAACGACGAAGTCCGATAGACCATCACACAAGCCATTGGACAACATAATGACCTGCTCACAGTGGTGAAGAAACTGAAACTCCAATGGTATAGCCACGTCACCAGATCATCAGGTCTTGCAAAGACCATCCTGCAAGGCACAGTGCAAGGAGGTAGAAGAAGAGGGAGACCGAAAAAGAGGTGGGAGGACAACATTCGAGAATGGACTGGTTTCACACTGAGCAAAACAATCAGGGTTGCTGAGGACAGAGAAAGATGGAGTACACTGGTTAAACGATCATCTGTGGTGCCCCTACGACCTCCGGGTTACGGGATAGGATAGGATAGGAAATGCTATTTTCTTTTGAACAAATGGAGATGGTAGAGATATCTCAATCCCTAGAACGTTCTAGAACATAACAAGAAATAACTGATATTCTAACTAAATCATCTTCAAGGCTTCAAGAAGATCAGCGACATTTGATTAGCCTTATAGATTATAAAGAGTATTAAAGTATTTAGATATTTTGAAAACATTGAAAACGGACCGCAGATTCAATACTAATCTTTGCTAAGTGCGCAGTGGACTGTTTGCTGACTGCATTCTAGTTTTAATTCTCGTAACGCTATGATGGTAAGGTAGAATGGCTAGACTGCCAATTCGTTCTACCTGAGTGTGCGGTAGAGCTGCGCATTAGTATATTTTCACGTGGAATGTTCTAGATTGTCAATACACGGTGGTGAAGATTGAATTTGAAGACCGCCATCGACAGCAAGGTGAAGGTAGCATACACCTTGGTGAATGCTCGGTAGAGCTGCGCATTAGTATATTCCCAGATAGAATGTTCTAGATTGTTGATACGCCGTGGTGAAGATCGAATGTGAAGGTAACCATCGATAGCAAGGTGAAGGTAGCTTACACCGTGGTGAATGCACGGTAGAGCTGTGCATTAGTATATTTTCAGGTAGAACGTTCTAGAGTGTCGATACGCCACAGTGAAGATCAAATGTGAAGGCCGCCATCAATAGCAAGATTATGGTAGTATACACCGTGGTGAATGCACGGTAGAGCTGTGCATTAGTATATAAAATCTCTCTTATACCATTTAAATCTACCCTCAAAGGTGGGTGAATAAAGTGTTTATATATATATATATATATAAAATCCTCATCCTCTACTTATCATCATCACCATCAGTACCCTTAACCCCAACAGGCGCCACACCTATAATTTGCATCAAGCATTATGAGACTCTCCCTAATCACTCATCATCATACTTAGTTACATACATATACGTATCTTAGTCTTTAGTTACAATTAACTCGCCATTACCTCATAATTAGCTAGCTTACCCTACTAATATAGCAGGCTTATAATTATTGATTGTTTTTTCTAAGTTACAGTCATTCATCAGTCTTAATAACTTTCCCACTTACAGAAGTATCTTATAATCAGTTCGCTGGGCAGTTTTAAGAATTAATTTTGCATGTTTATGTTTTGTAAGTTGTTTTAATTTAAATCTATCCTCTTTTGATTCAATAATGCTATTTTGTAAGCAGAAGTAAAAGCTGTCACAATCTTTACAATAAAATAAACAGATGAATTTTATCTGTAATCTAACCTATCCTATCCTATCCTGTCCTGTAACCTGGAGGTCGTGGGGGCACAGATGATCGTTTAACCAGCATACTCCATCTTTTTCTGTCCTCAGCAGCCCTGATGGTTTCGCTCAGTGTCAAACCAGTCCATTCTCGAATGTTGTCCTCCCACCTCTTTTTCGGTCTCCCTCTTCTTCCACCTCCTTGCACTGTGCCTTGCAGGATGGTCTTTGCAAGACCTGATGATCTGGTGATGTGGCCATACCATCAGAGTTTCCGTTTTTTCACCACTGTGAGCACGTCATCGTGTTGTCCAATGGCTTGTGTGATGGTCTTTCGGACTTCGTCGTTGGTGATGTGTTGGGTATAGGAAATGCCCAGAACTTTGGTATGTTGTCCTCTCAAATCAGTCCATTCTCGAATGTTGCTCTGTGGGTTCGGGCATTAAATAGAATAGACCCAACATTTCCCAGCGTGTCGTAAGAGGTGACTAACAGGACATTACTGGGCGAAAGTCTTCTACACAGAAGTCACCGGCCAGGGAGGAAGAACCTCACATTACTACAGGTTCAACGACCATGTGCTCAGGGCTAAGGCAAGCCACACTGTATTCGTGGATTTCGGCTGTGGCCAACAGCCTGGAGAGGATTGGGCACCACCAGGTCTTTTTTCCCCAAGACACGCTACATGATGTTGCAAAGACCATTCGGCAAGGCACAGTGCAAGGAGGTAGAAGAAGAGGGAGACCTGTAATCTAAAATCAGTTAAAATAGCTTTGCACTTTTGAGCCAAAATCCAAACACTAATACCTGCATGTCTTCCACTAAAAGAGTTGCTGAGGGCAGTGAAAGATGGAGTATGCTGGTTAAACGATCATCTGTGGTACCCCAACAACCTTCAAATTATGGGATAGGATAGGATAGGATGGGATAGGATAGGATAAAAGTTATGACGTTTAAAGTCTTCTTTACTGTCTAGTTTGGAAAACAATAATTTGATCCTTAAAAGTCTAATGCCTTGACAGCAGCAGAGCCAAGAACTAGCGATGAATCAGAACACAGAAACAGAACACAGTACAAAGAGTGACTAAAGAAAAAGTCCCAGACGAATTGCAGCTGGAAAAACATTAGCCGAATATAATAAATTACACTGATGGAACAGGCAAACAAAAGCAAATATATTAAACATAGAAGAAAAACCAATAACCCAACAGCAATCATTAACAAGAAAACATGAAAAATCAGTAGAGCCAGACTCTTCTTCAAGCAAATATACAGGTTTATTAGTTTGTTGCTGCTGCTTGTCTGGGGGATTCTGGTTATTTGATGTATATGTATTACAATGGTTATAAGCAAAAACAGAAACCTTTAAAAACACATATAGAAAAAAGAAACAGTTGAATCACCTCCATTATTAAAAACAAGGCCATCATTAGATATATTTGCAATGCAGTCATAATTTTTTACATTAATTTTTTTAATGTAAAAATGAGCATGCAATATGAACAAGCCATTCTGAATCTTGCCTATCACAGTAGGAAGAGTGAGGAGAGTAAGGTAAGGTTTTCAAAAGGTGCAATCTTAGGAGAAATAAAGGTGATAAAGATTAACTAGCGCAGACCGGTCATAAAGACAATTTCTAACAGCAGTAAAATAAATGTCTGTTTCTTTTGAGTTGTGAAATGCTATTTCAGGCCCTCCAGTGATCACAGACCCAGAGAAAGTTCAGCATAAATCTGCTGTTGTTGGTGGTGAGGTTATAGTGGAGTATGACGTGCTGTCCTACACTGCTACCATGCGCTGCAAACTGTTTCCCCCTCCATCTCGCAGCACGATAGGAGCACCCGATCACTCAACCGCAACCAGCACACAAGATCTTGACTGCAGTTCCCTAGGACGGTGGGTATGTTAATTTAGACTGCAGGGAAGTAGATAAAAGCATCCTTCCCGATGGAATTGTATCAAACATACGATTAGAAGCCTGATGATCACTGTTATTAATTACAAAGGTTGTATTGTAATGAATTATTTACTATTAATTTACAGCATCTACCTCTTGTACCTGGTTCTGCCTGTCTTCCTCTCTCTCTCTCTCTCTCTCTCTCGCTCTCTTTCTCTCTCTCTCTCTCTCTCTCTCTGGAGCTTCATTAATGCTGGGAGTGTGAGAGGATACATTTCAATGTTTTGTTAATGGCGTTTAATTTTTGCTTTCCAGTCAATCAAACTTTATTGGCGAGCCTCCCAACTTCCGAGTGGAGGTACATCTGAAGAACATCAGTGAGCGTGACCATGGACAATGGACAATGACCATCAGTAATGACTACACAGGTCAAGGCTTCCCCATTGTGCCAAATCCTGCTGTTGTCAGTTTCCATGTCAACGTCATTCAACGTAAGATTTTCGGATTATTGTTGTTGTTAGTGGAGTTATGGTGGTTTGATTGTTTGTCTCGTCGTTTGATTGTTGGTCTCGTCGTTTGATTGTTTGTCAGTTGTTTATTTGGTTTCCTCATACTTTTTGATTGTGTAGTGTTGAATACTGCAGAGTACTGCTCTGACCTTTTACAACCTTTACACACCAAACGGAGAACCATCAGTTCTAGTAGGTCCCCAGAACAGAGAAGAAGAAGAAATCCTCCCAATTCTCCGAAAAGAAGTTGAGGCAGCAGTGCAATCGCTGAAAAAATGAAGTCAGCGGGAGTGGATAACATACCCGCGGAACTGCTTCAAGCAGGAGGAGAAGCGATGATTGACGCCCTCACCACCCTGTGACAAGATCTGGCAGAGCGGGGCGTGGCCTACACCATGGACCCAGTCGCTTGGCATCACTCCTCCAAAAAAAAGGTAACCTTCAGGAGTGTGAAAATTACCGCACCATCAGCCTCATCAACCATCCCAGCAAGGTCCTCCTGAAAATAATACTCAACAGGTTGAAACTCCAAGCTGGACAAATAATAGTTGAAGAACACGCAGGATCCAGGGCAGGGTGAAGTACCACTAAACAGATTTTCAACCTCAGAATAATCTGCGAGAAATACCTACAGCACCAACAACATCTATATCATGTGTTCGTAGATTTCAAGAAGGCGGATGACATTGATGGATTGACTGGAGATTAACAAGAACTTGAACAGCTTGTACAGGGGCTTGACACCGGAGCCTATGAAATGGAAATAAGGTCAATCCCTCAACACAGTGCATAGCTTCAAATATTTAGGAGCCATTGTATCAGACAATGGGTCCCGGCAGGAAGTCCTCTCCAGGATAGCACAAACAACTGCTGCCCTGGCAAGGTTGAAGCCCATTTGTTAAGACCATTCCATCAGTCTACATTCCAAGGTAAAACTGCTGCACTCCCTTCTCATCTCCATCTTCCTATACGCTTGCGAACATGGACCCTCACAGCAGATCTACAACGAAGAATATAAAGCATGGAGATGAGGTTCTGCAGAAGACTTCTGGGCATTTCCTATAACCTACACATCACCAACGACGAAGTCCGACAGACCATCACACAAGCCATTGGACAACACGATGATGTGCTCACAGTGGTGAAGAAACGGAAATTCCGATTCTATTTCCACGTCAGCAGAGCATCAGACCTTGCAAATACCGTTCTGCAAGGCACGGTGCAAGGAGGCGAAAGATGAGGTAGACAGAAAAAGAGATTGGAAGACAAGACTCGAGAATGGATTGGATTTACAATAATGGAAGTCATGAGGGTTGCTGAGGAAAGAGAAAGATGGAGTACGCTTGTTAAGCTATCATCTGTGGTGCCCCAACGACTTTCGAGTTACAGTTAAGAACACGCGGTAGATCATTAGGGAAGATTAAGGGAAAGAGCGAATTTCGGCGTCCATTTCATTTATATATGTATGATTACCAATTTGACCTTTGCAAGAAAGGGGAATGACTGTGCCAGCATCTATGTGCTTAACATTACAAAAATACACTGATTGTGATTCGGTGTCTATCAGTGGTATTTCTGAACACTTCCGCAACGATAGTAAGCGTCGTTAGTACCAAAACGCTTCTTCAGGAGTTACTGAGCTATACAATCCGTCTTCACAGTTCTACAATTAGTGCTGTGAATGTCTATATTCCCTAAGGCTTATATCCCCCAGGTATTTGTTACCTCCTATATATAGTCTTACGTGTAATTATGTTTGTGATCTACCTGGAGGTAACAGACCTGGGGGAAGATTCATCATATACCTGGGGTAACATAGACCTGGGGTAATATAGACCTGGGGTAATATAGACCTGGGGTAACATATATCTGAGGTATTATGGACCTGGGGTAACATAGACCTGAGGTAACATAGACCTGGGGTAACATAGACCTGGGTTAACATAGATCTGAGGTATTATGGACCTGGGGTAACATAGACCTGAGGTAACATAGACCTGGGGTAACATAGACCTGGGGTAATATATACCTGGGGTAATATAGACCTGGGATAACATAGATCTGAGGTAATATGGACCTGGGGTAACATAGACCTGAGGTAACATAGACCTGGGGTAACACAGACATGGGGTAATATAGACCTGGGGTAATATAGACCTGGGGTAATATAGACCTGGGGTAACATAGACCTGAGGTAATATAGACCTGTGGTAATATAGACCTGGGATAACATAGACCTGAGGTAATATAGACCTGGGGTAACATAGACTTGGGGTAACATAGATCTGAGGTATTATGGACCTGGGGTAACATAGACGTGAGGTAACATAGACCTGGGGTAACACAGATATGAGATAACATAGACCTCTGGGGTAACATAGACCTGGGGTAACATAGACATGGGGTAACATAGACCTGGGGTAAATATAGAACGGATAAACTCTGGGCTAACCCCAATACATTTGCTATACAAGACTGCCCCGCACCAGCAAGTAGCTTTATCAAGTACTAAGTAGTCATGTAACTTTATTATTTTGCTGTGTATAGAAGTTCTTCTCTGTCAAGCTTGCAATGTTGACATGCAGCTGTGACGATTTGGTATGACGTCAGTATAGTTTACCATGTAGCCTAGCTATTTCTTTGTACAAACTAGTAAAAAGTTTGAATATAAATTACACTGACTAAATTGTCTGGTGTGTTATGGAGACAATAATTATATCCTGAAGGTGAACTTTGAATCAGTTGACAATTTTAGTATACAACTTATATAGCAGATTCCTGCTTCAACATGTTAGTATATAACTAGCGGCTTTGGCGTTGACATTTCATTAGTAATTAAAAAGGGGCCCTTTCTCTTAGTGGTTTTCTATGTGTAGTTTGTTGTAGGCTTATAACAGCATATGGTGTCACGTGAAACACTTTTAACTTTGATTTGCAGTTTGGCCAATAACTTGTAACACAGTCGCGTTACAATACTTTAAGTTTCATATAGTTGAGTAATATGTTGTGATAGAGACTATGTGCAATAATTAAGCTTGTGTCTTTGTTCAGTTAGTAATACAAGTTTTATACTAACATTAAATACACTTGGTTTTACTGTAGAGGACAACTTATTGCTTTATAAGTAGTATAATTGAGAACGCCTTTCCCCTTCTGGCCAATGTATATCAGTTACACACACTGTGGGCTGAACCACCAAGTATTAAGAAAATGCTGAATGTTGCATGATTCCGTTCAATGTTAATGTCGTTTTTATGTAGATAATAGCATATTAGTATTTGCTGGAGGACACGTGAGTTATATTTGGGTCTTTTAATTAAAGGCAGAGAACATTTTACCTCGTGACTGATAGTCATAGTAGCACGTGACAATAATCTGATTTACTTGCCCTATTATTTTGTGAGAAAATACCGTCAGAGAGGTCAACGACTGGTTTTGTTTTTATTCTAAATAACCTTTGAAAATATAAAATCAGCTCTGAATAATGCTATTGTTAAAACATTTCCAAATTTTAATTTGAGAACTTAGTACACTTGCATTCTTTCATATATAGCCCTATAAATTAATCTACCCATCCATGTACTCATTAAATTCAATCATTCATTCACTTCAGCTTCTACTACTTAACTAATCAGTTAAACTAGGATCAGCTTTGTAAACGTAGACCTTATTGGTCAGTGAAAATAATGTTCAATTGTTCCGCCAGTTATTGAATTAACACATACGACTGTCCACCCAGAGAACTCGCCATTCATCCATCTTTTTCTTTATTCAGTTGAACATTAGTCTGTTGCGTCTTCAACAGCCACCAATACAGGAGATGAGACGTCTGATCGACCTCTAAGGAGAACAGAAACTGAAGGTTAACATCGAAAGATGTACACGACTCGTGGCTGTACATTTGTACAGTTGTGTATTTTAGCGTTCTGATGGAGCGCTTTTCTATCTCAAGAGCTGCTCAAGGCGCTGGCCGATACAGGATCTAACTCAGGCCGCACACTTGCTGCCTTAGGGGCACAGTCTGACGCTCTTACAAATCACAATTGTAGGCCATTATAGCAGTTAATTATAATTATATTTATCTGAGTGCCAATGATTAGTAACAATATGATTCTGGGTGGAATTCAAATAGACCATGCTCGTAATCTTATATGAGGAATCTTATGTGAAGAATGACCGACTATGTTTAGGCTTGAATTAGCAAAATGCAAAGAAATGACTGTACACCTAGTACTCGTTTGTCCAGTTTTTAAAGAGCAAATAGAAGCAGAATGTGGAGTTGTTTTTATTTCGCAATGCACACATCTGTAAGTCCAATAGTAATGTATTTTCTAAATTTTATTATTTTTGTTATGAATGGTCTTCTGGAATTCCACTAGTACAAGGATTATGTTAGGATATAATAATAATAATAAGAATATTATATAGCGCCTTTTCCTATTAAAAAATGGTTCAAAGTGCAATTCTCAAGCATATATATAGATATATAGATATATGCGTGAGAATTGCACTTTGCACCATTTTTAATAGGAAAAAGCGCTATATAATATCTAATTATTATTTGTTATTATTATAACCTAATCTAACCACTTTTAAAAATATTATATAAATTAAGAAAGCCGCAACTAAATACTCCACAGTTGTTCATTGTGTATGTAGAGTCTATAAATACATCACCTTCTATTTGAATATTCAGTTTTAAAATACACGTTTCAAGTAAATGGACATGGCATAACGGAATATGGACATTCTGTAGACATGGTTCTGTATCATCCAATTGTTACAGACGATGTGAAAGTTATTGCTAAATCTTCCGTTGGTAGAATTTATAACCTGATTAAAATTTAGGACAAGGTTGAAGCCCATTTGGAAAGACAGGACCATCAGTCTACATTCCAAGGTAAGGCTGCTGCGATTCCTTGTCATCTCCATCTTCCTAAATGCTTGCGAAACATGGACCCTCACAGCAGATCTACAACGAAGAATACAAAGTATGGAGATGAGGTGCTACAGAAGACTTCTGGGCATTTCCTATACCCAGCGCATCACAAAGGACGAAGTCCGAAACACCATCACACAAGCCATTGGACAACACGATGACATGCTCACAGTGGTGAAGAAACGGAAATTCCTATGTTATGGCCACGTCAGCAGAGCATCAGATCTTCCAAAGACCATCCTGTAATGCACAGTGCAAGGAGGCAGAAGAAGAGGGAGACAAAAACAGAGGTGGGAGGACAACATTCGAGAATGGACTGGCGTGACACTGAGCGAAGCCATAAGGATTGCTGAGAACAGGTAAAGATGGAGTATGCTGGTTAAACTATCATCTGTGGTGCCCCAGCGACCTTCGAGTTACGGGATAGGATAGGACAGGATATGATTTGAAGTGTTTTAAAAGTTTATATGTAAATGTCTAATATCATCTAAATGTGTTGATTCTTTAGATTCAGATGCTGGGGGTACTGCAAAATACCCGTCAACAGAAAAAGAATCTCCATGGACAGTGGTAGCCGGAAGCGTTGGAGCTGCTGTTGCTGTTATCATCGTTGTCGTCGTCGTCAACATCGTTGTTGTCAAAGGTAACAGTAAGATAAAGTTAGATGAGACTCGTCATTGGCGTAACAACAACTACGATGACGACAGCATTAACGATGACGAAGAAGAAGAAGAGGATGATTATGACTGTGATAATGATGATGATGATGATGATGATGATGATGATGATGATGATGATGATGATGATGATGATGATATGGCAGTGTGTTCCTATTACTAACTCATTTCCAAGCACTAAGTGTACAATGATGACGTCATCCACAAGTAAGCAGTTTAATCCCCATGTACGTGTACACAAGTGGGCCTGATTCGGCTCTTTGCAGTCAGTTGGACCCTATAAACAATGATTAACTAACTAGTACGTGTACATGCTTGTAATTGCAGCAAGAGCGAGGACCAGGATGACTCTTGACCTAAACCGCCCACCATCACTACCATCATATCCCCCCACAACCGGCGGACAGCAGGACAGGTGAGTTTTTGAGCGGTTGTTTGGTTGATTGGCGGTATCAATTGGTTGAATAATTACTTTATTGGATGGGAATGTGGTATCATTGTAATAATGTGTTGGCTGGTAGGCCATTAAGAATATTGTCATTTCACCTGACTCATGTGATGTACATCAGTGAATGTGACCCATTTTGGAGGGTGTGGAGGTAGGGTTAAGTTTGATTGGTTAACATGTTGTTTGGTTACGCCGACGGATGGATCAGAACACCATGTGGGAAAATGTCACAATGCACCTATCAACGGTGGCACGAAAAACAGCGGTGATCAGGCTGTTGAACAGGAGAATAGCCCAGCTGTTGACATTAACATGACCTTGCCATAGTCACACGTCGGTTCAACAGCGTTGATGAGACTGATCTTAATAAAATAATTAATGACTTGATACAGCATGAATAATTCCTGCTCACTGATTTTTACCCTTTGTCTTTCTCCAGCGTACGGCCACCAACAGATGACGGTGGCGGCAGTGTTGCGGGTTCCAGCACCCTGGCTAACAGGCAGCGGCAAAGTGGAGATGGCGCGTACGACGTCATCCCTGCAGACAACACCGACGAAGACGGCTACATGGTTCCGACAAGTCCCTACGAGAATCTGCAGATTGAAGAGACCTCCGAACCTTACACTGCGTTGGAGGACACCTTGAGAAATCCGCGCAGCACAAAGCCTCTACTGGGTCTCTGTTGTTTCCAGGATTGAATGCAAACATTGGCCCCGTCCATTTAAAAAGATCAGCTTCGAGTAGCTTATTTCTTTGTTTATTCCATCAGTGTGGATCTTGCATTGTGTCTGTTCCCTTAAAACTGATACCTTGAATGGTTAAGAGTTGAAACAAGACTTCCATGTTTGGCGTAAGAGTTTGACAAATTAGAAATACGTTTCTTTTGCGGGATACGAGCTTTTCTTTCTCCAAATACACTTACATTAGTAACCAATATTATTTTCCGACTTTCCACACGGAAATATTACACCACTTCATTCCAGTAAGCTTTTGCGAGTTTACCTGAAATGCTGAATCTGTCGGCCGCGTTTGATACGCTGGATCACAACTTCCTATTGCAAAGACTGCACGTTGCCTTTGGTCTGTAAGGCACAACCATGCAATGTTTCCTGACTTACCTGACAGGGACAAGAGTGCTTTTTTTCTAAATGAATTACATTATTATTATTATTATTATTATTATTATTATTATTATTATTATTATTATTATTATTATTATTATATTATTTATAATGTTGATAGCTTATGATATGCAGTGCAGTTAACCACAAATTGGCTATTTTAGTGTGTCCTTTTTGTCAGTCCTTGCTTAGGACTTGGAAAGTTCAGACTTGGAAAGTATCATTGATCACCTCCCTCCTTAAGCTGGCTCAGAGAAAAAGGAAGTACCCAACACCTTTCTCCCCAACGACCGACAGGTTAGGGGAACAACTGTTAACGTTAATGACTATGTCATAGGTATGTGTGTATTGTGATCCAGTCGGTCATAACTTGTTAGTACTGGCTTGCAAAGTTATGGGAACAACTATAAAAGTTAATGACTATGTCATAGGTATGGATGCTATCTTATTTCTAAGCTCCAAAGCTATCTTATTTCTAAGCTCCAAAGGGTTCAGAACCATGCTGCTAGGCTTGTCTTTCGCTCTTCTAACTTTGACCACATCTCCCCTCTCCTACACTCTCTCCACTGGCTTCCTGTTCAACAGAGAATTTCTCACAAGACTGCCACACTATTTATGTGTGCGTGCGTGCGTGCGTGTGTGTGTGTGTCTGTCTGTGTGTGTGTTTTGCAGATGGTGGTTATCAGTAAAAAAATAGTCTTCTTTTCTTGTTTTTTATGTTTTCTTTTTGATTAGTTGTAAAGTTTTGACTTTGTAAACGCCTAGGACTTTGTTTAGATTAGGCGTCAATAGCCATGATAATAATAATAATAATAATAATAATAATAATAATAATAATAATAATAATAATAATAATAATAATAATAATAATAATAATGTATTGTGTTCCAGTCGTTCATAACTAGTTATTACTGGCTTGTAAAGTTACATTGCTGCAAGGGGTTTTACAGTATTGTCATAGTTCTTGTTCACTTCAAACACTTTGTTCCCTGATGCGCGCGGTCCTCAATATTTACTATTTTATTTTTATTCACGATAAGCAATGCAGATAGATATTAGCATTTTCCTGATTGTTATACTTTGTCTTTTCTTCATTTTCCCTGCTCCGTTTTGTGAAAATACCTTGTTTAGAAGTAGCCAATGTCTATGTGTTGATGTTACTGTTGGTTCTTGTTATTGCTTAAACTGCATGTTCTGATTATAATGTCCGATGTGTATGAATACTTTTTTTTTTAAATGCTGTTTCGGGCTGTCAAATTTTCTTCTTGATAGTTTCGTCATGCATGTAATAGGACAATGATGATGATGATGAGGAGGAGGATGATGGTGATTATGACGATGATGAATGACTCATGATGATGGAGGAGAAAGAAGAAGAAGCAAAAGAAGAACAACAACAAGAACACCTACACAAACAACAATTGCATCATTATGAAATACACACAGATGCAGTTGAGAAAAAGCTGTCACTATGTAAAGAAATAGAAGAAAACAAACATAACATAATTCAGAGTAGGGTGCCATTTGATTGTAGCTTCTATTTTGTCAAAGCAAACACCTGAACCGATGTTTTCATTATGTGTGCATATGTTTGCCAGTTATTTCCTAATTGCTCATTTACATCAGTTGGTTGTCTAATTGTTCAAGTAAGGCAATTGTATTAATTAGAAATAAGCGAACTGCTAACTGCACTGATTAACTGATAACATTAAGACATGTAACGCAACCTTATGTTATGTTCACTGATAACGTTAAGACTTATAACGCAAGTTTATTTTATGTTCACTGATAATGTTAAAATATCTAAACCAACCTTATGTTATGTTCACTGATCACGTTAAGACTTATAACGCAAGTTTATTTTATGTTCACTGATAATGTTAAAATATCTATAGCAACCTTATGTTATGTTCACTGATAACGTTAAGACTTATAACGCAAGTTTATTTTATGTTCACTGATAATGTTAAAATATCTAAACCAACCTTATGTTATGTTCACTGATCACGTTAAGACTTATAACGCAAGTTTATTTTATGTTCACTGATAATGTTAAAATATCTAAAGCAACCTTATGTTATGCTCACGAATAACGTGAAGACTTCTAATGCAGGTTTATGTTAAGTACACTGAATCATTAATAATGTTAAGACGACTATAATGCAGCCTAGGTGCACTGATTCATTGCTAATGTTACCCACTATTTCCCAAGTCAAAGTTTTTACGAGAATTCTTCAAATAAGCGGATTTAAAGACACACGTACTACTGCACATGTAATTACACTAAAACTAAAATAAACAATATGAAATGGTAACATAAATAAATGTTAGTACAGCCAAATACAAAAAAAATATGTACGCATCTTTTCTTCTGTGTTGTCTGTTCCCTCACCTCTCTCTCTCTCTCTCTCTCTCTCTCTCTCTCTCTCTCTCTCTCTCTCTCTCACTCTCTCTCTCTCTCTCTCTCTCTCTCTCTCTCTCTCTCTCTCTCTCTCATCCTCTCTATTATTTTCTCTTTCTCTCTCTTTCTTGTCTTGACGATGTGTTTGCTAAAGACATTTTTTTTAAACACACAATTTAATTCAATATGAATTCCATTTTAATTCATTTCGAGTTATTAAATCAGCCATTCTTTATTTTGTCATCAAAGGATTTGGGCAAACTAAGAGTTCCTCACTGAAAACTTCAATTCAACAAATCTTCATTACCTCACAAAAAAGAAGTGAATGTTCTTCCTTGTTCATGTGTGGTCGTGAATATACAGGTTAAAGGCGTGTACTATTTTATTGGAATTCTTCTATTTTGAAGAAATTTTTTAAAATTATATTTTCTTTTTCAAATATTTATTTATTTATGTATTTATTTTATTTTATTTTTGGATTACCTTACATTACATGATTATTGCTTTAGGTCCAGCGGACTCTTCCGAGCCAAATCAGAACCGGACAACCCCTGATCTGCATAAAAGATCTGCTGAAACAACCCTAGTGGTAAAACTGAAAGCTCTCCACCAGCCAGTCACTTTACAATAAAGACATCCCACGCAGGGACCGCTGAAAAACAAACTAGAATACAAACATCATTATAACTTATCAGCAAAACACATACATATAAAATGCCTACATTGCTAAATAGTAACATCATAGGAAGCTCTAGTGACCACCAGCCAGAAAGCGTCCAATATTCCCAAGCTGATCCAACAGACCTCATACACAAATAAGGAGTCTTCTCCCGGAAGGTTTTTCAAGAAAAAAGGTAGATGACTGGTCTAGCGAAGAAGACGATAGTATAGCAGATTGATAGAACAGAGCAGGAATGATAAAGAGCAAATGATAAAGACAGCGGCAGTGGGAATTTAAAGCACTAAATTTCCAGAAAGTGGGGATACTTTTTGTACTGAAACCACCGCACCCCAACGGGGGATTATTTTTGGATGAAGGATGCCTGATGTTTTTAGCAGCACACACATACTCCGGAATCCTCTCTCTCTTTTGTCTCTCTCTCTCTCTCTCTCTCTCTCTCTCTCTCTCTCTCTCTCTCACTCTCTCTCTTTTTATAGTCAAGATGAGGAGATTAAAAACAAAAAGTGTGTTTGAAAAGCCAATATTTCGGTAGGTACTCGTATGTATGTTTGTGTGTATGTATATATATATATATATATATATAATATATATATATATATATATATATATATATATATATATATATATATATATATATATATATATATATATATATATATATATATATATATATATATATATATATATATATATATATATATATATATATATATATATATATATATATATATATATATATACGTTGCCGTGGACGGTGTCATCTCAGATAGTATCATGATCAGCACAGGTAGTCCGCAAGGATGCTGTCTGTCACCGACGATCTTCACCTTGTATACTAATGACTGCAGAGCCACTAGTGAGAAGAACACACTCTCAAAGTTCGCTGATGACTCAGCACTGGTAGGGCTGATAGAGAACGACGACGACACAATGTACAGGCAGGATGTTGACAAACTGGTAGAGTGGTGTGACAAGAATAGCCTGGACCTCAATGTGGGAAAAACAAAAGAGATGACAAGTGACTTTAGGAAGGTGAAAAGAGTCACAGAACCATTGGTGTTAGGGGGGATGGAGGTAGAACAGGTAAAAGAGTACAAATATTTGGGCACTACCATCAGCTCTGATCTCACATGGTCAAAACACATAGACAAAGTAGTTAGCAAGTGTAACTCAAGGCTGTATTTTTTGAGAAAGCTCAAACAGTTTAAAGTCTGTCCTGAAATTCTTGTATTGTTTTACAGAGCCAGCATCGAAAGTGTTCTGACCTTTAACCTGATGGTGTGGTACTTTGGTAGCACTGCAGAGGACAAACACAGACTAGAAAGAGTAGTCAAACAGGCAGAGAGGGTAGTGGGGGTTGTTTTTCCAAGCCTGGATGAATTGGTGCACCACAGAACCATCACCAAAGCACACAAAATTGTTGGAGATGAGTCGCACCCCCTGCATGATCAGTTCGCACTAATGCCATCTGGGCGCAGGTACCGTGCTGCCAAGTGTAGAACTTCCCGCATGCAGAAGTCTTTCATACCATCCGCCATCTCGGTCCTGAATGGTATAAGGTAGCTGGAACAATGAACTGCCCCTACCCCCCCCCCCCCTCCCCCATAACCTACATCTTGTAGTAATGTGACCATGTGTATAGTGTAGTAGTGCTCCTATCATCATTATTATTTATTGTCATGGTGTCTTTATACCTACATCTGTGCCTGAACTTGATCACTGAGATTGTTGAAACATGTAGTTGCTTTTTGTTTTTAGTCTTATAATTGTTATGCTAGATCTTATTAATTGTCTCAGGGATTGGTAAAGTGTCTCAGTGCGCACTGAACAGGATGATACACTGTGCATATATGTAATTTATTATTGTTGTTATCATTATTGCTATTGTTTTGTTAGTATGATACATTGTGCATACCTATATGAAATTTATTATTGTTATTATTATTGCTATTGTTTTGTTAGTATTGTTAGTATTATTATTTCCAGTAACTGTTTTAGGGTTTTACATGTGTTCTGCGACTGAACTTTTAGACACCAATATGTTGCGATTTAAACTAGCTTTTTAATACAATGACCTTATATTTATTATTGATATTATTATTCAATAGTATTAGCCCCATTCAATTGCTCTTTTGTGGTTGAATGTTTTGCATATGACTGCTCAGCTGTTCGGTGTTTATATCCGGGAAGTTGTCTCCCCTATGGGTATCCCTGGGAAACCCGTTGTGCAGACGAGCAGACTAGATTAGGGGCAAGCGTCACACCAAACTTCACTTTCACATACACGGACATTCGTAACAATAAAATACGCACCTCCCTCTCCCCTGCAGACATACGGTATCCGTAATTCATGGAAACTCAGCAATAAGCAACACTTTTAGCAGCACAACCACATCACCACTACACATGTTCAACTTTGGGTCGGAACCTTCAGAGCTAGCCGTAAATTCCAGGTACAATTCCCGTATAACATAGGTGATGTGATACAATAAGTAGCAGTGTGATATTCTTTTGCTGTGATACAATGACGGTGTGCGAGTCGATGTTGCGTGAATGTCTTTTTAAAATTTGAATGTCTTTTACATTTGTAACGGGTTTTTATATGTTCTTTCTATGCGCTAAGCAATTTCTCTATGTATTTGGAGCCAATAAAAAGTTGAAGTTGAAGTTGAAGATATATATATATATATATATATATATATATATATATATATATATATATATATATATATATATATATATATATATATATATATATATATATATATATATATATATATATATATATATATATGTCTGTCTGTCTGTCTGTCTGTCTGTCTGTCTGTCTGTCTGTCTGTCTGTCTGTCTGTCTGTCTGTCTGTCTGTCTGTCTGTCTGTCTGTCTGTCTGTCTGTCTGTCTGTCTGTCTGTCTAGATAGATAGATAGATAGATAGATAGATAGATAGATAGATAGATAGATAGATAGATAGATAGATAGATAGATAGATAGATAGATAGATAGATATAGATATATATAGATATATACAATAAAAATTTCACTGAGACACTGCGCCACTACTCCTTGGGATGAGAGAATAACCGAGGTCAAGTCTGTGCACACACAGCTCGCATTCCATCAGCATGGACTTTAAAGATCCTGACGCCCATGCCCTAAGGGGTGAGTACCTGCTAAACAAATACACCTAGCACGCACAAGGTCCTTTCTTTCCATCCTCAGGATTGTGCTCAGTCGTCTGGGCGTCAGACTATGCGCCCAAAGGTAGCAGGTTGGACGCTCCCGGCTGCTTGTGTTAGATCCTGTATGGACCAGCGCCTTGAGCAGCTCTTGAGCTGGAAAAGCGCTATATAAAAGTGATAAAATAATAATAAATAATCATTGTTGTTTTACCGCAGAGTAGAAGGCCACTGGAGTCATGTTATTGTTCAATATCTTAAACTCGGCGTGAAACGAGTTGAGTTTGTTGTTGAGTTTGTTGTCGAGTTTGGGTATACAGGTACTTTAATAATGGATCATCCCTCAGTTGCACTACGGTTGTCAGTCTGTCGGTCAGACGCTCCAAATTTAACTTCTTTTTTTTGTTCAAAACACGCTTTTTCCTTATCTCAAGATTCAATGTTCATCAATTGTACGTTGTGGATACGTTAACTACTGCTAAGCAAGCAATTGAATATACGTTGTTGTATCCATTTTATTCATCAGATGAACACAAGTTGTACTGATAGTACGATGGATATACGATGACTTGCTCACAGTGATGAACAAACGGAAACGCCGATGGTATGGCCACGTCACCAGAGCAGCAGTCCTTGCAAAGACAATCATGCAAGGCACGTTACAAGGAGGCAGAAGAAGAGGGAGACAGAAAAACAGGTTTGAGGGCGACATTCGAGAATGGGCTTGCTTGACACTGAGTGAAGCCATGAGGACTGCTGAGGACAGTGAAAGATGGAGTACGCTGGTTAAACGATCAACTGTGGTGCCCCAGCGACTTTCGAGTTACAGGATAGGATAGGATAGGATAGGAAGCATGTTAGATCATCTGTATTTGCATTTTCTGAAAGGACAAGGTCAATGTGCCTCACCATTTTCTAACCACTTATTGCGCTGTATCTAAAACATACCTCAGCCGATTTTCATCACTTTCGTGTTGCTTATAGTGCATATATTGTTGTCTATCATTTAATGTTTTCTATTTCTCCTTTGTTAGCATAAGACCAGGTCACAACAAAGCTAGAAAATTTACACTTTTGAACATGCTTACTTCTCCCTAATGTGGGTGCCTGTGAAAATACATTACAATGGTTTGCCGTCTGTCTTTCGTCTTTGTTTCTTTCTTTCTGTGTTTCTTTCTGTCTTTGTTTCTTTTGTTTGTTTGTTTGTTTCTTGCTTTCTTACTTTCTTTCTTTCAATCTTTCTTCTTGTTCTTCTTGTTCTTCTTCTTGTTCTTCTTCTTGTTCTTGTTCTTGTTCTTCTTCTTCTTCTTCTTCTTCTTCTTCTTCTTCTTCTTCTTCTTCTTCTTCTTCTTCTTCCTCCTCCTCCTCCTCCGCCAATGCTTGATCTGTGTAACAAGCAGACCCATTTACCCCGCACTATTTGAGCTTTTGCTTGTTTAGCAGTAGTAAAACTTAGAAGGTTACTGTAGTCTATAGCAGACGATTAAGGTATAACTGATGTGTACACACACACTGCGAGCTGACGCGAGCCGTTTAGTGACATCATCGCGGCCTACGATGGTGTTTCGAACTTTGTATCCACTTAGATTGTTTCAGCCAATCGGGACACAGGTAGAGTGGTTAGAACCAGTTCTGGCTGATTCAGTCAAAGCCAGGTAGGAGGTCAGTCCAGTTTGAGACGCTAAGCAGTACACAGCTACTTTCTAGCAGAATCTCTCCTGAGAAGATTAGACAGCAGTTCTTGTTGAATTTTCGAACTCAATCAAGTAGCCACGGCCTGAAATTGTCGAACAGGTAAATAAACATACTTCTGTTTCATCGTGATGTATTTATATTATTGTTGAAATTATGTTTGTGGAGTTTGCTATGCATAGATTTGAATTGTTAGTCCGACTTTGCCTTGCCACGTGGAGAAGCCGACCACGTGTCAAGCACGACCGGGTTTGACGCCATGTTGTATACCTGACGGAACCACTGTTGTTTAACCTATATGTATGCTTGCAGACCAGTGGCTATACCAGTGAATGTTTATAATATTATTAATTCTTTATGTGTATAGTTAGCCACGATTTATATGTATATATGTATAGGAAATCAGAGTGGAGATTCCAGTGGACCACGGACTTAGCAGAATGTTCGTCGCTTAGCTATAGAGATGTGGAGCTATCACTGAGGGCTACTTTGGCTTTCAGTCAGACGCTCTGCACAGACCTATTATTTAGGTTTGTGCAGAATTTCGTCTCATATGTTACAGTTGTTGTTGTTGTATCAAATTTTATTCATCAGATTAACATAAGTTGTACTGATATGTTACAGACGAGTAGACGGTATATCGTGAGCCCAACTCAGCAAACGGCAGCAACACGTCAACCCGAACAGTTGGCTGCCGAGGCATCTACAGCATCGTGCGCAGATAGCCCCAAACGTCGTACCAAAAAGTCAAAGACTACACGACGACACAGCGTGTACCAGAAGCTACCTCAACGCAGCGCTTCAACCACGCAACCACGCAGTTAAGTGCTCTAGAAACAGTGCACTAACACTCAGTATAAACAGGACCACAGTAGTCCACTCTTCTTGAACGCTAGTAGCCAGTGCCCGATGAAGAAAAAGTAGATGCCTAGATTATTAGCGAGCGAACCATTTGCATTGACAATTGAACTTTTAAGTTAGATTCGTACTTCGAAGATCGTGTATAGAGTAGAAGAAATAAATGTGTGATTTTGACTGTTATCAAGTGGCTGGACTACATATAATTCATAGCCGTGGGAAAGCTAGTGTGACAGTGATCTGTTACCATTTTTCTATCTATCTCTGTACCCCATCCTTAACACAGACCGAGCTAAACAAATAAATGTATTAAAGTAATTCACCGGGTGACTCACTAGCGGTCCCCATAGAATAAGATGTGAGGGTTACAGCATTCCATTGTGCAGAGTCCAGCAACAATAAAACCTCACGTCACACTTTAAAATGTCTACTTTACCATTACCGCTGTCATCATCATCATCATCATCATCATCATCATCATCATCATCATCATCATCATCATCATCAGAAACAGCAGAAGCAACAATAGCATCTCTTGTAGTTTCAATGTGCCAATCGATGCTTGCAACTCAGATTGTGAATATGCTACAGGGAAATATAGTTGAATAAAACGAATTCATTTTTTGTATCAAATACTCCATTGTTTTTTGTGAGTGCAGGAAGTTGAAAGTTACAAAATATCGTAAAAGCTTAGTGGGGATGGTGTCACCGCCACGACTCTCTCCGGGCAGACGCCACAAACAGACAACGTCCACACGCAGACAACCCAGACAGAATGGCAGTTTCCCGCAGACGTGAAGTGGATGAAAACACAACGAATATATATACAACTCTCAAGCTATTTATTCATTCATACCACACACTCATACACATACAACATTTACACATGGAACGAGAAAAATGGTGATGGAACAATAAATGGGTCGATGAACGATGAAATGGAATGTCAGATGAACAAGGGTTGCTGATCAACCACGTCTAACTAACGACTGTGCACTGCCAAAGTCCGAGCACAGAGGGGGTCAAGCATCAAGAGGGGGACAAATAAAGAATGAGCCGACCTGATAGTAGGGTGTCCCCGTTGATGTCTCCGAAAGGGTGGCTGCCTCCTCGTTGTGGTTGACACTGGACTGTCGCTGTTTAATCCAGGTGCTGTGGTGTCGCCACTCCCTCCGCCGCTGACGATGACGATGATGGTGATGATGACGCTGTAGTTGCGGCGGCCCTGCCGCCGTCGACGCCTCTCAGCCTGACTCCTCCTGTCGGCTACCTCGTAACGCCGAGGCTAGGTCCCGCAACAGACGTCACGATCACGCGGGAAAGATGGGGTTGTGGAATGATGAGGATGTCAACAAACGTGGACGTGGACGAATGGGTGGTGATGATGATGTGGGTCCAACGACCGGATGTCGTCGTCGTCGTCGCGCTGAAGAGTTCGACGAACTTCCGAGCGACGAACAAAGACTTTCGAGCGAAGACTTTCGAGCGACGATCGAAGACTTTCGATGACGAACTTCGAGCGACGATCGAAGACTTTCGATGACGAACTTCGAGCGACGATCGAAGACTTTCGATGACGAACTTCGATGACGAACTTCGAGCCTGCAACATGCTTGCCGTATTGTTAATGTCATGTCCACCCGATTCTGTCCCCCTCCCTCCTCACACTCTCCCCCCTTACTACACTAACTAATTCCTGTACCTTGAGGAAGCGCCACTGCTGTCCATTGCACTTCCCTTGACTACTTTTACTGTCTCTTGTAATCAACACATAATTCAAAAACTAAATGACATTATGAAAGCATGAAATGAACAATGCTGCAAATGAATACATGAAATCATCAACACATTATCCATCTTGAGCAACCGCAACCTCAACAACAGCAACCACTTCCATCCTATCTTAATCACACTTCACCCCCATTCTCCTCCCTCATTCTCCCTCCTTCAGTCGCACCCTTCCTCTCCTCTGTGCAACCATACTTCCCCCAGCCTCACGCACAGCTATCGTTCAACACCCCAAACAGCCGGCCTTCAGTCACTAGCACAGTAAAGGAAGATCACCATCACACTTACCCAGCGGCTCGACTGTAAAAGTACCTGTAGCTAGCCCTTTCCACTGCTTGCCTACACAGTACTCCAAGTAAGGTATCCAAAGCGTAGTAGTTCCCGTTAGTGAATTATACCTGACACTAACCTACCACGAACTCACAACTTAGATATTTGCTCAACTTTTCCTCGAGCTTGCTACCACAATGTAACACCTCCACCTAAGTTTCCTATTTGGAACCAGATATTATTTACGTTAATACCTGTCCCGACCTTACTTCTAGAACATTACCACCTCAGAGAAAACAAGGCCGCACACCTTGTTTGTCGCTCTGCCAAACGTGTTCTGACTTACCGTGAGTAAACTTCTCCACTGGCTGACCGCCCTTATGCTGTTTCCACGATTTTCACGCATACCCATGCATACGATAGCGCGCAGTAACTACCCCAACTCATTAACTCCCCATCCACACTTGCTACTCGGTTTCATCACAGGCTACCCTGTGACAGATGGGATATATCGTGAAATATTTCAAAACTGAGAGATCGATTCTTCTGCTTCTGAACTTTTCGTTTAAGTCCATCGGATGTTGGCAATGAAAAATCATAACTTGCAACCTTAAATGCACCGCATTTAAGCGATGCCGATCAACTTTAGTAGAGAGGAAATTTAAACTTTATTTATTTACTGATTTATTTTATCACTTTTATTTAGCGCTTTTCCAGCTCAAGAGCTGCTCAAGGCGCTGGTCGATACAGGATCTAACTCAACCCGCCCGAGGCGCCCACCTGCAACCTTAATGCGCATGGCCTGGCTGAGCTGAGCACCTTCGTGTGAAACTTAATGTATAGGACATATGGAAATATATGAATTGTGTTATGGGCAGATTGACTGCGTCCGATCCTGTATTGCGTTCCTAGTGAATTAAAAACACCAGTACTACCCAGCACCGACTGTGACAAGAAGTCAGTGATTAATCTTAAGACAAAACCATAGTACTGTACCAAGCCTGTTGAATTGAAACAACTTGTTACTATTGTCAAAGACAATTCTTTACAAACACTTCATGCATCAGAGCTCTGGTGTTTGGGGACTTCCTTATTAAGTCACGTTTTAGGTGATCTGTGTCAGTACTTTTGCCGCTGCCCAGCGTATTGTGAATAATGTGATTTTATGGAGATGCAGGCTTCTTGAGTCAGCGTTACATCAAGAACGCAGGGAGAAAATGTGACACATAAATAAGAAAAAGAACTAGTAGTAGTAGTAGTAGTAGTAGTAGTAGTAGTAGTAGTAGTAGTAGTAGTAGTAGTACTACTACTACTACTACTACAAGAAGAAGAAGAAGAAGAAGAAGAAGAAGAAGAAGAAGAAGAAGAAGAAGAAGAAGAAGAAGAAGAAGTAAAGGAGGAAAAGGAGAATGACGGAGTAATGGCGTCGTTCGCATGTGTCTGTGTGTTGATGAAAGCATATTTCACCGCCATCTCTTTGACAAACGCACATGGTTGTAAGTATACTATTATGTGTTGTTGCGATTGTTGATCTTGCAGTTATTAGTTCCTCAGTTGTAAAGCTCTGAAACTACTGTTTGGGGCTTTGTCCGTCCGGCGTCTTTCCGGAGGTGAATTAGCGCACTTTTCTCTGAAACTAATGAACGGATTTCTTTGAAACTTGGTATGTAGTTAGGAAATAGCAAACTCTACCAGATGACAAAAAAGTATGCATATCGTGTGAGGTCATCATGGTGACGTCATAATTTGGAATTCTATTTTCTCCCTAACTACTGGATGGATTTGGTATATCTATACTACATGTTTATACCACATGTTGGTTGGTTGGTTGTTTTATTAACGTATTTTTTCATCGAGATGATAAAGACCATACATACAGATTCACACATTTTAACAGACACATATAAACACATACATACACACAGGGTATCGAGCGTCGTGGTCAAGTGGGCTAAAGCGGGACTAACTTGCCTTGTCCACAGGCCAAAAACCAATGGCGCCTGACAAGTGTGGGTTCGATCCAGCATCTGAGCGTTATGTTTCTCCGAATATTATTTACTTTCGACTCGGGCAACGTCTCGGGGGTTTTCTCCGGGTACTCCGGTTTGCTCCCCCAGCAAAATCACTACTAATGTTAGGTAGGTTAGGTTTGGGCGCGCCACAGGCTGCGACTACGCTTTCCCCAGTGGAGGCGGCTCAGAATTTCCCTATGGAAAAAGGGACAATGAGGTAAATAAAATAAAATAAAAACAAAATAAAGGGACTAGTACTACCATCTAACAGAACAATAACAATTTCAGTTAAATAAAACGAGCGACTGGAGAATTGGTTAAGGCTTTTGCCAATCCCACATTGCTAATGTTTTTAACGGATGTTAAAGTATTTATTTCAAGGGGCAAAAGAGGATGAAACTGAATACAATCAAATAATATATGTTTTAGAGTAAGAGATTCATCACAAATGGACTTTACATTTTTACAATATTTGGTTTTAATTGAATTTAATAATATTCTGTTTGCCGTAGATGAAACTGATCAAGGGAAATCCACGAAGATTTTCATAGTTTGTATAGAACTGAAGTTTCTTTACAAGATCATTTTCAATATTGTTTTCAATTTCTTTGGAAGACAGATTTAACTTAATTGATAAGGAATGAATATTTAATGCACCTAATTTTGCAGCATGATCAGCCCAAACATTATATAGAAATCCACAATGTGATGGAATCCAACAAAAGGTCACTTCAGTACCACTAATTATCAATCCATGAATAATGTTTTCTTAATCTCACAAACAATCTCTTTTCGTTCATAGTTAATATTAGCTTTTAGAGCATCTAAAACAGAACTATACTAAATATATTCAGACATAAACTAGAAATTTTATTCAGAGTCATTTATATAGCAATTCATTCCGCAGTAAAGAGAGAATAACCTTTTCCTATATAAAACGATTCTGATATTTTCAAATCTGGGATAACAAAAGCAGCTCCTGTTTCCCCTGTTTCTAAAACAGATCCGTCAGTGTAAACTTTTAATTTTCCTGAATATTTCTCACATAAATGATTCCGAACTTCAACTGCAAGAAGATTCGGATTTTGACTCTTTTTTTCATTCCAATAATGTATATCGTAATGTGCTGTTTTAAGTTCCCATGGAGGTACTGGTGATATTATATTCTTACGTAAATTATCAATATGTGTTATATCTAACTGGATAAGATCTTTAGTATATGTTGCTATTGTTTGAAAAGAGTGCACCTTTTGGGCATGTTTTGGAAAATCTACATCCGATCTAATAAAAATTTCTTCATCTGTACTATTGTTTACAGCGTTAGCTCTGATTATATATTTCGCACAAAATAATCTCCTATAATCATCTAAGTTCATAATTCCTGCAAGTTTATAATGCTTCTGCTGTTTTTGTATGAATAGGCACTCCTAAAGCTAATTTTATTGCCTTACTGTCTACGCTTTGTAACTTTTTGAGGTAACAATTTGGAGAAGAATACTACATGTCTATACCACATATCTATACTACATCTGTGGTGCCCCTATGACCTTCGAGTTACGAGATATCCCATTCTATCCTATCCCGCGACTCGAAGATCGTAGGAGCACCACAGATGATCGTTTAACCAGTCTACTCCATCGTTTCTCTGTCCTCAGCAACCCTCATGACTTCGCTCAGTGTCAATCGAGTCTATTCTCGAATGTTGTCCTCCCCCCCCCCCCTCTTTTTCTGTCTCCATCTTCTTCTACCTCCTTGCTCAGTGCCTTACAAGATGCCTTGCAAGGTCTGAAGCTCTAGTGTCGTGGCCGTACCATCGGAGTTTTCGTTTCTTCACCATTATGAGCGTGTCATCGTGTTGTCTAATGGCTTGTGTGATGGTCTGTTGGATTTCGCCAATGGTGATGTGCTGGGTATAGGAAATGCCCAGAAGTATTCTTTAGCACCTCATCTCCATGCTTTGTACTCTTCGTTGTAGATCTGCTGTGAGGGTCCATGTTTCGCAAGCATATAGGAAGATGGAGATGACAAGGGAGAGCAGCAGCCTTACCTTGGAATTAAGACTGATGCTCCTGTCTTTCCAAATTTGCATCAACCTTGTCAGGGCAGCAGTTGTTTGTGCGATCCATGAGAGGACTTCCTGTCGGGACCCATTGTCTCATACAATGGTTCCTAGATATTTGAAGCTATGCACTGTGCTGAGGGATTGTTTGATAAGGCTAACAGTGGAGTCCTCCACAACAGCGCCATCGGGAAATGGTTCAGAACAACACCAATCGATGTGCGTCATGGATTCCTATTCTCTCCAACATTCTTTGGTATCTTCCTAGAGCGCGTTATGTCAGATACCCTTGCAGATCATGAAGGCACAGTCAGCGTAGGGGGTAGAGCAATCTCCAACCTCCATTTTGCGGATGACATTGATGAATTGGCTGAAGAGGAACAAGAACGTGAACATCTTGTACAGAGGCGTAACACCATCTCCAGAGCCTATGGAATGGAAATAAGTGCAGAGAAGATCAAAATGTGACCAACTACACCAAATGCACACACATGGACATCAAAGGCAAAGGCCAATCCCTCAACCCAGTGCATAGCTTCAAATATCTATGAGCCATTGTATTAGACAATGGGTCCCGACAGGAAGTCCTCTCCAGGATAGAAAACAACTGCTGTCCTGGCAAGGTTCAAGCCCATTTGGAAAGACAAGACCACCAGTCTACATTCGAAGGTACGGCTGCTGCGCTCCCTTGTCATCTCCATCTTCCTATTTGCTTGCGAAACATGGAACCTCACAGCAGGTCTACAGCGAAGAATACAAAGCATGGAGATGAGGTGCTACAGAAGACTTTTGGGCATTTCCTATACCCAGCACATTATCAACAACGAAGTCCGACAGACCATCACACAAGCCATTGGACAACATGATGACCTGCTCGCAGTGGTGAAAAAACGGAAACTCCGATGGTATGACCACGTCACCAGAGCATCATGCCTTGCAAAAACCATCCTGCAAGGAGGCAGAAAAAGAGGGAGAACGAAAAAGAGGTGGGAGGACATCATTCGATAATGGACTGGTTTGACACTGAACGAAAGCCATGAGTGTTGCTGAGAACAGAGAAAGATGGAATACGCTGGTTATACGATAATTTGTGGTGCCCCAACGATCGTTGAGTTTCGGGATAGGATAGGCATGAACAGAAACCAACCTACTGTGTAATTTCCTGTTAACTTCATTGTTTAGCGGGGCTTGGCAACTATCTAAACATTAAGCTGTTGAGTGCTCCATTTTTTTGACTGTCGCATTAGAGAGCCTTATTGAGTGTGTGAGTGTGTGTGTGTGTGTGTGTGTGTGCGTGTGTGCGTGTGTGCGAGCGTGTGGGTGTGTGTATGTGTGGGCGTGCGTGTTATTGTTGTTGTGTGGGCTACTGTTTAATGCACATGTAGGTAGACCTCTAGGTAAACAGATGGAGTGAAATGTTTTCTTCGATACATATTTGATTGCACTAACTCGCGTAAGAGTCTACATATCCTATGCTATCCTTTCCTATCCCTTAATTCGAAGATCGTAGGGGCACCATCGATGATCGTTTAGCCAGCGTACTCCATCTTTCTCTGTCCTCAGCAATCCTGATGGTTTTATACTAACATGAAATAAAAGTGGTTTTACTGTAGAGGACCACTTACTGCTTTACAAGTGGTATAATTGAAAACGCCTTTCCCCTTCTCGTGAATGCATATCAGTTACACACACTGAACCACCAACTCAGGAACAAAAAGAAAAAGTGGCGGATGTATTGTTCTTACTCTGAATTGTTAAATTTCCGGTTTGACATTTTATCTTCAGGAGTCAAGAAACACTTAAAGCTACAGCTGAATTTCGGCACATTATTGTATAGATCAAATTCATTTTTAATGCCTCTAATTTCGTTGGGATGGAAACATTTCTGAACAGTTATCGATTGCTTGGAATACTGAAAGTTTAAAAAAATGGAGAAAGTTGCATGATTCCGTTCAGTGTTAATGTCGTTTTCATGGAGATGATAACATACTAGTATTTGCTGCAGGACACCTTTGAGTTATGTTTCGGTCTTTTAATTAAAGGCAGAAAATATTTTCCCTCGTGATTGATAGTTATAGAAGGACGTGACAATAATCTGCTATACTTGCCCTACATGATTGTGAGGAAATACCGTCAGATTTTGTTTTCTTTGGAAAAACCAAATCAGCTCTGAATAATGCTATTGTTAATTTTTTTTTTAAATTAATGTGGGTTTTATTTTGGAAACTTAGTAAACATGCATTCTTTCAATTCAACTACACATCCATCCATGTACTCATGAAATTCAGTCATTCATTCACTTCAGCTACTTCTACTATTTACTAGCCTACTATTTAACTTATCTGTTAAACTGTGATCTGCTTTGTTATCATACCATATTGGGCACTCAAATGTTCAATTGTTCCGCCAGTTAATTAATTATTAAATTAACACGTACGTCTGTTCACCCAGAGAGCCCACCATTCATTCATCTTTTTGTTTATTTATTCAAACCTTAGTCTGTTGCCTCTTTAACAGCCACAATACAGGAGAGGAGACACCTGATCGACCTCTAAAGAGAACAGAACCTGAAGGTTAACATCGAAAGATGTACACGACTCATGGCTGTACATTTGTACATTTGTGTATTTTAGCGTTCTTAAATCGCGCTTTTCTATCTCAAGAGCTGCTCAAGGCGATGGCCGATACAGGATCTAACTCAGGCCGCACACTTCCTGCCTTAGGGGCACAGTCTGACGCTCTTACAAATCACAATTGTAGGCCATTATAGCAGTTGATTATAATTATATTTATCTGAGTGCCAATGATTAGTAGCAGTATGATTATAATTATATTTATCTGAATGGGAATGATTAGTAACAGTATAATTATAATTATATTTATCTGAGTGCCAATGGTTAGCAACACTATGATTATAATTATATGTATCTGAGTGCCAATGATTAGTAACAGTATGATTATAAATATATGTATCTGAGTGCCAATGATTAGAAACACTATGATTATAATTATATGTATCTGAGTGCCAATGATTAGTAACAGTATGATTATAATTATATTTATCTGAGTGCCAATGATTAGTAACAGTATGATTATAATTATATTTATCTGAGTGCCAATGATTAATAACGGTATGATTAAAATTATATTTATCTGAGTGCCAATGATTAGCAACAGTATGATAATAATTATATTTATCTGAGTGCCAATGATTAGCAGCAGTATGATAATAATTATATTTATCTGAGTGCCGATGATTAGTAACAGTATAATTATATTATCTGAGTGCCAATGATTAGTAACAGTATGATTATATTTATATTTATCTGAGTGCTAATGATTAGTAACAGTATAATTATAATTATATTTATCTGAGTGCCAATGATTAGTAACAGTATAATTATAATTATATTTATCTGAGTGCTAATGATTAGTAACAGTATGATTATAATTATATTTATCTGAGTGCCAATGATTAGGAACAGTATAATTATAATTATATTTATCTGAGTGCCAATGATTAGTAACAGTATGATTAGAATTATATTTATCTGAGTGCCAATGATTAGTAATAGTATGATTAGAATGATATTTATCTGAGTGCCAATGATTAGTAACAGTATAATTATAATTATATTTATCTGAGTGCCAATGATTAGTAAAAGTATGATAATAATTATATTTATCTGAGTGCCAATGATTAGCAAGAGTATGATCATAATTATATTTTTCTGAGTGCCAATGATTAGTAACAGTATGATTATAATTATATTTATCTGAGTGCCAATGATTAGTAACGGTAGGATTCTGGGTGGAATTCAAACAAACCATGCTCGGAAATGCGAGGGGAAAACTTTGGCCGGCTTGCCCGCATGTTGCGCCAGAGTTGTCTAACGTTGGGCGGACATACTTTGCAAACGAACACAGTTTCTCGCCTACAATTTCTGCTCTGTCTTCTATCAGACCTTCCGGATCAACCGAAAGGTTATTTTTTGCAATCCTGGCTAGCTCCGCTAGTTCGGCCTTCACTACCCTGCAACCACCACCACCCTTTCCCAAAGAAAAGTTTGACGTGTGGGATAGCTTTCATAGTGTTCTGAGACGACATGTCCGCCCGGATAACTCTGTGTAATTATTTATTTTATTTTATTTAATCATTCTTATATAGCGCTTTACCAGCTCAAGAGCTGCTCAAGGCGCTGGCCGATACAGGATCTAACTCAAGCCGCCCGAGACGCCCACCCGCAGCCTTTGGGCGCATGGTCTGACGCCCGGACAACTGAGCACAATCCTGGGCAGCCAGGGATGGGGGAGAAGGACTAAGTGCATGCTGGGTGTGTTCTTGTCACCGGCACTCACCCGTCTAGGACATGAGCGTCAGGATCTTTAAAGTCCGTTATGATGGAATGTATGCGACACAGACTAGACCTCGGTTTATACTCTCATCCGAAGGAGTAGGAAACGGGAGTAAAATGTCTTTCCCAAGGACACAACACAATGTCCCGGCCTGGGCTCGAACCCGAAACCTCCAGATCCGCAAGCCAAATCTCTACCATTAGGCCACCGTGCCTCCCTAATTAATAACAAAAGATAAAGACAAGTGACATCCCATTTCCGACTAAGATTTATTTCTCGGTATACTTTATGTTACAAGGAAGAAGTTGGTTTGGGGCTTATTTTAGTGGGATTGATATGACGTTCTTATCAGTTAACCTGTACGTTTGGTTTGGGGCTATAATAAAAATAATAATAATAATAATAATAATAATAATAATAATAATAATAATAATTATTATTATTATTATTATTATTATTATTATTATTATTATTATTATTATTATTATTATTACATGTATCTCGTCATTGGCGGTGCTACAGTAGAGAGGATCACAGAATACAAGTATCTTGGCACCATCATTGACGAGACGCTAAACTTCTCTTCTAACGTCAATGGTATTCACACAAAAATGCCAATCTAGAAATTATTGCCTCCAGAAACTCCGACGCTTGCATGTTCAAAACGGTATCCTCCAAACCTTTTATGATTCGTTCATCTCTTCCATTCTCACTTTGTCATTTGTAAGTTAGTATGGAAGGTTGTCTTTGGACAGTAGGAATGTGTTGGACAGAGTGGTGAGAGTGTGTGGGAAGGTTGTGGGAGTGCAACAAGTGAGTATGATAGCGATGTATCAAAGGCGAGTGGTGAGAAAGGCCCGTCGCATACTTCAAGACAGCAGTCACGTGCTCGCGCACCACTTCAATCTCCTGCCCTCGGGTAGGCGCTACAGGACACCAAAGTTCAAAACTGTACGCACTAAAAATAGTTTTATACCCACCGCAATCTCTTTATTAAATGATTGAGAATTTGAACGTATGATGCTTCTATTATGACATTGTGCGTGGCATGATTTATACAATTAATGTCCAATCCGCATGAGATAGTGAGTATGTGCCCCTGTGATCTTACATTTCCGTTTAGTGTAGGCCTATGTGCTTAGCGATTTTTATATTCTTTTATGAACATAGTTATCTAAAAGTCTTACGTTGTTGTATATTGATACGATTATTGCTTGCCAACAGTGATTGTTATGTTGCAATACCTTATATCATGATTATGACACTGAACGTAAATTATGTGATAGGTATCTGTTATTCCCCATGTAACTTCTTATGATTACAGTTTTAAATGGTTAATTCAGTAATGTCTTCTTGATATACTTTTATCCTGTTTTACTGTTTACTGTTTATTGTTGTTATACTGTCCTTTATCGTCTTGTAACATTTATATCTGGCACCACGTGTGAATTTCTCTTTGATTGAGATAATAAAGTGATGGTATTCGTATTCGTATTCGTATTATAGTTTATCATCCCTTAGAATGATCTATGTTAGAAGCAGTTTGTAATATATTTTAGTAGGAATGACCAGGATGTTGTTTTCACTGTAGGCCTATTATTCCTTAGTGTATTCTGGAGTTAGAAGAAAATACTTGTTTACATTATTATTTTATTTCACTGTGAATGGCGTACAATAGACTACTGTTTTTAATTAATTGATAATTACTTACCATACCACCAGATTCCTTTTATTTATTTATTTCTGTATTTTAAAGGCCGTCTATAGTACTGGACGCAATACTACCCGATTACTGGTTAAAAGTAAGCAGTTAATTATGTTCTTCTTATTATTATTATTTAATTATTTAGTCGTTTTTATAGAGCGCTTTTTTCAGCTCAAAGCTACCCAAGGCGCTGGTCAGTACAGGATCCCATTCCAAACCGCCAGAGACGCCCACTTGCACTGTCGGACGCCCCGCATTATGCTCAATCTTTATTTTGAGTGTGAATGACTAAGTTAAGTTACTGTTTGGAATTTGTACTTCTTTAGTACGTGCATTCTGTTGGGGAAGCAAGCAGCATTACATGATTATTGTTTTAGGTCCAGCGGACTCTTCCGAGCCAAATCAAGCAAGCAGTTGATAGGGAAGTTAGTTGGTAGACTTTTATAAACCGATTAATAAAAGTATGGTTTTCAAAAAAGTTACAGAGTTTTATTCTAAATGTCTATAATCGCCTGAATGTTTATATTATTTATAATCAGCTTCAAGGGGCACTGCAAACTACCCGTCAAATACAAGTACACTTCACTCTCTCTAACATACACATACACACACACCCACACACACATACATACACACTTTTCCCTTCTCCCCACCCCACCCCTTCCCCCCATCCCAAGCCCACATATCTCCAATGCCATTATGGCATACAATCTATTACTTAATATTTTTGTTGACCGGAGTCCTCATTTTTTTAACAAAATTGCGGTAAAACTTTAGGATATTAGGGTTCTGTCCCTTGCACATTTGTATGCATTCAACGACGTCAAATTCTGTATTAATTTGGATTTGGAAAAGCTTAGCGTAGTTTTGACCTGTGATGTAGACTTGCTATGACTGACATAGATCTTTTACTTTCTGAGGACGTCATCTTATATCACCCTCGATCACGCCCGCTTCCATCCCATTGTATTAGAATATATCTCTTTGCGTTCAGGATGGGTAAGGAATGACCGACTATGTTTAGGCTTGAGTTAGCAACAGGCGAAAATGACTGTACACCTAGTAATCGTTTGTCCAGTTTGTAAGAGCAAATAGAAGCAGAATGTGGAGTTGTTTTCTTTTCGCAATGTAAGCCCAACAGTAATTTATTTATTTAATTTAATCAATGGTCCTTTGAAATTCCACTAGTACAAGAATCAGGTTAGGTTATAATAATATTAAATAGTAATAAGGACATTATTTAGCACTTTTTCATAATTAAAAAAATTGGTTTAAAGTATAAATCTCACGCATTCACACGCCAAAAAAGAAAATCATTACGGTAAAACAAAAAATCAAATAGAGAAAGAACAGACGAGAAGAGTTCTTAGGTTGTGTTTGTAGCAGAATATTGAGGGTTTGCTGCGTACAGAACGTGGGAATTGATTCCAAACAGATGGTCCAAAGGCAGAGAAAGAGCGGAATCTGGCAGAAACAAGTTTGGCTCGAGAGACTCGAAAAGTAAGAAGCTGGGCGGATATTGCGCGCGTAATGGTTTGTAATGATAGATGCTATCTGAAAACCGTTAATGCACTTGAAGCAGAGAAAGTTAACTTTGTAGAGTATTCTGTGTGAGACAGGCAGCCAGTGATGGAAGGTGAGCAGTGAGGTGATGTGATCAGACATTTCTCTTTTTCACAGGGCTTATAATTATCAGCGGTAGAGAGGATTTCCGCTATTGGAAAAATATTTTCGCCGAAAACAGTATGGTTTTCCTCGGAACGAAAAATGTTTGACAACGATTTCCCTAAAATTAAAAAGTGTTTTGTGCGTGTCATCAAGTGAAATGGAAACGCGGAACTGCGCAGTTGATGATAAAGGTGTGAAAAATGAATGAAGGGGGAGAGGGATGAAAAACAGAAGTGGGTGATGAACGATCAGGATAACATTTGAGGAAGATCTCAAGAAATGGAACAGCCTTTTGTACAGTGTGCCAGTCGGAAATCAAATACAAGCAATGGAGAACTTGCTGTCTGAGGCTAACAAAGGATAAGCAGTGTCATGCAACTGTGAGTCAAGAGTGCAGCACTCATCCTTCTGTCAGTGTTGCTGATGCACAATCTGTGAAGCCAGTGTGCTACACCCAGCATTCAGTCAGTGTTGGTAAAGCACAATCTGTGAAGCCAGTGTGCTACACCCAGCATTCAGTCAGCGTTGGTAAAGCACAATCTGTGAAGCCAGTGTGCTACACCAGCATTCAGTCAGTGTTGGTAATGCACAATATGTGAAGCCAGTGTGCTACACCCAGCATTCTGTCAGTGTTGGTAAACACCTCAAAAACATGTTTAGAGAAACTGCAGTCACAAACAAAGCAATCTCTCCAAATTCTTCAAGCATACTAACTAATCCATTGCCAGTGAAAACACTGTTTCAAGATTTGGGGTGTGCATCAGAATGTATTAAAACATTTTAAACTAAATTTTGACTTTATTGGTGAATAAGGACTATCAGTTGGGCACCAGCGTGTGTTTAAGCTTATATTTGTATTTGGACTTTGTTGGCGAATATTAAACTATGCATCGATAATGGCAGGTTATTTCAAGCTGTGGTAAGCAAGCAAGTCATGCCTTCACTCTATTATGGTTTTTGGTCATCAGATATTCTCGATTAAAATGCAATAATTCGTATTCGACGGGGGAGGGAGGGATGGGTAGGGGAGCGTACTCCCCTGCACTCTCTATCAACGCCTATACCAACGCCTAGGCGACCCCTGGATCGACCCTGGCCAATTTTATCTTTTTTAACTCCAGACCATTACAAACCCTGTTTTCAAAATAAAGCGAGCTTCAGAATTTTGAACGCGTCGAAGAAGGTGGATGGATGATGTAGGCAAACCAGAAATAAGTAAGTTGCAGTAGTCAATCGTGAAAGGATAAGAGATGTAATTAGCTTTTTTTGTGGCGTCAGTGTTGAGGTACAACGATTAGGGGAGGGGATAGAGAAGCTACAGGGGTGTTTTGACTGTACCGATTGGGGAGTGTTTCAGGATGACAACATTGACACTATGACAGATGTGGTTAGCAGCTACATAGACTCCTGTGAGGGGGTGTGTATCAGGGAGAAGACGGTGACTGTGTACCCAAACCAAAAGCCTTGGGTGACCAAGGAGTTCAAAGAAGCTCTGAAAGAGAAACACAGTAGGCCAGAGGGGAAGAAGAACATCAAGATACTATCAGAGAAGTGTAGAAAGAGGTACAAAGAGCGGGTACAGGGCAAGTTAGCTAGTGGGGATGTGAAAAGGATGTGGGATGGGACCAGAGAGATCACAGGCACCAAGAAGAAGAGCAAGAGTGTAACAACAGACGGGGACCCTGTGCAGTTTGCCAACGAACTAAACGCGTTCTACGCGCGCTTTGACAAGCCCGACAGCCAGCTGCAGGCGGTGCTAGAGACAACGGCGGCGGTGGAGGCGGACGAGAGGCTGACGGTCAGCACCCAGGAGGTCCACAGGGTCTTCACCAAGCTCAAGCCAGGCAAGGCGTCCGGACCTGACGGCATCAGCCCTCGAGTGCTGAAAGTGTGCGCCGAGCAGCTAGCCGCGGTGTTCCAGACCCTCTTCAACATGAGCCTAAGAGCAGGAAAGGTGCCAACAGCGTGGAAGATGGCGCGAATAGTACCAGTGCCAAAGAAACCTGTCTGCAAAGAACTGAATGACTTCAGACCCATCGCTCTAACACCAGTGGTGATGAAATGTCTGGAGAAGCTAGTGCTGAAACGCCTACTGCAGCAGACGGAGGACCTCATGGACCCCCTGCAGTTTGCGTACCGCGCGCGGAGGGGCACCGACGACGCGGCGATGTACATCACCCACAGCATCCTTCAACACCTGGAAAAGCCCAACACGTCGGCCAGAGTGCTGTACGTCGATTTCAGCTCGGCGTTCAACACCGTCAGACCCAGCCTGATGTTTGAGAAACTCAGTACGATGTCAGTGGCACCGCATCTCATCAAGTGGGTGATCGACTTTCTGGTCGGGCGGTCGCAGTTCGTCGCAGTGGGTGGGGTGAAATCCGACGTCCTGACCATCAACACGGGGACGCCTCAAGGTTGCTGCTTGTCGCCAACGCTCTTCACGCTCTACACCAACGACTGCCGGGCCTCTGAGGCTGACAACACGCTGGCGAAGTTCGCCGACGACTCAGCGCTGGTGGGGTTAGTGACGGGCGACGACGACTCGCAGTACAGACGCGACGTTGACAGGCTGGTAGAGTGGTGCCAGCAAAACAGCCTCGACCTCAACGTGGGGAAAACGAAATAAATGGTCACAGATTTTAGAAGATCCGGAAGTGCGCCAGAGCCGTTAACAATCGGTGACCAGGTCGTAGAGCAGGTCGACGAGTACAAATACCTGGGCGTAAACCGTCAGCTCCGGCATGTCATGGACCAAGCATGTAGACAAGGTAGTCAGCAAATGTCACTCCAGGCTGTACTTCCTAAGGAAACTGCGCCAATTCAAAGTCAACAGCGAAATTCTGACCTCCTTCTACGGAGCCAGCATAGAGAGCGTGCTGAGCTTTAACCTGACCACGTGGCTGCATGGATGCAAAGAGGAGGACAGAGACAGACTGAGACGGGTGGTCAGGCAGGCGGAGAGGGTGGTGGGGTCGCAACTGCCCAGTATCGAGGAGCTGGAGTGCAGCCGCTCTGTTAGAAAGGCTCGCAAGATAGCGGGAGACGAGCTGCACCCACTGCATGGCGAGTTCCAGATGCTCCCCTCTGGCCGCAGGTACAGGGTTGCCAAGTGCAGAACCAACCGTTTCCAGCAGACATTTGTCCCCTCTGCAATCACGCTACTCAACGAGCAGTTAAAATAAATCTCCATAGCATTTGGGCAAGGTAAAGGGGGTGGGGGTGGGTGGGAGTGGGGTAAGACAAACTGTAACTTGTCTCAATAAGAGCTACCTTCATCAGTCTCTTTCTATTTACTGTATGCCGTATGAATGTGTGCGAAAATTATCGATTGTGTGCGAATAATGTATACTCACTAGTCATGTAACGTATTATTGGTGATGATATCAATTGCACATTAGGCCTATGTATTTACTAGTCATATTGTGTACTAGTCATGATAATTTAAATGGAATCTTTGTCCATCAAGTGCTGTATGAATGTGTGCGAAAATGTATTGATTGTTTGTGCATGATGTATACATTGACTATTAATGTAATGTGAACTATGAGGCGTTGTATGTTGGTTTAATCAATTGACCTATAGACTGAGATGTGGGTGCTTGACGCGATTAGGTGACATGATATATATTGACAGTGTTTGCGGTTCTATTTTGTTATCTGATTGCCTGATGTGTGATGTCTGATTGTTTACTTTCGATAGCCTATTTTGCGTAAATGTGAGAAAGCGATTTGTCTGCTTGCACTGTGCTGTAATGTATGGTATTGCGTATGAACTTATAACCTATAATTATTCTGATGTATTCCCATATGCGCAAAACAAATTCTTCACATGAAGTCAATAAATCTTGAATCTTGAATCTTAAGGACAATACCGCGAAGATAACAAACAAAAACATGATTGACAGGTTTTCTGAATAAAGTTATGCATTGAAATGGTTTCGTCAATGCTGACACCAAGATTTTTGACGAAAGAAAAATGGAGGATTGTGCTATGTCCAATAAAAATTGAATCAGTAGATACAGAAGAAAGCTTATGTTAGGTTCCAATGAGTATGGCTTCGGTCTTGTCAGCGTTGAGTTGACGTTTGTTGGCAATCGTACAGTTTTGTATGTCAGTGAAACAGACATAAGACATAAGACACTTTATTTCGCTTCAACCTTTGCATCGAAAAAAATCTTGGTGCGCATGGGGTACTCAATTGTGTAGGCCTATATATGTAATTCACTTATATTTATACAGAAGAAAAGCACACAATTAAAAGCAAGCAATCCTGAATGACAAACACAATCATACCTACACATATATCTGCATACAACAACCTTCCGACACTAGGGTGGTTAAATCAAATATGTATTAACACAATGTCTTATTGCGGAATGACTAGAATTGATAATTTGTATGTAGTAAAATAGTAAGCCTATGTTGCTCGTGTTTACACACTTTAGTCAGAAGTCCTTTGAAGAAGGTGGGACAATTTTCAAGAGAGTCACTGTCGTGAAATTGGCTATCGTCAGCGTAGAAGTGATGATTGATGTGTGATTTTTGATGATGTCAGAGAGGGGAGAAGTATAGAGAGCGAAATGAACTTGGCCAAGAACAGAGCTATGATGAACATCACAGGTAAATAGGACTGGACAAGAATTGGCACTGCTCACGGAAACTGTATGAAACGTGTCAGGAAGATACGAAGAGAACCAGTTGAGTGAAGAGCCAGAAATCCCAAAAGTGTTTTCAAGAGGTTGGAAGAGAATAGAATGATCGATGGTATCCAAGGCAACAAAGAGATCGAGAAGAGTGAGAAGGGAAAGTTTCCCAGAGTCAGTGGCAAGCAATAGGTCATTTAAAATATGGACGAGCGCATTTTCAGTGCATGGAATAATCAGAACGGTAGGCAGACTGAAATGGGCAGAGAAGGTTTTTGGAAGCCTTTATTTAACTTTTTTTCAAGACAATCTATGCAAGGAGTGTTAATATGTTAATATGATAGGTGGTAACTTCAAACCTCGGCTGAACAATAACTAAAACTTAAAATAAAATGTAAATCAGGGGCAGACTAACGGCTGTCTTATTTTGCCGTTTAGTGGACAATAAAAATCGGCCGTAGCAATTTGCAGTGCTACATAATTATTAGTAGTCTGATAGTGTCACATAATGTAATCAGGATCCCCCCTCCCTCCCTCCATGAAAAGCATAATCCGCCACTGATCGTTGTAATTGCATTGTCTGTCAGTTGTTAATTTGTTTGTTTGATACTTTTTGATTGTCAGGTGAGGAATATCGTCATGCAGTGAGGACAATACAACTTATTGCCATTTTTAAATAATTATCCTGCATCTTGAACGCTTTCTTGATCTTGCAAGCTTTTCATATTTACTTGCTGTAACATTTGTTAATGCATTATTAACATCGTACATCTGACGGAATGAGATGAGGGAGCATGTTGCACATTTAGTTTTTAAGGTTAGAAGTGAACTGACACTCTTTTACAGGGGCAACTCCTGTGTCGTCAACAACAGCCATGCCGATCACAAGATAGAAACTTGAATTTTGTGTTTCAACGTTGTCTTTAAGTGCAAGTGTTGTGTTTTAATGGCATGCATCTTTAATGGCATGTATCTTTAAGTGCGTGTGTCTTTAATGGGATGTGTCTATAATGGCATATATCTTTATGTTCGTGGGTCTTTAATGGCGTGTGTGTGTGTTTATGTTCGTGTGTCTTTAATGGCGTGTGTCTTTATGTTCGTGTGTCTTTTAATGGCGTGTGTCTTTATGTTCGTGTGTCTTTAATGGCGTGTGTCTTTATGTTCGTGTGTCTTTAATGGCGTGCGTCTTTAATGGCGTGTGTATTTAATGGCGTGCGTCTTTATGTTCGTGTGTCTTTGATGGCGTGTGTCTTTAATGGCGTGTGTCTTTATGAACGTGTGTCTTTATGCGCGTGTGTCACAGGGCAGTCTGTGGTAGAAACCAGGCAGTCTGTGGGGGAAGAGTATAATGAGTTAGGGGTAGTAACTGCGTGTTGTGGTGTGCGTGATTATTATATCTATGATGTGCGCATGTTAGATTTTGTAAATTGTTTATGTTACATCAGTACAACTTATGTTAATCTGATGAATAAAAATTGATGCAACAACAACAACAACAACAACAATTATAGCTGAAGCGTGCAGAACGTGAATAAGCAGCATAGAGCGGTTAGCCGGTTGGGTAAATACTCACTTTGGGGCAGAACAGGTTTGAGAGGGCTACAGTAGAGACGTGTTTGTCTTGTGCTCTGGTGTTTTTGGTGTGTTCTGGAAAGTATGGTAGGACAGCTATTAACGTAATATAATAACTGGTCCAGAGAGATACTAGTTCAAAAGAATTGCTGGTTTCTATAGTGTTCGCTCAGTGTGGAGTGCAACTAAGAATAGCAAAGTTTGTGTGGTGTGGTAGGTAGCCTTGAGGTATTGTCGGCTAAGGAAGCTACACACTACAGGATTACCCTACTGGAGTACTTTCGTAGGAGGCAGTGGAGAAGGGCTACGGAGTGCGATTACATTCGGACCGGTTGGGTAAGTGGAATGGTGGTATTTTCCTCACTGTGCCCAGTAACCTAGTGCCGGCTGTTTGGGGTGTAGGTACGAGAACTGTGCGTAAGGCTAGGGAAGGATGAGAATGGTTGCACTGAGAAAGGCAGAAGGAAGGAAGTGGGTGACTGAGGGAGAATGAGGGAGGAGAATGGGGGTGGAGAATGAAGGAGAATGAGGAAGGATGGAAGTGGTTGCTGTTGTTGTTGTGGTTGCTTGAGTTGAGTAATGTGTTGATGCTTATATGTATTCATTTGCAGCATTGCTCATTTCATTGCATTCATAATTTCATTGTGTTTTATGATATGCGTTTTTTGCAAATGAAAATGACGATAGTAAAGGGGAATAAGCGAGAGAGAATCGAGGAAGGGGAAGCAGACAGCAGTTGTGTCCCCTCAAGCATCCAGAGTTAGTTGAGTGAAAGAGGGGGGAGAGTGTGATTGGAGGGAGGGGGACAGAGTCAGACAAACAGGATATTAACTATGCGACAAGCGTGTTACAGGTTCGACTGGTTAACGTGGTTCAACGTCAACCAGCGTCGTGCGTCAACGACGACAGCACTTGGTCAGGTGGACCTAACATCATCATCGCCATCTGTAACGGTTACATGTTCGTCGTTTGTCTACGCGTCCTCACCATTGACTTCATCATCATCACTCCTCAACCCCACCCTTCCTGTGGTGGTTGTGGCGTGGATAGACAGAGCCTGGCCTCGACGTCGCGGTGAAGCTGTCTGGAGGTGTTCAGCTGTGTGACGTTGACGGTGGCAGGGCTGCCGCGACTACTGTGTCACCATCATCATTATCATCATCGTCGGAGTCGAGTGGGCGCAGCGACGCCACCACGCATGGTCATCTTCAGCACGTGTTCAACAACAGCTACAAACAAGGGGAGGATACCGTTGCCGGGACTTCGTGAGCCAACGCTGCAGGGAGGCGACGGGAACTTCATCCCTCCAGGTGGGCTCGTTCTTTGTTGTCCCTCTCCTAACACTTGACCCCCTCTTGTTTAGCTCGTGCAACGGACATTGGCTGTGCACGATTCGATTCGTGGACTCGGTTGATTAGCAACCCTCGATCATCCTGACGTGCCATTTCATTGTTTCATTGAACCGTTGATTGTTTCATCATCATTTTCTTCGTTTCATGTGTAAATGTTGTATGTGTATGAGTGTGTGGCTTGAATGAATAGTTTGAAAGTTGTATATATACTTGTTGTGTTAGTCATCACTTCGCGTCTGCGGGAAATCGTCATTCTGTCTGGGCTGTCTGCGTGTGTAAGTTGTTTGTTTGTGGCGTCTGCTTGGACGGAGTCGTGGCGGTGACAGCGTGTGTCTTTAATGGCTTGTCTTAAGTGGAAGGTTCATGTAAGTTCACGAAAATATGTTTGAGTTTCTTAGCTCCCAAACCTAGGTTTCTGTACCTCTTTTTGTCCAAAAGGTTCAGGACCCTAGGATCGTAGTCTGAGAACCTTGTAAAAAGGTCCGTGAACCTCCACTAACTTTCAAATGAAGACAGGCCAAAAGCTGATCTTACTCTGCTTCGACTGAACGGCTTATCCCAGTGTGTGTTTGTGAGTGTGTTTGCGTGTGTATGCGTGTGTGTGTGCGTGTGTGTATGTTTATGATTCGCCATAGGACAAAACACTTGAATTTGATTTATATTGGAACAAAAGATATCGACAGTTTGGAGAATGATTTTTGGGGACCACCTCATGGGGTTTTTGTACTGCAAGTTGATTAAAGTTCAAGGTTTTCATTTGTGTTGTTTCTGCTTTTCCCATTCTTCCCCCTCACCCGCCGCCCTCGTTTTATTCGGTTGAGCCACTTTCCTTCATCATTCATCTTCATGCCCTTTCTGATCAAATTTAAGTAATGGTTATAATTTTTGTTACAGTTTTACAGTTCTTTAGAATGTCTTCTTCTTCTTCTTCTTCTTCTTCTTCTTCTTCTTCTTCTTCTTCTTCTCTCTCTCTCTCTCTCTATCTCTTTCTCACTCTCCCCATCCTCATCGTTCTTCTTCACTCTTACTCTCTCTCTTCGTCTTCTTCTCTTCTTCTTCTTTCTTCTTCTTCTTCTTCTTCTTCTTCTTCTTCTTCTTCTTCTTCTTCTTCTTCTTCTTCTTCTTCTTCTTCACCCTTTCATGTAATCAGGCGCTGTTTACTTTTCAGATTTCAGTCTGGAGTCGTGCGGTGTGAAGGGTGAGTTCAGCCAACTGGAGAAAGAGTCAACACGATCTATCACGTGCCGCGGCCTAACGCCAGAACACATTATCACATGGACCTCCAACCTGCTCTCCAAAACTGAGCCGCCTTTGGGTGTCTGCGGACATTGCACCGATTCCGAATGTCCTGTCTGTTCCTCACAAGGCGGTTTCATGGTTAACAGAACCGCCACGACCTCCACCCTGAACTGGCGGAACGTCAGCCTGTCCCAGTTGTTGGAGAAACACGGTGACGTCATCTGGTGTTCCAGCGTGGACATCAAAGATCAAGCCTGGTGCACCCTTAGTAAGTTAATTCTCACTGCCTTAAATTTAATACGCGATAAGCTTATCCATAAGATACGACACTGTACGTCGAATGCAATACGATGCGGTACAATAAAATGCAATTCAATACATATATATATAGACTCTACATACACATTGAACCACTGCAAAGTATTTGGTTGCGGCTTTCTTAATTCATACCATATTTTTAAAGTGGTCATTAATATATATATATGCGGCTTTCTTAATTCATACCATATTTTTAAAGTGGTCATTAATATATATATATATATTAATGACCACTTTAAAAATATGGTATGAATTAAGAAAGCCGCAACCAAATACTTTGCAGTGGTTCAATGTGTATGTAGAGTCTATAAATACATCACCTTCTTTTAATTGAATGCTCAGCTTTAAAAGACATGTTTGAAGTAAATGGACATGACCTAACTGAATATGGGCATTCTGTAGACATGGTTCTGTATCATCCAAATGTTACAGTCGTTGTGAAAGTTATTGCTAAATCTCCCGTTGGTAGAATTTATAAACTGATTAAAATTTAGGACAAGACTGAAGCCCATTTGGAAAGACAGGACCATCAGTCTACATTCCAAGGTAAGGCTGCTGCGCTCCCTTGTCATCTCCATCTTCCTATACGCTTGCGAAACATGGACTCTCACAGCAGATCTACAACTAAAAATACAAAGCATGTAGATGAGGTGCTACAGTAGACTTCTGGGCATTTCCTATATCTTGCACATCACCAACGACGACAGACCATCACAAGAGCCATTGGACAACACGATGACATGCTAACAGTGGTGAAGAAACGGAAACTGCGTGGGTATGGTCACGTCACCAGAGCATCAGGCCTTGCAAAGACCATCATGCAAGGCACGGTGCAAGGAGGCTGAAGAAGAGGGAGACAGAAAAGGAGGTGGGAGGACAACAATCGAAAATGGACTGGCTTGACACTGAGCGAAGCCATGATGGTTGCTGAGGACAGAGAAAGATGGAGTACGCTGGTTAAAGGCTCACATGTGGTTCCCCAACGACCTTCGAGTTACGGGATAGGATAGGAATTTAGGTAAAGTGTTTTACAAATGTAAATGCAAATGTCTAATATCACTTACATGGGGTTATTCTCTAGAATCATCTGCTGGGGGCACTGCAAAATACCTGTCAACAGTGGGAGCCGGAAGCGTTGGAGCTGCTGTTGATGTTATCATAGTTGTCGTCTTCGTCGTCGTCGTCATTATCGTTGTTGTCAAAGGTAATTGTAAGATAAAGTTAGATGATACTCGTCATTGGCGCAACAACGACTACGGCGATGACAGCATTAACGATGGCGAAGAAGAAGAGGAAGAGGAGGATGAGAAGGAGTAGGATAATGATTATGATGATGATGATGATGATGATGATGGTGATGATGATGATGATAATGATGATGATGATGATGATGATGATGATGATGATGATGATGATGATGATGATGATGATGATGATGATGATGATGATACGACAGTGTGTTCCTATTACTAACTCAGTTCCAAGCACAAAGTGTACAATGATGACGTCAACCACAAGGACGCAGTTTAATCCCTCTGTACGTGTACACAAGTGGTGCTGATTCGGCTCTTTGCAGTCCGCTGGACCCTATAAACAATGATTAACTAACTAGTACATGTACATGCTTGTAATTGCAGCAAGAGCGAGGACCAGAAAGACTCTTGACCTAAACCGCCCACCACCACTACCATCACGTCCTCCCACAACCGGCGGCCAGCAGGACAGGTGAGTTTTTGAGCGGTTGTTTGGTTGATTGGCGGTATCAGTTGGTTGAATAACTGCTTTATTGGATGGAAATGTGGTATCATTGTAATAATTTGTTGGCTGATTGGCCATTAAGAATATTGTCATTTCACCCGACTCATTTGATGTACATCAATGAATGTGACCCATTTTGGGTGGGTGGGGGTAGAGTTTGAGTTTGATTGGTTAACATGCCCAGCTAACCACAATTTCGGGGCCCGATGGGGCCCGCATCGGGCAGCCCGATCGGGCAAATGGAAATAAATTGGAACCGACTCGGGCCCGATTCGGGCAAAGATCGGGCGATCGTCGGGCTACCCGAAACTTACCCGATCGTAACCCCACGTTCGCCAAACAGTAGCACGACTTTCGATAAAGATTGGGCGATCGTCGGGGTACCCAAAACTTACCCGACCGTAACCCAACCTTTGCCGAACGGTAACCCGATTCCGGCAAAGATCGGGCATACGTCAGGATACCCAACACCAACCCTATTGTAACCCAACTTAAACCAGAAACAACCTCGATAATGCCCCATCCCTGGCCAATGTCGATTTACCCTAAAATCATATCCCACATATTGTTTATGATATGTGATTGCATGAAAAAAGAATTGTTATGTCTGGTGTTAATAGGGACTGTCGGCACAGGCGTTTTTGTTTTCGGAAGTCCTTGGTGTGTCCGTATTTACACACCATTTCGATAACGATATACCCCCGTTGGGGTGCCGGGGGTTTCAGTATAAATAGTATCCCCACTTTCTGGAGATTTAGTGCTTTAAATTCCCACTGTCGCTGTCTTTCTCATTTGCTCTTTCTCATTCCTGCTCTGTTCTATCAATCTGCTATACTATCGTCTTCTTCGCTAGACCAGTCTCCTACCTTTTTTCTTGAAAACTCTTCCGGGACAAGACTCCTTGTTTGTGTATGAGGTCTGTTGGATCAGCTTGGGAATATTTGACGCTTTTTGCCAGGTGGTCACTAGGGCTTCCTATGATGTTATTATTTAACAATGTTGGCTCGGAAGAGTCCGCTGGACCTAAAGCAACAATCAATCAATCAATCAATGTAGGCATTTTATATGTATGTGTTTTGTTGATAATTTATAATGATGTTTGTATTCTATTTTGTTTTTGTAAACGGGGGTTCGATAAGTTGGGGTGAAGCCTCAGCCGTCCCCTGCGTGGGATGTCTTTATTGTTAAGTGACTGGCTGGTGGAGGGCATTCCGTTTTCCCACAAGGGTTGTTTCAGCAGATCTTTTATGGGGATTGGGGGTTGTCCGGTCCTGATTTGGCTCGGAAGAGTCCGCTGGACCTAAAGCAACAATTATGTAATGTAATGTAATGTAATGATAACGATATATATTAACGTGATCTTCGTCGCTATCGAAATCGTGTGTAAATACATAAACGAAAGGCAAAGCCAAAAAAAAAACAACCACAGCGGAATAGGTTTTCGCAGGAAAACACAAAATTCGAGCACATGCAACTGTAGAAGAAAACTGTAGAAAATTGGCGCCTAAGGACAATTAACCGGAAAAGACCAGCAGTAATGGGCACGGAAATTTACCCTTGGCTTATAATGTATAAATAAATACAATACTTAAAAGAAACACTTAAACAATATTTTACATATTGTATGATAAAAAATAAGAATTATAAGCACAATTAAATAATGATATCTTGCTGAATTGATTTTGTATAAATATTTTTCACATACGTACGCCTCAGCAAATGTGAAGCAGACGAAACATTCCAAACAGTTTAGCCAATGAGAAGCGAGAGTAGGCCTATGTTAGCGTGTGCGCAGCGTGGCTTTGTGGTGGGGCAGAATCGGGAGGGCGAATCGTTACGCATCCACATTTCTCGACTCCGCTACGCATCGGGTTTTTGTAGGGCTATGTGGGTCCCTACTATAGCCAGACAAAAGTCTGGATGCCCTATGCGGCCCGAGTGGGGCCCAGATCGGGCTGGTTTGCTGGGTATTGTTTGGTTACCCCGACGGATGGATCAGAACACAATGTGGGAAAATGTCACAATGCACCTATCAACGGTGGCACGAAAAACGGCGGTGATCAGGCTGTTGAACAGGAGAATAGCCCAGCTGTTGACATTAACATGACCTTGCCATAGTCACAGGTCGGTTCAACAGCGCTGATGAGACTGATCTTAATAAAATAACTGATGACTTTACATGAAACTGCAATACTTTAAAATCCTGCTCACTGATTTTTACTCTTCGTCTTTCTCCAGCGTGCGGCGACCAACAGGTGACGGCGGCAGTGTTTGCGGCTTCCAGTACTCTGGCTGACACGCAGCGGCAAAGTGGAGAAGGCGCATACGAAGTCATCCCTGCAGACAACACCGAAGAAGACGGCTACATGGTTCCGACAAGTCCCTACGAGAATCTGCAGATTGAAGAGACCTCCGAACCTTACACTGCGTTGGAGGGCACCTTGAGAAATCCGCGCAGCACAAAGCCTCCACTGGGTCTCTGTTGTTTCCAGGATTGAATGCAAACATTGGCCCCGTCCATTTAAAAAGATCAGCATCGAATAGCTTATTTCTTTGTTTATTCCATCATTGTGGGTCTTACATTGTGTCTGTTCCCTTAAAACTAATACCTTGGGTGGTTAAGAGTTGAAACAGGACTTCCATGTTTGGCGTAAGAGTTTGAGAAATGAGAAATACGTTTTTTTTGCGGGATACGAGCTTTTCTTTCTCCAAATACACTTACATTAGTAACAAATATTATTTTCCGACTTTCCACACGGAAATATTACACTATTTAAACACCACTACATTACAGTAAGCTTTTGCGAGTTTACCTGAAATGCTGGATCTGTCGGCCGCGTTTGATACGCTGGATCACAACTTCCTATTGCAAAGACTGCACATTGCCTTTGGTCTGTAAGGCACAACCATGCAGTGTTTCCTGACTTACCTGACAGGGACAAGAGTGCTTTTCTAAATGAATTACATTATTATTATTATTATTATTATTATTATTATTATTATTATTATTATTATTATTATTATTATTATAATTATTATAATAATAATAATAATAATTATTATTATTATTATTATTATTATTATTATTATTATTATTGTTGTTGTTGTTGTTGTTGTTGTTGTTGTTGTTGTTGTTGTTGTTGTTATTATTATTATTATTATTATTATTATTATTATATTTGTGGTTCGCTGCCCCTATAAAAACACGCTTCAATACGCTTGTGCAGACATTAATATTTATAATGTTGATAGTTTATGATATGCAATGCAGTTAACCATAAATTGGCTATTTTAGTTTGTCCTTTTTGTTAGTCCTTGCTTAGAACCTGGAAAGTTCAGACTTGGAAAGTATCATTGAGCACCTCCCTCCTTATGCTGTCCCAGAGAAAAGGGAGTTACCCAACACCTCTCTCCCCAACGACCTACAGGTTAGGGGAACAACTGTTACAGTTAATGACTATGTCATAGGTATGTGTGTATTGTGATCCAGTCGTTCATAACTTGTTAGTACTGGCTTGCAAAGTTATGGGAACAACTATAAAAGTTAATGACTATGTCATAGGTATGGATGCTATCTTAGTTCTAAGCTCCAAAGGGTCCAGAACCATGCTGCTAGGCTTGTCTTTCGCTCTTCTAAATTTGACCACCTCTTCCCTCTCCTACACTCTCTCCACTGGCTTCCTGTTCAACAGAGAATTTCTCGCTCTTTATGTGTGCGTGCGTGCGTGTGTGTGTGTGTTTTTGCAGATGGTGGTTATCAGTTTTAAAAAAAATCTTCTTTTCTTGTTTTTTATGTTTTCTTTTTGATTAGTTGTAAATTTTTGACTTTGTAAACGCCTAGGACTTTGTTTAGATTACGCGTCAATAGCCATGATAATAATAATAATAATAATAATAATAATAATAATAATAATAATAATAATAATATAATAATAATAATAATAATGTATTGTGTTCCAGTCGTTCATAACTTGTTATTACTGGCTTGCAGAGTTACATTGTTGCAAAGAGTTTTATAGTCTTTTCATAGTTCTTGTTCACTTAAACAAACATTGTGTAACAAAATTAATGTAGGGGGAAAGACTAGAATAGTAAATAGAAATTATATTCACATCCACCACTCTCACTGACTCCAGAATTTCCTTCCACACTACATTTACTTGTACAAGAAAATAATGAATCAAACAACAATATACAGGGTAAACAAAATGACAGTACTCACATCGTTTGTTCCAGTGATCCTGAATAGTCACAACTAAATACACAATAATTACAACACGGCTCTCACCCTGATAATATCCAATGAGAGTCAGGTTCAGTCCCTGTATAATATCCAAAAGATGTAGTCAGTCACAGTCCAAGTGACTACCAGTAATTCCACACTTTTACAGTCTTTTCATTGCTCAAGGTAGAACTTGGGTGCAGCAAAGAAAATGTTCTTCTACTGTTTATGTTCACTTTCGTACTGTAGTTAGCTACTGCTGTCAAAGAATCGTTGCTGATTGACAACACAAGGATGGCACGAGTAGGCCTACCCTAGTAGTGAAATAACTGAGACGATATGCTCACTTTATCGCTAGTAGCAACTACGTCGTTTACATCCAAACTCGACGGACTCTGGGGTCAAGGTTGAGTCGATGTACGGTCCTTCGGATTCCTTCCCAAAACTAGGTTTGAAGGGAATAATATCTCCTATGCTCGGAACGCAGGCGGATCAACACTCTTCAGGATGAACCAACCTCTCCACATAGGTTTACCTCCGGCAAACTCGCTCCAAGGACATCGCCAGCCTGGCAAAGGCTGTAACCATACAAATGAACGCATACTAAGTTCCGAGTTTCTACCATAAACGTATGAATTACTGACGATAATCGAAGTCGGAATTAGAATCGAATTAATAATACCGCCGATGTATGATCTAAAGAATAATTACCGTTAGTGCTGGGACTAGAACGCCTTCATCCAATTTAACCGTGGCTCTCTTCTTTCCACTAGGGGAAAACGTCTTTTTTCGTTGACTGTGCAACAGAGAGTGCTTCGAATATACCGATGATTTGTTTCGAACTGAGCGTTTAGTTTTTCTAGTTTTCTCATTGGTCAGTATCGATCACATGGCTAAATGCACGCGCGAATTATAACAGCCCCTAAACGTTTCTCTACTCTTTATGCACGCAACAATAGCGTGATCACTCACTGAATATTCATTATCTATACGTTCACACATTCGCATCAGATGAAGGAATTACAGGCTAGATAATTTCTTCACACATTGTTCCTTGATGCGCGCAGTCATCAGTATTTACTATTTTATTTTTATTTATGATAAGCAATGCAGATAGATAATAGCCTTTTCCTGTTTACTATAGTTTGTCTTTTCTTCATTTTCTCTGCTCCGTTTTGTGAAAATGCCCTGTTTAGAAGTGTCCAATGTCTGTCTGTTGCTGTTACTGTTGGTTCTTGTTATTGCTTAAACTGCATGTTCTGATTGTAATGTCTGATGTCTAGGAATCTATATAATAATCGACAAGCCGTTTTAGATCACGAGGGGCCGTTTTAGCCAACCAGCGGCTTTGTTGTGAAGCTTTGCTTGAATTTGTGCAGATTACAGCTGAACTGTCCGTATAATTGCTTCCACGCGAGTTTTGCCATTCGCCGCTCGATCACGCGCTGCCGATACAACGAAACTTAACATCATTTTCGATCGCAAAACGGCTTTATTTTGCATTTTACTGCCTTCAAAATGTACTGCAAACACGTGGCAAACATGTGCGAGTCCAACCAATCACTCTTGACATTGCCTACGGCAGGCCCCACCTTCATTTCCGGTTTGCATTTAGTGATTTCTCTTCGTAGCTTTCATTTCATAAGTTTGGTTTGATCTCGCTTTTAAATCGGCGTTATATTGTTGTTTAATGCAGTTTAAAGTTTATAACACTAATAAAAACTAGGGTTCACCATGTTTTATGATATAGGACCTAAAATAAGGCTGAAAATCATAGCAGCACGAGGATCAATGGATAAGGCGTTTGACTTCCATTAATGCGACCCGGGTTCGAATCTCGCTGGTTTTTGTTTTGTTTTGTTTTGTTGGTTTTTTGGTTAAATTTATTAATACAGAGGGAGAGAGATAAAAGAGAGAGGGAGGTATAGATAATACAGAAAAAGAGAGAAGGAGAGGCAAAAAAAAAAAGGGTGCAAGTAAAATGCAAAAAAATATATATATATAAATATATAAATAAAACTAAAATCATAGCACGGGTATTAAGAACTGCTTCATATTAATTTTTTTATTTATCCATGATGCATGTACTTCTTAGAACACTTAACATCTTATGTTTTTTTTTAATTAGGTATAGGTAAATCTGTATTTAAAAAAAAAAGCCTTTAGAAAAAAACATTATAGTTTTATTGTAAATTTCATAGCATAATTGTCATTCGATTCATCAGAAAAAAAAACAATAAAAATAAAAGCAAACTTTACATTAAAAATAAATATTTAGAATATAAATTAAAACTGAATTGTTCCAAAATAAATACCTGTAGGGACTAAAGGTCCATATTTACATGGCTTGGTGCTTTTTTTATATGATTGCCTCAATTTGGTATTCCATTGGTATGTATTATAATTTAAAAAATTATGTGCATGCAGTGATAGCATTGCCTTATTGTTTTAATCACATGCATGTGCAATAAATCAGTAATGCTGTTCTCCTCAAATAAATGGTTATTGTGTTTTATTACAATTATAAGTTTATCTTTAATCTACATGTGTGTCTCTTTTTAGTGATTCACCACTGACAGTGCACTTCAGCCTTCCACTTCCAGAATCATAAACACAACAAAGATTATTATATCAAAGATACTTTTAAACAAGGGCTCGGAAGAGTCCGCTGGACCTAAAGCAACAATAAATCAATCAATTTTAAACAAGGTGAATTAATTTTCGAGCTAATGTTAATTAAAAGTATCTTTGATATATATCTTAGTTGTGTTCATGATTTTACTTTCAAAATACTTAGCAGTTCCTGTTGTGTTTACAGTTTCTTCCACTTTCAGGCAATTGATATATTTCCTAAAGGTAGTTATTGTACCAACACCACAACATAAACTATACACTATGTAGGCTACAATGGAACATTATAGTCTCAAATAAATTTGACTTCACTCAGTGGCTGACAGCTTGGACATCCAAAGATAACCTATAACGGGCATAAAATCAGAAACACAACAAAGAAATATAATAGATACTTTTCATTATACAACAATACAAGACAAATGAATTTTCGTGCTTTGTTCTTCTTCAGATTAAAAACAAACATAAAATGACTAAATGCTGCAGAATGCACACAAAAAAGTCACTTCCAGGAAAGTGTTTGAAACGGGCATATAACATCAGGCCCAGTAATTGGGTCATCAAAAATTTATTTGCACGGGTAATAACTTCTAGTAATTTTTTAATGCTGTTTCGGGCTGTCAGATTTTCTTCTTGATATTTTTAATAATAATATAATGTTCGTCATTTATAAGGCGCCTTAGCCTAAGGATCAAGGCGCTGGCCGATACAGGATCTAACACACACCGTCCGAGACGCCCACCCGCAGCCTTTGGCGCATGGTATGACGCCCGGACAACTGAGCACAATCCTGGGCAGCCAGGGATGGGGGAGAAGGACTAAGTGCATGCTGGGTGTGTTCTTGTTACCGGCACTCACCCGTCTAGGACATGAGCGTCAGGATCTTTAAAGTCCGTTATGATGGAATGTATGCGACACACAGACTAGACCTCGGTTTATACTCTCATCCGAAGGAGTAGGAAAACAGGAGTAAAGTGTCTTTCCCAGGGACACAACACAATGGCTCGGCCAGGGCTCGAACACGGGACCTTCAGATCCTCAAGCCGAAGCACTACCATTAGACTACAGTGCCTCCACTGCATCTAATAGGAGAATGATGATGTTGATGATGAGGAGGACGAATATGATGATTGTGATGATGACGAATGACTCATGATGATGGATGAGAAGAAGAAGAAGCAAAAGAAAAACAAGAACAAAAAGAACACCGATAAAAACAACAATTGCATCGTTATGTAATACACATAGATGCAGTTGAGAAAAAGCGGTCACTATGTAACGAAATAGACCATAATTCAGAGTAGGGTGCCATTTTGATTGCAGCTTTTATTTTGTCAAAGCAAAAACCTCATCCGATGTGTTCATTATGTGTGCATACATTTGTCAGTTATTTCCTAAGTGCTCATTTACATCAGTTCATTGTCTAATTGTTCAAGTAAGGCAATTGTGTTAATTAAAATTAAATGGCAGTGATACTAACTGCACTGGTTAACTGATAACGTTAAGACATTTAATGCAACCTGACGTTATGTTCACTGATAACGTTAAGACATTTAATGCAACCTGACGTTATGTTCACTGATAACGTTAAGACATTTAATGCAACCTGACGTTATGTTCACTGATAACGTTAAGACATTTAATGCAACCTGACGTTATGTTCACTGATAACGTTAAGACTTCTACTGCAACTTTATTTTATGTTCACTGATTATGTTAAAATATCTAAAGCAACCTTATGTTATGTTTACTAATAGCGTTAAGACTTCTAGTGTAGGTTTATGTTAAGTACACTGAGTCATTGATAATGTTAAAACGCCGATAATGCAACCATATGTTCACAGCGACTCAACCAAAGCTTTTTAGTTTTTGAGGTTAGGTCAGCCAGGCTAGCTATAAATAGCGTAGCCGATGCTTTCTTTCCTTTCCTTTCACTGGAAGGGAGGGTGCAGGCAAGCTGTAAATAGCCCGCAGCAAGCAAAATATGGAGGCACTAAAAAGAGCTGCTCACATAGGACTTGAGCTGGTGTGTTAGGTGCACTGATTCATTGATAATTTTAATATCCCCTATTTATCAGCTCACAGACTTTACGATAAGTCTACAAAGAAGGGAATTTAAAGACAAGCGTACTATTGTACATGTAATTACACTAAAATAGTCAAAATAAAATTAATGGTAAAACAAATAAAGAATCGTAAGACAACACCACAAAATCATAAATGTTAGTACAGCCAAATACCCCAAAAAAATATGTACGCATCTTTTCTTCTGTGTTGTCTGTTCCCTCCCTCTCTCTCTCTCTCTCTCTCTCTCTCTCTCTCTCTCTCTCTCTCTCTCTCTCTCTCTGTCATAAACTTCTTGTGCGTGTTATAAAATAATTAGCTTTTTTCTCAGAAGATTTCTACACACTTGATATTAGTTTGTAAACAGTTTTTAAATGTTCCAGTTTCACGCATACAGGCATTTACCAAAAAGACCTTTACAATTACACGAGTTGAGACAGAGAAATAAACTTGAAACACTGCAGGCGAAAAATATACAACCGTTGGAACACAAGACCTATTTACGTTTTGCTAATTTAATGGTTATTTTCTTTCTCACTGAAAGTAGTAGAATAATAATTAAAACGGAATTCCAGAAAACTATAAGTCCTAGTGTAATAAAATAATAAATAGCTGAACTAGTATGATTGTATCTCTCTATGAAGCAATCCCGTTCCCGGTCTGACAGACGATTACATTTATCAAATTATGAAAATATTGTGTGCAAGTGGAAAGAAAACTAACGAGGCCGATATACAGAGAGAGAGAGAGAGAGAGAGAGAGAGAGAGAGAGAGAGAGAGAGAGAGAGAGAGAGAGAGAGAGAGAGAGAGAGAGAATGTGTGTGGTATGCGTGTTAAAGTGTGGAACTGAATAATTATGATTTTGATTTTTGACACTTTGTTATCCCTTTTTAACGGGGGAAAGCGTAGTCGCAGCCTTTTGCGCGTCCAAACCCAACCTATACCTAATATTAGTTTGTTTTCTTTTTAAATTTATTGTGCTGGGCAGGAAACAAGGGTACCAGGAAAATCCCGAATAGTTGCACATAGTAGAAAGTAAATAATAGTCGGAGAAACATAACGCCCAGGGGCAGTATCGATCCCACAGCTGTCAGGTATGGCGTACGAACAGGGTCAAACGCGCGATGAAAAATATCGATGCAAATCCATTTTTGAAAAGTATCGCTACTTTGCATCTGTCCGTTACGAAAGGATCGATCCTTTTCATCGCGCATTTCCGAGTTCTTCCGAATACACAGTATGCAAATTTTCCAAAAGTTTGATCGGAACTAAAGCGGAACACAAAACAGGCAATCGCGCCAATCTGCTTGCTTTCCTTTCGTTTTGCGTTACTTCAGGCTGCGATGCGATGGATGCGATTGAAATTATCGACGATCGAATTAGAGAACTTGAAGAGAGACCTGTTGCAGGGTTAGGTATGGTTGAACGGTGAGTTGTTTGCATATTTGTTTTAACATTTATATTTATTTGACCTGTTTCGGTAATTATCTTTTCTTTTCTTTTACTGTTTTCGTTTCACTTTCACTTTCGCTGTTAAACGTTTTCCTCTAAACATCATTATATTTATTAATTAATTTGCTCTGCAAAGGACAATTTTAACTGCGGACTGTTACATAATACATGTATATTATTTGATTAGCTTGACCGATTTCAGTTTTGCAGAAACAGTGTGTTTCGCTTCGGTAAACTTCGGAAATGCGCGATGAAACTGCTCGAGCTAAAGTTTCGATTGAAAGTATCGATACGTTTTAAAAAGTATCATTGCATCGATACTTTTTAGAAAGCATCGATACTTTCCCAATTGGCGTTCCATTTGAGAAAATGTGCGATCCTTTGGAGAAAAGTAGC
>CM072520.1:62596618-62669118 GCA_036898135.1 Oncomelania hupensis
GGCCACAAGGCTATGGGACTACCTTTACCTTTTTTTACCAAGCAAAAATAAAGCTTCAGTTTCTATGGAAATGTAGTTCTTTGAAACTGTTTTGAAGTATATGACAAGTGTCTGACAATCTTTCTTTTGCGTCGGTCACTACTGTCAGTGCCATATCCCATTTGATTGTAACAATCGCGGTATACCGGTACGAATTACCAATACGACCTAAAAATACGGCGGTAATACCGGTACGACTTTGACACACGGTACCCAGCTTTAATTATCACAGCCAGATTTTGGGTTTTCCCTTTTGTAAAACTCGGTCTGTGTCAATCGGAAACATAGGCCTAAGCTTTTCATGCTTTCAGAGAGGAAAGAACTTCGAGAGAAGTACCTGAATTATTCTCTTTTCCTTGTTCTTCTGCTGTGACAACAGCGCAAGGAAAGAGTTCTTTTACCTTGAGTTATTTGTATATTATTATTTCGTCTTAACGTATTTTTATTTGACCTTGACATTTGTATTTGACTTTACCTTCTTTTCATAGTTGACTTTGTATTTCACTCACCCCCTCCCCCACTCCCCCGCCTTGATTTGATGACAACACGTTTTTGTTGTTTTTTTTAAAATTAAATTGTCCTTTTTTATCGGGAAATTCTGAGCCGCCTCCCCTAGGGAAGGCGATATAGCAGCCTGTGGCGTGCCCAAACCCAAACTACCTAGTATTAGTTGTGTTTTTAAAATGTTGATGGGGGAAGCAAACCGGAGTACCGGGAGTAAACCCCCCGAGACGTTGTCCCAGTGGAAAGTAAATAATATTCGGAGAAACATAACGCCCAGATGATGGATCGATCCTACACCTGTCAGGCACCATTAGTCTCTAGCCTGTAGACAAGTCAAGTTAGTCCCGCCTTAGGCCACTGTTTTCATCAGGAAACTTATTTTCGTCATCACACATTTCTTGAAACAAAATTAAAGTAGCTGACATAGTTATGTACGTACTTTTTGTTGGTTTAATTTGTGTTTATGTATTTATTGTGTATTTTAACCTTCGTTACACGTTTTGGGTTGAAAACTTTAGTGTCTCACATTTATACCTGTATGTTCATTGTTGGAATATTTCGCTCCAAATTTAAACCAAAGCCCCAAGAATAACACAAAGACACCTGGGCCCTTTTAAAGAAACAAAATTAACTTGAAAAAAAATCATTTATAATACATATATTTTTTTTCTGGACTAGTAAGCCTAGTAGTATTTCCGTCTTTTGACATGAACAGGTTTGTTTATTTGTTTATTTTTGGTTTTGTTTTTTTTTCTCTATATATATAGCACTTCTTCAGCGCTTGCCGATACAAGATCTAACTCGAGGTGCCCACTTGTAACTTTTGGGCGCATAGTCTGACGCCCAGACAACTGAGTATAATCCTGGACGACTGGAGATGGGGAGAATGGACCTAGTGCGTGCTGAGTGTAGTTGTGTAGCCGGCACTCACCCATCTAGGTTATGAGTGTCAGGATCTTTAAAGTTCATGCGATGGAATGCGTGCATGCGCAGACTAGACCTCAGTTTATACTCTTATCCGAAAGAGTTGGACACGGGAGTTAATACGTAATATATACGTACTTCTTTCCCAATGCTGCCACGTCAGCGTGGATAGACTGTTGTCCTCCCAGTTGTCGTTACAAGGCGGGTTGCTAGTATTCTGGCAAACGCATGTGGGAAATTCATGAGTTCTGTTGTCCTCAGTCCGTATCAAAGCCATACACACGTCATCATGACTAACACAAACTGCCAAATCCTGGAGGAAAAACAAAAAAGATTAGGCAATCGTCATGGTTACCAAATTCATACGTTTAGAAACGGAGCGGAGGCAAGGATACTAGACAAGTATTTATACTATCTTTCGCGGAGGATAGCACCTACTGTAATAAGGTTTACATCCAAGTAGATGCTGCCGGATTTGCTGAACAGTTGCAAATAAACATTGTGTCGTGTCGGGTTGCCTGTGCTTGGCAAGTCGCTCCCATCCCCACCGCATTGGTCCACACCTTATTCCACTGGTAGTGGTGAGGGCGAGGTGATTGTGTGAATGAGCGTGTCGTTGTTGTTGTTTGTAGATCATAGTCACACGACACTTTCGTATAATTATAGGTGACTACTGGACCGATTTATACTGACACCAGCGGGCCAATTGTTGGTAAAGAGGAAAATAATATGATCACACGTTGACCAATCCGGGATTCGAACCAGCGACCTTTCGGTTACTAGCAAGACGCTCTTACCAACTGAGCTACCCGGCCCCTCGAGCGTGTCGTGACAATTTGTGATCTTTTATGGTGAGGCTTGGCCAGGCGATTGAATTTTGATATTAGGTTTATAAATGAATTGTTATAAATCTGTGTTTTTTATTATTCCTATGCAAATTATTCGTTGTTGTTTGCATCGCATTAGATAGCTGTCGCTTCGACTACGCGTTTGCATTCGAGCGGTAACTTTAATGGTTCGCTGTTGTTAACATCTCATCAGATCTCTGCCGCTGAGACCGATGTTAATTTCTGACACCTGTCTGTGTTTACATCTCTGCCGGATGTTTGTATGCCTATATACTTCTTGTAGCCTATTTTAACTCCACGTTATTTTTGGCACTGCGCGAGCGACGAGTTCAGAAAATTCGATTATGTTTTGTTTGGTGCTTTTGTGGGTGTGGCTGATGTTTTTTATATGTTGTCTTTGTTGTTTGTGTATTGATGACCCTTTTACTGTATGTGACCTGACCTTGACCCCGTTGTTTACTGTGGGGGAACTTTTGTGTTGCTTACTGTTACTGCTATTATCGCTTTTTGAATGGTCTGTTTTTCTGGCCTATTAGGCCATCCCTGTCAAGAGAGAGAGAGAGAGAGAGAGAGAGAGAGAGAGAGAGAGAGAGAGAGAGACTGGATAGTTACGAAAAACTAAAGATTTGCTTTTTTTATGTCAATGGGCTAGGCGATTTTCAGAAAAGGAAAGACGTTTTTGATTATTTGAGAAATTATGAGGGCAATTTATTTTTACTGCAAGAAATTCATGTAAAATCGGATTGTGAGAACCTCATTCGATCACAATGGGGCTATGACTGCATTGTGGCCGGGCAAGAAGCGGCTAGTAATGGTGTTGCTATCTTGTTTCGCAACAACTTTGAATTTAAATTGCGTGGGGTTTTGCGTGATTTGGACGGACTGCTGACTGTATATAACTGCTGATATTTAAATATAAAAAAAAACATGTTACCCTTGTTAACATTTATGCACCTAGCTGTGGCGATCACCCTGAATTTTTTTTTTAGTGTTTCGTGAAATTGTGTTGATTGACAATGATGTAATGGTTATTGGTAGAGACTTTAACTTTGCTTTGAATCCGAGAATAGATTCTAATCAACCCTCTAGTGTATCCTATCCTGTCCCTTAACCCGGAGGTCGTAGGGGCACCACAGATTATCGTTTAACCAGTATACTCCATCGTTCTCTGTCCACAGCAGCCCTGATGGCTTCGCTCAGTGTGAAACCAGTCCATTCTCGAATGTTGTCCTCCCACCTCTTTTTCGGTCTCCCTCTTCTTCTACCTCCTTGCACTGTGCCTTGCAGAATAGTCTTTGCAAGGCCTGATGATCTAGTGACGTGGCCATACCATCGGAGTTTCCGTTTCTTCACCACTGTGAGCAGATCATCGTGTTGTCCAATGGCTTGTGTGATGGTCTGTCGGACTTCGTCATTGGTGATGTGTTGGGTATAGGAAATGCCCAGAAGTCTTCTGTAGCACCTCATCTCCATGCTTTGTATTCTTCGTTGGAGATCTGCTGTGAGGGTCCATGCTTCGCAAGCATATAGGAAGATGGAGATTACAAGGGAGCGCAGCAGTCTTACTTTGGAATGTAGACTGATGGTCCTGTCTTTCCAAATGGGCTTCAACCTTGTCAGGGTAGCAGTTGTTTGTGCGATCCTGGAGAGGACTTCCTGTCGGGACCCATTGTCTGATACAATGGATCCTAAATATTTGAAGCTATGCACTGTGTTGAGGGATTGGCCTTGGACTTTGATGTCTGTGTTGATGCCATTGGTGTTGTTGGTCATCATTTTGGTCTTCTCTGCACTTATTTCGATTCCATAAGCTCTGGAGGTTGTGTCCAGCCTCTGTACCAGCTGTTCAAGTTCTTGTTCCTCTCCAGCCAATCCATCAATGTCATCCGCAAAACGAAGATTGGAGATTGCTCTACCCCCTATGCTGACTGTGCCTTCATGATCTGCAAGAGCATCTGACATGATGCGCTCTAGGAAGATGTTGAAGAGTGTTGGAGAGGGTAGGCATCCTTGACGCACACCGATTGTTGTTCTGAACCAGTTCCCGATGGCGCTGTTGTGGAGGACTGCACTGGTAGCCTTGTCATACAGGTTTTTGATGACTTCAATAATTTTAGGGCTGATGTTGTACACTTTCATTGTTGCCCATAGAGCTGCATGCCAGACTCGGTCAAACGCCTTCCTGAAGTCTATGAACACATATATAGATATTGTTGGTGCTGTAGGTTTTTCTCACAGATTATTCTGAGGTTGAAAATCTGTTCAGTGGTACTTCGCCCTGCCCTGAATCCTGCTTGTTCTTCAACTGTGATTTGTTCAGCTTGGGGTTTCAACCTGTTGAGTATTATTTTCAGGAGGACCTTGCTGGGATGGCTGATGAGGCTGATGGTGCGGTAATTTTCACACTCCTGAAGGTTACCTTTTTGGGAAAGGGTGATGACAAGCGACTGGGTCCATGGTATAGGCCACTCCCCACTCTGCCAGATCTTGTTACAGATAATGGTGAGGGCATCAATCATCGCTTCTCCTCCTGCTTGTAGCAGTTCTGCGGGTATGTTGTCCACTTCCGCTGACTTCCCTTTCTTTAGCGATTGCACTGCTGCCTCAACTTCTTCCCGGAGAATTGGGAGGATTTCTTGTTCTTCTCTGTTCTCGGGACGTGCTAGAACTGATGGGTCTCCATTTGGTGTATGGTTGTAAAGGTCAGAGCAGTACTCTGTCCATCTGTCCAAGACTCCTTGTTCTTCTGTAAGGCATATGCCAGACTTGCTTTGGATCGTGGAGACTTTGGGCTGTTTGACACTTGTCAGCCGCTTCACAGTCTAATAGGCCTTCTTGGTGTTGTTCTTGTTCAGACTGTTCTCTATTTCCTGGCATTCATCTTCTTTCCAATTCTCCTTTGTTGTGCGCATGCCTTTTCGGATGTCATTGTTGATTTTTAGGTAGGCATCAGCTCTCTGGGAGGTGTTCATTTCTTTTTTTATTTCTCTTCGTTTATCACACAGATCCAAAAGTTCAGGTGTGATCCACGGCTTCTTCTTTGGTCGGTGCTTGCCAAGGATCTCAGTGGCGGCATCGGTCACAGCTGAGTTGAAGGTGGTGGTCATGGTGTTGACATCTACTTCACCAGCCCCCAAAATGAGCATTGGTGCAAATTTCCCTCCAATTGTGGCCAGAAATAGTTCTGCCACCTCCGGGTCTTGCAGTTTGTCCAGGTCGAACTTCAGTCTAGTGCACTTTGCTGTATTTACTCTCTTCAAGTGGAGCCGGAAAGACATCATCACGAGATCGTGGTCACTTCCGATGTCTGCTCCTGGAAACGTGCGTGTCCAGCCAATGTTGATGCTTGATCTAATGTATACCGACGTAGAAGTCGGCAGAAAGTGTTTGATTTCATGTTTGATCATGATGTCGTTGATATTTTCAGAACATTGTTTTCTAATAAAAGATCTTATACTTGGCGTACATTTAATGGCACTCAAAGAAGTAGATTAGATTTTTTTTGTGTGTTTCAGAAGAAATGTGTTTTGATATTGTTGAGGCAGACATAGCCTCTGGTTATTGTTCTGATTATTTTTGGGCTGAAATTTGTTTGAAAACAGATGTTGTAAAACGGCACCGTCCATTCTGGAAATTCAATCATTCATTATTGAAAGATATGTTTTGTAAACCTGGTCAAACAGGTCATTTTGGATTCGAAGCGGCAATACGCTGTTCCTGTTTACAAAATGGATGATTTGCATGTGATCAATGACTGTGATCTAATTTTATTAATTGATGATTAGCTATTTCTGGAAATGCCTTTGTTAGAAATTAGAGTGAAGTGTATTTCGTATGCAAGCTGTTAAAAGAAAAAAAAGAAATACAGCAAGAACAAGAGTTAAGTGATATTTTGTTGGTGGAAGAATTTTTTTTAACGATAATGTGCATCTATTAGAACAAAAAAAAGAAGAGATTTAGTTGATTTGCGTAGGAAAAAAATTGATGGTTTGATCATAAGATCCCGTTCCCGGTGGATCAATGAAGGGGAGAAAAGCACTAAATAGTTTTGTAATCTAGAAAAACGGCACTTTGTCCAAAAACCTATGTGTGTTTTACCCACGGATTCGGGGGATATCTTGCATGATAGTGATGCTATTGTGCATAAAGTTAAGTCTTTTTATGAGAATTGTACAGTTCTCGTGAACATGATGTTGTAGATGTAAACTTAAAAGATCTAAATGTTGAGTCTACAATATCGGATGAAGAAAGTGCACTGTTAGAAGGCCCCATTTCTGTTCAGGAAGCCCTATCGGCATTAAAACAAATGAAGAACGAGCAGAGTCCTGGTTCGAATGGGTAACCAGCTGATTGTTTTTAAATTCGTTTCCTCTGATCTTGGTGTATTTTTGACACGATCGATTAACTATGGTTTTTACAAAAAGGAAATGTCTGTAACAGAGCGTCAGGGAGTTTTAACATGTATTCCAATAGAAGGTAAAGACAAAGCTTTTGTTAAAAACTGGAGGCCTATTACTCTTCTAAATACTGTTTATAAATTAGCTTCCTCTTGTACTGCAAACCGGATAAAAAGAGTTTTACCACAGATTATTGGTAATCAACAAACAGTTGTTTTTTTTAAATGTAAGGTTTATGGGTGATAACATTCGTTTCTTATACGATTCTATTGTTTATTGTGATAATAATAAAGTGCCTGGTATGCTTTTGATGGCTGATCAAGAGAAAGCTTTCGACTCTGTGTCATGGTCTTTCATTAAAAAAAGTGTTTATGTGCATTCAATTTTGGTCCAGATATAAGGCGTTGGATAACTGTTTTTATAAGAATATTAAGTCCCGTGTTTGTGTAAATGGTCAATATTCGTTGTGGTTTGATTACCGTTGACGAAAAGGAAATAGCTCATTTAAATTATGAAGAAAAAATTAATGATATACGAAAATTGTTGGCTGTGTGGTCCAAGCGTAATTTAACAGCTTTTGGGAAAATAACTGTTATAAAGACACTGGCGATGTCGAAATTAACTTTTTGAGTACGATAAATTCCATGTTCTTTAAGTTTTTATCGAACGATAAACCTGATAAAATAAAGCGTACGCAAATATATGCCAAGATTATGCAGCTGGTGGGTTGAAATTGGTCGATATTAAATCTTTTTTGTCAGCATTGAAGCTAAATTAGCTTAAGCGCACTTTACAGGATAACGGCAGTATCTATGGGATGGTTTCAGCAACTTGTGCTTTGATTACTGATGTTAAAAAGTATGGAAGTGAAATTCAGCATGTTATTATGAGGCAATGTAACAGTTTGTTTTGGGCCGATGTGTTTAAACATTTAAAAAAATGTGGTGATAAATTAACCCCAAAGAAATCCTGTGATTTTGTTTAAGAGAATTTGCACTACAATGTACACATTTGCAGAGACACTAAAGTGGTCTACTTGAAAGACTGGTTACAGAATGGTGTAATCAAAATCGTCGATGTGATGAATTTTGACGGGTACCTTTCATTTGACGCTTTTAAAGTGAAGTTTCCTGGTATTGTAACCAATTATTTGTTATACGAAGGTGTCATACGTGCAGTCAAGAGGTATCAAACGCTGTTAAAAGTTGAATTTGAAAATGATTTTGTGACTGATGATACACTTCTGTGGAGATGTCTTTCAAAAGGTGGTGCTAAGCATATTTACTCTGTACTTATTTTAGAGTCCCGAGGAACATCAATCCATAAAGAAATGGAGTGAGAATTTAAATGTAAATATCGATCCTAAGAACATTTTTATGAAAACAATTAACACTACAAAAGATGCTAGACTTAGATGGTTCCAATACAAAATAATATACGGAATCCTTCCAACTAATCGATTTTTGAATATCAGACGAATAGCCAACTCACCTTTATGTTCCTTTTGTAACATGCACGATCAAACGCTAATACATTTTCTATGGGACTGTGATAAATGTCAGAAGTACTGGTGTGATATTCAAGCATGGATTAGAACAGATTTTGATCATTGAAACGGGTCGTCTTTGTCAAGGGAGCTTATTGTGTTTGGCCTAAAGCAAGATGTGAGAACAGACAGAGTTATTGACCTATTCCTTTTGATTGCTAAATATGAAATCTTTTGGGCAAAACTTTAAAACATTACAACTAGTTTAAACTTATTTATCAGAATGGCACGGCAATTTTCTGATGCTGAAAGGTATATCTCTAGGCTATACCTGCGTTTTCCCTCTGATTGGATTTTGTACAAACACGTATTTGATTAATTGGCACCACTCCCCATAGCTCCACCTCATCTCTCTCCCTAAACCTCCACGATGATCAGGTCTCTTGAACGTAATACTTTTTGTGTTGTGTTGTTGTCATTGCTGTTGCTGTCGGTATGAGACGCGTCACAGGCATAGGCGCTCGCGTGTCCTGATACAAGCGCCTGTGGTACATCTACTGTTTATACTTGGACTATCGTTTTGTAACCAGGTTCCTATGTGTAATTATGTGTTGAAAATAAATATAACCCAGCTCCTGGTAGGAAAAAAAAAGATGCAGCCGGTAAAGCCCAGTCTATAGCTCTTTAGGCGAGACATCTTTATCACTTGTGTTCTATAAAACCTTGTTTGTCTCCCTTTCCCCATTCTGTTACCATAGTGATGACCTTCAATATGTACATATATTATGTTGTGTTTGTTTGTTGTAATAATAATAACAGGCAATTTATATAGCTGTTACACTCAGTTCGATGTTGGTGTTTTCTATCAGTATCTGATTCAGCCCCGATGCTTGAATTCCTGATAGTTGTGTAACTCAGATTCGTTTATTCACACAGCCCGTCCAAACAGCATACAAGTCACAAAGTCGACGTATGAAGTTTTCCGCTTTTATTCAGCACACACCAACAACTGCATACAATTCTCAACTCAACTCAACAACTTTCACAGCAACTTTCCAAATCACTATCAACAACTTTACTTTCAACAATTTTACTCTACTTCCGGGAACATTCACGACCTTCGATATCCATCCGGAAATTTCTATCAAGAGTAAACACGCATATCCAGAAGATTCTCAAATAATATCGACTAACGCAAATTATCAACGTTATACAAAGCCTCTCCTAACAACAATGCAAACTCAAATCAAAGGTAAATAAACTCCATTATTGAATACTTTGCAAATCGAAACGATTAGATCTATCGTACACGCTTCAGCCATACTATCATTCGCGTTTCAACGTAACATAACCCCCCACTCAAGAAGAAATTTACCTAATTTCTTTCAACAACGTTGAAACGTAATGCACAAATAAAGTCCACAACTGAAACTAATTTAAGACTTCAGTAATTACGCTCAACTTATCTACACAGAGTCAATGGTTTCCATCTTCAAGTCTGCCTGGATAATGTCAATGTTCACAGTTCATTCACACAGAGTCAAAGTTTCTCATCTGCAAGTCTTTCTGGATACTGTCAATGTTCACAGATCATTTACCCAGTCAACGTTTTTCATTTTCAAGTCTGTCATTACCAATATTCTTAGTTCGTCCACACAGTCAATGTTCTTTCGCTCGCAAGGAATCGACGCCCTCGTCAGTTGCGGTCGTCATCGGCCCAGGGTCAAAGACGATGATCGCGTGGGCTTCCCCGGAATCAGTGCGTCCTCCGTTGTCTCCTTCTTCCATCGGATGTCCGACGCAGTCGACGTTGTCAGCTCCCAGAATGCATTCGCTGGGTCTCACGGGCAGGTTGGCTTCTGCTGGACGGTGGAACAGCTCCCTCATGGTCTGCAGATGCTCCTTCCAGGTCTGGGTGTGGACTTCATGTTCGACCAAAGTCGTAGAGCCTGGGACATCATTGAAGTTAGGGGGAAACTCGCCCATAAGGTCCTCGAGCTCCAACGTTTGACCTTCCGTCAAGCTCGGTCCTAGCTTAACATCATCGATGCCTTCTTTGCTGTGGAAGTCTCCCAGTTCCAACAGTTCTTCGTTGTCAAAGCTGTCGTCGGTCACAGCTGCTGTTGCTGCATGTACAGTCTCTGGCGGCCTCTCCACGTACAGCTTAAGGAGGTTGGCGTGGTATATTTTGGAATGCTGGCCGACCTTCACCTTATAGTCGTTGATCCCCACCACGGTCTCCACTTCGTACGGGCCTTTCCACTGCATCAGCAACTTATTGTGGTCAGTAGGTAGCAGCACCAGCACTTTGTTGCCAGGTTTAAACTTCCTGTTCACAGCCCTACGATCATAGTAGTGCTTTCCACAGTCCTGGGACTTCTTCAGGTTTTCTCTGGCTATCTCGAGAGTCTGCTCCAGCTTCTCTCGTAGCTCAAACACGTACTGGTAACTGTTCTTCACCTCTGGGGTGTCTACTTCTTTCGTCCACAGTTCTTTCAGGATGTGCATCGGCCCTCGGATGGTTCTTCCGTACAACAGCTCGAACGGAGAAAAGCCGGTGGACCCCTGCGGTACTTCTCTGTAGGCGAAAAGTAAGGCGTTGATGTAGCGATGCCATTGTCTGGGCTGCTCGCTGCACAGTTTCTTCAGGGTGGACTTCAGCGTAGCATTGAACTTTTCGACAAGCCCGTTGCACATTGGATGGTAGGGTGTCGTAGTTAAATGCCGGATGCTCAGCAATCTGTTGACCTCCTTCATGCAGTCAGAGACGAACTGCGTCCCGAGGTCTGTCAGAATTTCTTCGGGCACTCCAAGTCTACTGAACATGTCCACCAGTGCCTCTGCTACAGTTTCAGTGTCAATCTTCTTCAGTGGCACTGCTTCTGGGTACCGAGTCGCATAGTCCACTAAAGTCAGTACCCATCGATGACCTTCTTCACTCGGAGGTCTTATTTCGCCGATTAAGTCTAAGGCCACCCTCTTGAAAGGTCGGTCGATTAAAGGCATCCTCTGCATAGGTACTTTCGGGACCCTTCCTCGAGGTATGGTCTTCTGGCAAATGTCACATGATCGGCAGAAACGGCTGACGTCCGCATGAAGTCCTGGCCAGTAGAACACCGCCTGGATTCTATCCGACGTCTTCTTGATACCTAGGTGACCTCCCATGATTGAGTCATGCGCTACTTCCATCACCTGGCGCCTTAGGGGTAATGGTACCAGTACTTGACGTAGTGGTTTCCCTCCGTTGACCCTCGGGTGCTGGAAGATTCGATACAGGATCTTGGCCTTCACTTCAAAATAGACCGTGCCACTACCCTTGGTCACGTGGTCTTGGCGGTTCCTGTACTTGTTTAAAGTGCTATCAGCTTCCTGGAGCTGGATCAGCTTATCTCTGTCCACGATGGCAGCTTTAGAGTTGTCGGCGACCTTCAGTGGCGTAGACGTCTTGTCTCTCTTGGCCTGGGCCCTGGTAATAACAGCACTGACGATCTCTGGTCGGCAGGGCTGAGCCGGAGTAACCACATTGTCCCGTAGCAGCTCTGTAAGGTCTCCATCGGGAAACGGCAATGGATCCTCCTCCACAACTTTGACGTGTTGAGTTGAGGCAGGACTCCACTCTGGATCGGGGTCGTCGGGTCGTCTCGCTCCGTCGATATTCCCGATCATCAAATCATACAGCGGCTTCTTCAGGCAAACCGCTTCGACTTCGCCTATGTAGAAAGGGGTGTTGACATGAATTTTTGCAACTGGCGCTTTCACACATTTGCTGTCGGCCATAAGTGTCCATTTTGAATCGCCAGTGAACTGTTCTTTAGCGATTAGGTCTTCTCTGACGATGACCCCACTACAGCCAGAGTCTCTTAAGACAGTCACTTCATGATTTCCGACGCGTCCCTTTGAAACAGGCATGTTCTGGACGGTCACAGCTGCGCTGGCGACGACGGGGATGGATTTTCCGTTGGCAAGGAGAAGTTGGCCATCGGTCATGCACTCTTGCACGTCCGCAGGAGTAGCTGTGCGCTTGGTCTCACTCGGAAGAATGACGCTCCCGCCGCACACTTGATGGTCAGATCTACTGTTTTGCCGTTGATTGGAGAAACGTCTCTGTCGGTTGCCCGCCGCTGAATTGTCCGTACTGCTCCGCTGTCCGCTACTTTTGTTTTGAGGACAATTATACGCCCTGTGGTCTGTAGCGTTGCAGGTGAAACAGCCTCTTGAATGCCCTTCCCTGGGAGGAGGCGTGGAGTCCGTCTGTCTCTGGCTCGTCTGGCTCCCTTGGATCTGGTTCCCATGGTTTCCAGTCTTCTGAAAATGTTTCGTCGCGCTGGGTGGCCCCAACGTTTTCTCATGAGCGATGAGATATCTTTCAGCAGCCTCAGCAACGTCTTTTAGCGTCTGCAACTTTTGTATTTCCAAGTGGATCGCGAGGTCCTTAGGGCAGGCGTTGAGTAATTGTTCCCTCACGATCAGCTCATGGAGACTCTCGTAAGTCTTCCCTTTGCCTGATAATTCCACCCACTTGTGTAGATATGATGACAGGCGCTCCACAAATTGCTTTGGTGTCTCGTCTGACAAAGGCCGGCATTCACGAAAGCGTTGACGGTAGCCCTTTTCTGTAAAGTTGTAGCACTGCAATAGGGCCGCTTTCAAAACGTCGTAGTCTTTGGCGTCATTATTCGACAGTCTACTGTAGACATCGAGCGCCTTCCCCGTCAGTAGTGCGCTGAGTATGATCGCCCAGTCTTGACGTTGCCATTTAGAGCTTTTGGCAAACCTTTCAAATCTCGCCAAATAACTGTCGATCTGGTCCTTCCCGTCGACAAACGCTGGCAATTTTGGAGCTTTGTTGTCACTGATAACTTGTGGCGCATGCTGATTGTTTTGGATACGCCCCAACTCTAGCTGGTACTGACGCTCAGCCTCTCTTTCCTCTCTTTCTTCTTGGTGACGCTGCGCTTCGAGCTCCCTTTCTTCTCGGCGTCGTTGCTCTTCTTTTTCTTGCCGCTGCTGTTCAATTTCTAGACGCTTCTGTTCTAATTCTATTTCTTTTTCTAGACGCTTCTCTTCCAATTCTCTTTCTTCTCGGCGACGCTGCTCTTCTAATTCTCGTTCTTGTATTCTCTCCTGGGATTTGACGTACTCCGTCAGCTGTTTGCCTTTTAGATTCAGTGCAATTCCTTTCTGCCAGAAGTCAGCCATCTTGATGCTTTTCTGGAAAGTTCTTTTCTGGAAAGTTCTTTTCTGTGCTGTACCTTTCTAGACTGTTCTAGAACAGCACGCTTTCTGCAGTAGCGCTGATGCTTGTCACTAGTCGCCTTCGCTGACGCAGGCCCCGCTGTCCTCGTCGTATGCGACGCTGCACCACGCTAGTGTTGATGTATACGCTCCTGTGCTGAAGTAGACTCGACGTCCGCTCGCCGCTCTCTGTAACACTGGCGATGTAGCTCCGAGACTGTCCTTCGACGTAGTCTTACGGCAGCCACGTAGTCCCGATTTGTTGTTCGCTCACGAAGCAACTCTTCAGCGACTACACGCCCTTGCAGTCAACCCGAACCTATCGGTGATGTAGTCTCAGTGTGTTGGCCCCTCTCGACGCAACTCGTTGGCGGCTACCCTCGATGACTGCCTCTCGTAACGTTGACTCGCTTGTTGTAGCAGTTGAACCCTTGGCTATGGCGTGAATCGCGGCTTGACCCCCAAAATGTTACACTCAGTTCGATGTTGGTGTTTTCTATCAGTATCTGATTCAGCCCCGATGCTTGAATTCCTGATAGTTGTGTAACTCAGATTCGTTTATTCACACAGCCCGTCCAAACAGCATACAAGTCACAAAGTCGACGTATGAAGTTTTCCGCTTTTATTCAGCACACACCAACAACTGCATACAATTCTCAACTCAACTCAACAACTTTCACAGCAACTTTCCAAATCACTATCAACAACTTTACTTTCAACAATTTTACTCTACTTCCGGGAACATTCACGACCTTCGATATCCATCCGGAAATTTCTATCAAGAGTAAACACGCATATCCAGAAGATTCTCAAATAATATCGACTAACGCAAATTATCAACGTTATACAAAGCCTCTCCTAACAACAATGCAAACTCAAATCAAAGGTAAATAAACTCCATTATTGAATACTTTGCAAATCGAAACGATTAGATCTATCGTACACGCTTCAGCCATACTATCATTCGCGTTTCAACGTAACAATAGCGCTTTCCAAAATCACAAAGCGCTTTACACAAACAAATGTAAACACAACATGCGTACATTGGTCAATAGCACACAACCACATATACATCTCAACACCAAAAATAACTAACAACACTCACTCATGGCGCCTAAGAAAAGGCCTCTCTAAAAAGATGCGTCTTCAAGTTCGTTTTAAAAGACGCTAATGAAGGACTGTGACGGACGGACCGAGGTAGCGAGTTCCAGGTCTGAACGGAGAAGAAACTGAAAGCTCTACCACCGTGTCTCACCCTGTGGTATTCTGGTACACGGAACATCCTTTCATCTGCAGAGGAGCGGAGAGACCGAGAAGGAACATAGACAGTCAAAAGTTCGGAAAGATAGCTAGGAGCAGTTCCAGAGATGATGTGGTAGCAGAGACATGAGGTTTTATATTTAATTCGTTGTTCAATTGGGAGCCAGTGTAGCTCTTGAAAAAGTGGCGTGCAGTGCTGTGATTTCCGTGCTTTGAAGATGAGTTTAGCTGCAGAGTTTTGGACTTGCTGAAGAGGTCTAAGGACTTTCTGTGTGCAACCTACAAGGAGTGAATTACAATAATCCAATCTGGACAGAATGCATGCGCTAACTAGTGTTTTTGTTGCTTCTTGTGTGAGATACTGTCGAATGGAGCTTATGCGTCTAAGTTCAATGTATGCAATCTGACAAGTTTTTGCAATGTGTTGCTGCATGGAAAGATGTTGTTGTTGTTGTTGTTTGTTGTTTTAAATACTCCAGGTAAATTTCAAGGATACCAAATTCTTTCAATATTGAAAATAAATACTCGTGCAATATTTCATAAATACCACATTCCTTTGAGATTATTTTTTTAAAAAAAGAACAAAAACACTTTATGGATACCACTTTTAGTTGCTATGGTGACGACTTTCAATAAGCATACTCAAGGCAAACTTTATGGATACCACATCAGTTGTTATGGGGTGGTATTCATGACCGTTGGTTAAGGCTTAACCAATGTTGGTAAAATTAACGACGTTGGTTAAGCTGGAAATTTTAAATTCATGAGGCCTTAGCAGAGTTAACGACGGTTGCTAACCATGGTTATTTTAACGGAGGGGGGACCACCCGATAACCAATGGAACACTGGTTAAAAATGGCGGCCATCGTTTGGTGGCAACTTCGACAGAGACGAGCTCCGAGGAGAGAGAGAGTATTTCGCGACAGAAGTAATCCACTTGACAAATTTGATGATGTGGAACTGGTATCAAAATTTCGTTTTTGTCGGCATGATATCATCACGTTAACGAACGCGGTAGACAGACTGAAACTGTGTGATCGGCAAGGCGTTTTGTCACCACTTTTACATGTGTGTCTCACTCTTTGTTTTTATGCCTCTAGCACTTTTAATAATCTGTCATATTAATAACACGGGTTAATATTATTATTATTAAAATATTGTTGTTGGATTGTGACTGCTGATGTGTAGGCTTATTGTGTATCTGTATAGTTTATACTCGTAGGGTAATGCAACCCTACGAAATAAAGACAACATTTCAAGTTCCAAACTACCCAGAAACGGCAGAAATTGACACCTCAGTCTAAAAACAAAATGTAACATTACAAACTACAAAGTGATCAAAAGTGATTTCTCTCCTTTCACCCCAACAAAAAAGCTCGCTCTCCTTGCTCACTATGATATCCAGCATGCTGTCGGTAGGCTTGCTAATCACGCCACCATTTCCAGACTTTAATCGTGCGGCTGCACGATTCCGATGGTCTTTTTTAAGGTTAAAAAACTTCTTCCTCACGCGTCTTCGGCTGTTCGGTTCGCACTACCAACTGCAGTCGCTCTTTCGGCGATTTTTTTTTCCAGCAGGCGTTTTTCAGGCGGTTCGTGACATCAGTTGATAAACTTGCCATCAGTATATGTTTTAATTCTATAACGTTCTCAAGGAGAACATTAGTTTCAGTGTACGAAAAGTTTGCTTTTCTCTTTGCCATTGCCACAGCCATTTTTATAGGCCTATTTTGTTGACGAAAGAAGGAAAACAGCTGCTTGAATAATGCCCCCTTACGGATATTCCCGCACAGCCCAAAAATAGCCTTGGTTAAGTACCAACGGGTGGGCACTCGCTCATGAATAGCGATCTGCTAAACGATGGTTAACGATACCATTGTTGGTTACAAAACCAATGTTGGTAACGTTAACCATCGCCTATAATTTAACGGGCCATGAATTCGACCCATGGTGATTACTTCAGTATAATAAAAATATTCAAAGCACACTTCATGAATAAATATCACAGTCAGTTGCTATGGAGATGACCTTTAATGGGAAACAAATCTCAAAGCAAACTTTAACGCCTTTCAATAAATATTTTTCTTTTTAAATATTCAATATTACCGCACACACAAAATACATCAATTACAATCAATTTCCATTCTAGCAAATAAATGAAGGTCTGGGTCAAATGCGTTTTCCATAATTATGACCGTTGGTTGTTGTGGCAATGACCATTTAAAACAAAATTGTTTATAACATTTATTTTATTACGTATGTATTATTATTTAGGATTTTTTTTTATTTAATCGTTATTATATAGCGCTTTTCCAGCTCAAGAGCTGCTCAAGGCGCTGGCTGATACAGGATCTAAATCAAGCCGCTCTAGGCACCCTCTTGCACGATCCTGGGAGATCGGGGATGGGGAGAGGGGACCTGTTTGCTGGGCGTTGTATTTATGGAGCCGGCACTCACCCGTTTAGGACACGAGCGTCAGGATCTTTAATGCGTGCGTGCACAGACTAGACCTCGGTTTGTACTGTCTGGAACATGGATGCCATCAACTTCCATGCATAATATAGAGCATGTTCGCGATGTTTGTGCCAACATTATAGGGGCGACAACCCAATTACTGAAGTAGGAACGATGAAGAGTTGTTGCCCTTTCTCTTATTTCAACCCGCTCAGCGCAAGTGAAGCTCAACCCTAGGAAACATCCGAATCACACTCACGGTCCCATGGGCACGAATGTGTTAATAGAAATGGGGAGTGATGTAGTAGGGGGTAGAGGGGCGGGACCAAGCCAAAGGTGGAGAGAGAGAGAGAGAGAGAGAGAGAGAGAGAGAGAGAGAGAGAGAGAGAGAGAGAGAGAGAGAGAGAGAGAGAGAGAGAGAGAGAGAGAGAGAGAGAGAGAGGCCCAGGTGCAAAGAGAGAAAGAATTGGGGAAGAAGAAGACGGATGAAAAAAACGAGGAGGAGGAGGAGAAAAAAAGAAGAAGAAGAAGCAGTAGAGGAAAAAGGAAAAGGAGGAGGAGTTAGTATTGTATTGGGACCCTCATCAAGATTGATTATGAGGGCCAAAGGCTTTTTAGACTACATGCCGAACTAAGTTATGCCAAATAGTGCGGGTAGTGATGTTGAACTGATATTTGGCGAGTGGCGGCACAGTCAGTCAAGAAAATAGATGCCATGCCGACATACCCTGCAAAAAATACTTAAGTTCAGGAAGTTTCGTTTGCATCCATCCTGCTACTAGTACGATACGAGATCCAAACTCACATGGTATCTGAGTAGAACTGGAACAGATGTTGTGAAACCTTTGGAAAGATTGAGGAGGGAAGGTGAAGGAAAAGGAGGGAAGTGGGGTCAGTGGGCGGGGAAAGTACAATTGCTCCCCTTTTCCTTATTTCTTCTGGAAACAAAGCTATCATGAACCGAAAAGACTACAACAAAAATCTGCCTTCCGGGTTACAATCAATCATTCAATTAAAAATGTGTTTATGTACCAACATTTATTACATTTTATTATAAATATGTTTTAATTAATAGTTTACTCTTTAAAGGTTATTTATTTACCGTTTTCTTGGCTAATATGGCGCTGAAAGCGAAAGTGAAGCAGATGAAGGCTCTTTCCATGTTAAAAGTCTGCACAAAGTGAGCAAGTTTATTTCGACAACTGTCAAAAATATCTCGCGTACATCTATTATAATATCATAATAATAAATCTATTATAATTACAAAGCAATATTTTTTTTTTAATTTCATTACATTACATTACATAATTATTGCTCTAGATCCAGCGGACTCTTCCGAGCCAAATCAGGACCGGACAACCCCCGATCCGTATAAAAGATCTGCTTAAACAACCCAAGTGGTAAAACTGAAAGCTCTCCACCAGCCAGTCACTTTACAATAAAGACATCCCACGCAGGGAACGCTAAGGCTGTACTCTAATTTATCGAACCCCCGTTTACAAAAGCAAAATAGAATACAAACATCATTATAAATTATCAACAAAACACATACATATAAAATGCCTACATTGCTAAATAATAACATCATAGGAAGCCCTAGTGACCACCTGGCAGAATGCGTCCAATATTCCCAAGCTGATCCAACAGACCTCATACACAAAAAAGGAGTCTTGTCCCGGAAGAGTTTTCAAGAAAAAAGGTAGGTGGTTGGTCTAGCGAAGAAGAAGATAGTATAGCAGATTGATAGAACAGAGCACGAATGAGAAAGAGCAAGACAGCGACAGTGGAAATTAAAAGCACTAAATTTCCAGAAAGTGGGGATACTATTTATACTGAAACCCCCGGCACCCCTACATGGGTATTTGTTTTATTATTCTTTTCAAAAAATATTTTTCCCTTTAGACAGGCAGCTGTCATTCTTTGTAGACAGACTAGATCTGTAGGCCTATATTTCTTTCTGAGGTAGACCTACAGCTTTTCTCTGTAGGCCTATCACTTCGGTCAGAGGATGGAGCGCTAGGAACACGCTTTTTTCAGGGCGCTTTAGGAAGGCGCTCTGCTCGCTTTACTCTCTGTCCCGGGTTCGAAGAAGAGTAAAGTACCCAGGCACAACGCGGTCGTCTGAAGCGATTGTTCTGCCGCACCAAACCAACCAGCCGATGTTCATCCAGCCACCAAAGTAATCACTCAAAGTCATTGCTTGATTAAGTTTAGTCCAAAGAAGAGCCAGAGCTGACAAACCCTAATTAAACTGTAAAGTAACTTTAACAGAAAACAAAATCGTTTATTAAAAAAATGTCACCAGGAGTGTTGAAAATCCCACGCTATGCTTTTTGGAAAACTAAACTAATTAATATAAATAAATAAATAAATAAATAAATAAATAAATAAATAAATAAATGACATATATAAATGAACGAAAATAAATTGCATAAATAAACACACAAAGAAATAAATATTGTGTTCAACTCATCTCAGATCAACTAGGAAGATTAATTAAATCTTTTTTAAATCTCCCATTTTCTGTCAGCTGATACAAAATGCGCCTTAAATTCCCCCAACATCTCCCCACTTCCACCTCCTCCCCACCTTCCACAAACCTACCCGTTACCCCCTTTGGCCCTCACCACCACCCTTGTGAAATATGTGCGTTTTACAAATCTACGAAACTAAAATAAGGCCTACATCACACACACTTAAAACCAAACTATGCACGCTAATTTTCCTTTCCTTTCCTTCTCTACTTTAATTTATCTCTATTAATTTATTTGTAACTTAGTATTTTAATTTCCATTTAGAACATTTAATTTAGTTTACCATAGTTATTATTATTATTATTATTATTATTATTATTATTATTATTATTATTATTATTATTATTATTATTATTATTATTATTATTATTATTATTATTACTATTATTATTATTATTATTATTATTATTATTATTATTATTATTATTATTATTATTATTAGTATTATTATTATTAGTATTGTTGTTGTATTTTCATTTCTCAAATTGTATTACAATATAATTGTTTTGTACGTATTTAACTATAATGGTAAATAAAACTCAGTGTGTGTTTCATACTTCCAATTTTGAATGATTGGACCATCACTCACCTATTATAAATATTATTATTATTATTATTATTATTATTATTATTATTATTATTATTATTATTATTATTATTATACATTTTATTATTATTATTATTATTATTATTATTATTATTATTATTATTATTATTGGTTCTTCTTGCATCCTTTCTATATACCATTTCAACCTTTCTTGGAATTTTGAAGGAAGTATGATTTTGTTGGCTTGAGTTTTTGTCCGCCTGACGAAGAATATTTGCACATTGTTGTTTTGTCTTGTTTTTGTCTTGTTTTGTAGAAATGATCATTCTATTGTTTTATGTCCATGTTTGTTTCTCATTGCTCAACTAATCCCAACTAAACTATACATACAGCAGGCCAAGCTACACTGGCCTAAATAAACTACCATAACCCCAAACTAACCTGCCCTTTATCTAATCGACGATAATCAAAACTAAACTATAAATTACACCTCTCTTAACTCATCTCTAAATTCAACTCAGCAATAAGTTCAAACAAACAACTAATCACAGAGAAAACATACCTTAACCCGCTGTCAACCCCAAACTGAATACGCTAGAACTATTCAATTCCACACAGGAGGAGACAGATGTGCGCAGAATTATCCTAAATAGATATGTTGTGTGTGTGTGTGTGTGTGTGTGTGTGTGTGTGTGTGTGTGTGCGTGCGTATGTTGGTGATGTGGCCGAAGTAGTAGCCGCATTTGGCTTACGTTTTACGGCTTATGCATTTGGTCGAATTTATAAACGTGCGTGATGTGCAATTTCACTACAACAAGGCACTTTTTAATGACGATGTAATGTAATCTTTCACCATTTGAATATAATATGAAACAACTTTATTAGGATTGACACGCAGCAAGTGAATTCAAGTGCCTTAGGTCGCCAAAGCGTGTGTTGCAGACTACATTTGTTGCGTGTAATCAAGCATGTTGGAGGAGTTTAGGCTGACCTCTAAATTCGCGACGTCACTCTCTCGCTTCTGATTGGTCCTCGTAAGTCCGGTTTATTTATTTTGCAGAAGAAATCAAACATGCGCTATCCTTGGGAAATTTTACGTTAGTCAGTACCCAAAGAAATACCATAGACCAAAAATAACCGGACCGCTCTTTCTACTACTTCTGGTCGCTACACTATTCTTGCGCCTCGGTCATTCGATTCTTTTGGCTCAGTACATCGCAGAGCTTTAAACATGGATTGTGTTTAGTGATCTATGATTTTGCTTAGTGGTGCAGTTTATAATGTGTATCTTTTGTCTTGCATTATGCCTGGTGCAAGTTGTACGATTGTGGATTGTGGGGCACGTAACAGAAAGCACAAGAGGCTATCGTTTTTCTCCATTCGCCAACCAAAGGACTCGAAGTGGGAGAGATAGCTTGTTCACGCTGTGAATTGTGCCGACAGCAATTTCCAAAGACCCAGCAAATTAAAAGGCACACAAACTTAAAGGAAACAACACAACAATGTGTAGTACTGGATGGATGAACCATTTCAAATTGATTGATTGATTGATTGTTGCTTTAGGTCCAGCGGACTCTTCCGAGCCAAATCAGGACCGGACAACCCTCAATCCGCATAAAAGATCTGCCGAAACATCCCTAGTGGGAAAATTGAATGCCCTCCACCGGCCAGTCACTTTACAATAAAGACATCCCACGCAGGGGACGGCTGAGGCTTTACCCCAACAACTCGAACCCCCGGTTACAAAAACAAAATGGAATACAAACATCATTATAAATCATCAACAAAACACATACATATAAAATGCCTATAGTGCTAAATAATACAATCATAGGAAGCCCTAGTGACCACCCGGCAGAAAGCGTCCAACACTCCCAAGCTGATCCAACAGACCTCATACACAAACAAGGAGTCTTGTCCAGGAAGAGTTTTCAAGAAAAAAGGTAGGTCATTGATCTAGCGAAGAAGAAGATAGTATAGCAGAGTGATAGGACAGATCAGGAATGGGAAAGAGCAAATGAGGAAGACAGCGACAGTGGGAATTTAAAGCACTAAATTTCCAGAAAGTGGGGATACTATTTATACTGAAACCCCCGGCACTCCAACGGGGGGAACTGTTGCCGCAGTGAATTAGTCATGCCTACAAAGGCAAGACAGGTTTTCAACTGGGGCTTTAACTTTTCCCTTTATAGGTTAGAACAATCTACAGTGGCAAGATTGCTCATGACCCCAAGGGGTACCATTTCAAATGACTTTGTTCAAATATGGACTTCAACGTTGAAAATAACCTTAATTTGTTAATATGCATCTAGTAGTGCAAATCATACTTATAGAATAACAAGCACTATGCAGGTCAATACATCACAGGTCCTAACCCTAACTCTAATCCGAACCCTAACCCTAGCGGGCCAATGCTGGAATTAAACAAATGGGCAGCCCCTTCTATAATACTACTAATTCCAAAAAAGCGCAGATTCCAAAAAAGCGCGGAACATATATAATATACACTAGACTATCTCAAATATTTACGATCCGCATTCTGAAGTCTTCAACAAGAAAAAAACAGGCAACGCTACTTTGATTCACACGAGCTTAGCATTGGAAGTATAGACTATATTATGTAGGTCTATGACCCAAAATCGAGCTTTTGGGGATTTTTGCAAATCTGTGTTAGATGAGTCCTAAATTGTTACACACACACACACACACACACACACACATCCACACACACACACACACACACACACACTTACACACAAACATATGCACAAAATGTACTAAATGTATATCTATCCATCTGTATTCAAAATGTGTTTGTTGCGATCTATTCGGGGCCTTTTGCATATATCGTAACCAAAGAAAGTAGCTGTAGCTGACGTACTTTGAGGAAGTACTCGGATTCGGTTTGCTACTTCATGCAGTGGAATGATAGAACGGAGAAGAAATCACAGGAGTATAAATGACTGTCAATTCTGTTTATGGTAAATAAGTAGGTCCAAGCTAGAAAATCTTGGAGTTCAAACAATGTTTGCTCCTCTTTACTTGCAAACCCGTGTCGACCTCCATTGCTGTTGTGTGTGGAAAGAAATGCGGATGAGTAGGTTGACTTCGTCAACTAATGCGTGCGCGACGAGAGTTCTGTCTGTGTTCGTCTGTTTCTCGGCAACGACATGCTTGTCCGATTATTTGTGGTCTATGGAAATACATAAGGAATTCAAGTGTGGCCAGGACTTTAGATTTGTAATGTGTTCACTTAAAAAACTATCCTTCAAACCCTCTGTAAAAAATGTCAATGTATTATGTTTTTTTTAAAACTTGTTATAAGTCGTATTGTCTATTGTTTATTGTATTTTAATGTTATTTGCTCTAAGCAAAAAACAATAAACTTGAATCTTGAGTCCTCTACTATTTGGGATTCTGTTAGTGGCAATGCAACCCCCGTTGGGGTTCCGGGGGTTTCAGTATAAATAGTATCCCCACTTTCTGGAAATTTAGTGCTTTAAATTTCCACTGTCGCTGTCTTTCTCATTTGCTCTTTCTCATTCCTGCTCTGTTCTATCAATCTGCTATACTATCTTCTTGTGTATGAGGTCTGTTGGATCAGCTTGGGAATATTGGACGCTTTCTGCCAGGTGGTCACTATTGCTTCCTATTGTTAGGATTATTTAGCAATGTAGGCATTTTATATGTATGTGTTTTGTTGATATTTTATAATAATGATTGTATTCTATTTTGTTTTTGTAAACGGGGGTTCGATAAATTAGTGTACAGCCTCAGCGTCCCCTGTGTGACGACACGAGTTTTCAGATGGTAGGGAGAGATACACTTTTTACGAAGTTACACTTCTCCGTATATCTGCTGTACATAGAATAGCGTGACCGATTTACTTTTGCGTATGAAAGTGCAGTTTCGTAAAGTCCGTGCGATTCATAGAAGATAGGGAGTCGGCCAATTTCGAATAGGGGTACGCGTAATAAAGAACGTGCGTACTGACGAGAGCTCGACTGTTTTGCTTGTGGCCGGCGCAGATTTTGAAGGGCAGAGTGGTTTGAGATGCTATTGCGTGAGGAAGGAATTCTAACGAGACAGCAGCCCTGTGACAGAGGTCATCGTAGTGTAGGGTACTGTTGGAAGGGTGTGTGTATTGTTTTATAGCCACCCAAGGTCTTATGCCCTCGTCGGGATAAGGATGTGTAGAATTCGAAGGAAGATGGTAACTGCCATTCGCCAGTGAGTGTAGAGTTCCATACTTAAGGTGCGTGTGGTTCTCGATTGAACACCCACCAAGACTTAGTGTCTGTAGCAGAGCTAAGGTGTCCTCATCCTCAGAATAAATGTTATTTGGACAGTGAAATAACGTGCAAGAGCAAGAGAAAGAGACTCTCAAAAGACTAATCCATTGTGTTGTGCCAATGTTGTGACAGTGTTGTGTCGTGTTGTGGTGTTGGGGTAAAGGGCGTCACGAGCCGAGGCCTGTAAGGTGTGGGCTGATGAGATGATGATGATTATTACATCTACGTGTTTATTTCTACGCATTATTCCCACGCGGTTGCCTTTGATGTGCCTGTTGTGCTGTACTGATGTTGATGTTGTTGCCGCTGACTGGGTCCTAACCAGCCTGGGATGTACCTTTGCTTCTACAACAGAGTAGTGTTGTGGTGATTTCTTACACTGCTGCAGGTTTAGCCTTGTATCGTGGCAACACACTTCCAGGAGGTTTCCATGCCTAATTCATGCACACACAGACTCACATTACACGCACCTAAAAACATATCCATTTAGTTAGAAGAATCATCCACTTTGTGAAAGAGACTGTTAGCTCTCTGAGCTACTTAACAAGAACATTGAGACATTACTTCTGTGCCACAGCTTTGTCTAGCTAATAATTCATGATTCAACGCCATCGCTTATTATTTGAAGACTTGCATTTTGAATTGATTTGTTGATTTTGATTTTCTGTATACACTTTGTAAAGAAACTGTTGTTATTTAGTTCTATTTGGGGTTTGTTGCAAGGGGAGGTAATTGTTAGTTAGTATTGGGACGGGGGTCTGTTTAGGGGTTGAGGGAAGGTTAGTTCCCATTTGTCCTGTGTTTGCTTGTTGATTGTTGAATAAAAAGAGTGTGTGTTTGTACTCTGGCATTTTGTGTTAGTTTATTTTGTTGAGTTTATTCTTTTCACTCGCTTTATGAGCTGACGTCACTGAACCCGCTCGGGGGACGTGACATTTTTGGTGTCAGAAGTGGGATAAACTCATTTATTTTGTTAGGGTATTGCCAGAGGTGTATGTTGTGTGTTTGAGTTGTTGTGTGAAAGGGTACGCAGCGGGCGGTTGGCGGGAGTGTGGGTGTATTGCACTAGGGAACACACTCGGAGTGCAGCATTAACGGGGAATTGAGTTGCAGGGTTCACTTGCTCGCCTTCAGGGGTACGACGGTGAACGATTCCTCGGCTCCTGTGACTGTTGTGTTGCGTATTCATTCTGTTAGGTGTTTGTATCAGTTAGGTGTTATTTGTTTTGTGTATACTAACATCTGTTCTTCCCTTCTTTTCCGACATGGCTACGCGGGAGGCTCGAGCCGCGATGCGCCGCGACGCTAGGACTCGTAAGGAGGAGGCCGAGCAGGAGGAGCAGGACTTCCGTGATGACGGCTCTGTGACAGGGTTGTTGGAGGAACCTTACGCAGTGAGTACTCAGACCACTATGCCTAAGATGTATGCCAAATCGCCCGGTGCACAGAGCAAAGTCGAGGTCGCGCTCGGTGATAGTGAGAGATTTAGACAGATTGGGGAAAGTCTGGGTTTCCGAGACGGAGCGTTGGCACACTATGTCGTTAGCGAAATGAGAAGGGAGGACGAGCGGAGAGAGAAAGAGGAGAGGCGGAGGGAGAAGGAGGAAGAGAAGAGGGAGAGAATGAGGAGGGAAGCAGCAGAGAGGTTAGTTAGGGAGGAAGAAAAGAAAGAAAGAGAAGATGAGCGTCGACGTCTAGAAGCTAGATTGGAAGCTAGATTAGAGGCTGAGAGGGAAGACCGACGTCGGTTGGAGCAGAGGATAGAAAATGAGAAGCGAGAAGAGAGAGAGGCTAAGGAAGAGGAGAGGAGGATGTTTGAGATGAGGCTAGAGGAGGAACGTAGAGCCAGAGATGAAGACCGAGCTGATCAGAGGGAGAATAGGGCTAGAGATAGAGGGGCAGCGTACTCAGTCAAGTTGAAACCCTTGGAGGAGAGGGAGGATGTGGAGGCCTACCTCCAGATGTTCGAACGGGTGGCAGAGATTCAGGGTTGGAGGAGGGAGGTATGGGCGGTTAGGCTAGCGCCTTTGTTACAAGGGGAAGCCCGAGATACGTACCTTCGTCTGACGCCTGAGCAAGCCCAGGATTTCGACATTGTGAGGAATGCGCTGTTGAAACGCTTCAGGAAGGACGCCGACTACTATCGTAGGCAGTTTCGAGAGGCCAAGAAGGAAGCTGCAGAGACGTTTCCTCAGCTAGTAGTAAGGCTAGGGTCGTTAGTGAAGAAGTGGTTTTCGCTCGCCGGCAAAGACATCACCGACGTAGAGCAGGTACTAGACACCTTCATTGGAGAGCAGCTTTTCTCCATTATGACTACCGAGCTAGAGATCTACGTGAGGGAGAATTTACCTGAGACTAGCCATGCCGCAGCAGAGTTGGCGCAGCGTGTGGTAGATGCCAAGCGGGCAGCATCAGCACCGGCACCCGTACTACCCAATCAGAGACGCAGTTTTCCCAGACGACCGGAGACTCCTCAGCAGCCTAGCAACAGGGGAAGTCAGGGTCAGAAGGTAGGGAGGACAGAAGGGGGTAGTGGGGTACGCCGTTGCTACCGATGTGGGTCGGAGAAGCATGTGGTCAGGGACTGCAAGGTCAAACCTCAGACAGTAGGCCAGGTTACAGTGGGACGGACTATTTCCACGGAGACCGCACCTCGGGCTAGCGTGTGTGCGATCAAACCTTATGATCCATGGGGCCAAGGTAGGGCGAACGGGCAGGACGTTCGAGTATTGAGAGATACGGGGGCGGAGATAGGGGCAGTCGCGAGCAGGTTAGTCAAACCAGCTGATTTGACGGGTCGGACTGTCGAGATTTGCTTGGCGAATCGATCGAACGTGGGTCTGCTACCTACAGCTTGGGTGGAGTTGGATTGTGCGCTGGTCAGGGGGAGAGTAGAGTTGGTGGTTTTCGAGGACGGGCCCGATATCATCCTGGGTAACTGGGTAACGTTTGATAGCGGGGAAAAGAGTCCTGTTTCCTTGTTCGGAGGTGAGTGCGCAATGGCTGCAGCAGTGCAGACTCGGGCGCAGGTGAAGGCCGAGAAGAAGAGGGAGGTACCCTTAGCAGTGGTCGAACCATCCCAGATCTCTGTTAGCACCCCAGAGTTGATCAGGATGCAAGAGGCCGACGAGACGCTCGCGAAGGCGAGAACGTTGGCACAGAGTGGTGGGGCGATAGCGTCAGGTAGGGCGTCAGCTGAGTTTCGCAAGAAGAAGGGGGTGTTGTACCGGGTACACACGAAGAGAGGTAGCCAGGTCACGCAACTGGTAGTCCCGAAACAGTTGAGGGGGGGGATCCTTCAGTTGGCTCACGATCCACCCATGGCTGGGCATTTGGGAGGGAAACGTACCAGGGAGCGGATCTGGGGGACATTCTATTGGCCGGGAATGTGTGCCGAAGTACGGAGGTATTGCGCCAGTTGTCCAGAGTGTCAGAAGGTAGTACCGAGGGGACGGGTGAGGAAGGTACCACTACAGCAACTTCCGCTGGTGGACGAGCCATTTCAGAGGGTGGCGGTAGACATTGTGGGACCCATCAAACCCAAGTCAGATCGGGGTAACATGTACATCCTAGTGGTAGTAGACTATGCCACACGCTATCCCGAGGCTGTACCGCTCAAGGGCATAGAGGCAGAGAGGGTGGCAGAAGCGCTGTGGGAGATTTGGTCGAGGGTGGGCGTTCCTAGGGAAATTTTGACAGATCAGGGGACGCAATTCATGTCTGAAGTCATGCGGGAGATGAACAGACTACTGTCGATCCATGGGAAAGCCACCACGCCGTATCATCCACAGTGCAACGGTCTGGTTGAGCGATTCAACGGGACACTAGTGTCCATGCTCAAGAAGTTAGCCACAGAACAACCTACAGCGTGGGACCGCTACATTCCAGCGCTACTATTTGCATACCGTGAAGTAGCACAGGAGTCTACAGGGTTCTCTCCCTTCGAGCTCCTATATGGAAAGACCGTGCGGGGACCGATGGCTGTATTGCGAGACCTCTGGACCAAGGAAATACAAGAGGAGGAGGTGAAATTGAGTAGCCAGTACGTGGTGGATTTGCGTAATCGCATCGAGGAAACCTGTAAGTTGGCACAAGGAAACCTCAGAACCGCGTCAGCCAAGCAGAAGCGGCACTTCGATAAGAAGGCGAAACGGCGTTTGTTCAACGCGGGGGATCAAGTGTTGTTGCTGTTACCAGAAAAACACAACAAGTTGCAGCTAGCATGGCGAGGACCGTACGAGGTGATCGAACGTGTGGGAGAGTGCGACTACCGGATCAGGATGCGTGGGAAAAGTAAACTATACCACGCCAATCTCCTGAAGAAATTCCATACCAGAGCGACGGTGGCCACGATCGTCGTAGACGACGAGGGGGTAGAGGAGGAGGAAACTATGCCGGTGTTTGGGGATATTCCCGTAATCACCTTGACAGCATCAGAGACACCCCGCGACGTGAAGATGGACGACAACTGCCCAGAAATACGGGAAGAATTGCAGGAGCTGGTGTGGCAGTTTGAGGATGTCCTAACCGACTTGCCACTACGCACTACACTGGACGTGTGCGAAATACGTGTGGACAGCGACATTCCAGTGAGGACGCGGCAGTACCCACTTCCCCATTCGCATCACGAGACCATCAAGAAGGAAGTGGAAGCGATGCTAGCGATGGGCGTCATTGAGAGGGCCAGTTCGCCATACAGCTCGCCCATCGTATTAGTAAAGAAGAAGGAGGGCACGATGCGTTTCTGCGTTGATTTCCGGAAGTTAAACAAGCACGTCGTATTCGATGCGGAACCATTGCCGAACATCGACTACTTGTTTTCCAAACTGTCAGGGGCCAAGTATCTCACCAAGATCGACTTGACCAAAGGTTACTGGCAAGTGCCTATGAACAAGGGAGATAAAGCGAAGACGGCATTTACAACGCCAGAGGGACAATTTCAGTGGACCGTAATGCCATTTGGGCTGAAGACGGCGGGAGCAGTCTTTTCTCGCATGATGCGGAAGTTATTAGCACCCCTGGGAATGTCGGAGATCGACAATTTCGTCGACGACTTGTTGGTAGCCACCATTACCAAGCAGAGACACCTGGAATGCTTGGCACGTCTTTTCCTTAGGTTGCGTGAGGTGCAGCTATCCGCCAAACCATCAAAGTGTTACCTGGGTTTCCGAAGAGTAGAGTATCTTGGGCACGTGGTTGGACAGGGAGAAATTCGTCCTGAGGTGTCAAAGATGGAGAGAATCCGAGATGCACCACGACCAACGACCAAGCGGCAAGTGCGCTCATTTTTGGGTTTAGCCGGATACTACAGGCGGTTCGTACCCAACTTTTCAGCGATTGCTTCACCACTACACGATCTGACCAAGGGAGGCAAGCCAGGGGCGGTACAATGGAACGAAGCATGCGAAGCTGCATTTTGCACACTGAAGGAGAAGCTGTGCTCTGACCCTGTGTGCTGTCTGCCGGACTTCACCCTACCGTTTGTGCTACAGACAGATGCGTCGGAGGATGGAGTAGGGGCCATTTTGAGCCAAGACAGGGGACAGGGATTACAGCCCATTGCGTGTGCAAGCAAGAAACTGTCGAAACCCGAGAGGAACTATTCGACCATTGAGAGGGAGTGTCTAGCGTTGGTGTGGGGTGTGCAGAAATTCAGTCAATATCTGTACGGACGTACTTTCGTAGTGCAGACTGACCATATGCCACTGCAGTACCTACAGCAAGTGAAGAACACCAACAGCCGACTGACGAGATGGGCACTTCAGCTGCAACCTTTCTCAATGTCTGTGGAGCACATTTCTGGGAAGGACAACGTTCCAGCAGATTTCCTCAGCAGAAACGCTCAGTAGGTAGCATAGGGGGTAGTGAGAAATTCGCGTCGTAGTTAAGGTTCTTCAAGGTGTTAAGAACTGGGGGGGGGGTTGTGTGACGACACGAGTTTTCAGATGGTAGGGAGAGATACACTTTTTACGAAGTTACACTTCTCCGTATATCTGCTGTACATAGAATAGCGTGACCGATTTACTTTTGCGTATGAAAGTGCAGTTTCGTAAAGTCCGTGCGATTCATAGAAGATAGGGAGTCGGCCAATTTCGAATAGGGGTACGCGTAATAAAGAACGTGCGTACTGACGAGAGCTCGACTGTTTTGCTTGTGGCCGGCGCAGATTTTGAAGGGCAGAGTGGTTTGAGATGCTATTGCGTGAGGAAGGAATTCTAACGAGACAGCAGCCCTGTGACAGAGGTCATCGTAGTGTAGGGTACTGTTGGAAGGGTGTGTGTATTGTTTTATAGCCACCCAAGGTCTTATGCCCTCGTCGGGATAAGGATGTGTAGAATTCGAAGGAAGATGGTAACTGCCATTCGCCAGTGAGTGTAGAGTTCCATACTTAAGGTGCGTGTGGTTCTCGATTGAACACCCACCAAGACTTAGTGTCTGTAGCAGAGCTAAGGTGTCCTCATCCTCAGAATAAATGTTATTTGGACAGTGAAATAACGTGCAAGAGCAAGAGAAAGAGACTCTCAAAAGACTAATCCATTGTGTTGTGCCAATGTTGTGACAGTGTTGTGTCGTGTTGTGGTGTTGGGGTAAAGGGCGTCACGAGCCGAGGCCTGTAAGGTGTGGGCTGATGAGATGATGATGATTATTACATCTACGTGTTTATTTCTACGCATTATTCCCACGCGGTTGCCTTTGATGTGCCTGTTGTGCTGTACTGATGTTGATGTTGTTGCCGCTGACTGGGTCCTAACCAGCCTGGGATGTACCTTTGCTTCTACAACAGAGTAGTGTTGTGGTGATTTCTTACACTGCTGCAGGTTTTGCCTTGTATCGTGGCAACACACTTCCAGGAGGTTTCCATGCCTAATTCATGCACACACAGACTCACATTACACGCACCTAAAAACATATCCATTTAGTTAGAAGAATCATCCACTTTGTGAAAGAGACTGTTAGCTCTCTGAGCTACTTAACAAGAACATTGAGACATTACTTCTGTGCCACAGCTTTGTCTAGCTAATAATTCATGATTCAACGCCATCGCTTATTATTTGAAGACTTGCATTTTGAATTGATTTGTTGATTTTGATTTTCTGTATACACTTTGTAAAGAAACTGTTGTTATTTAGTTCTATTTGGGGTTTGTTGCAAGGGGAGGTAATTGTTAGTTAGTATTGGGACGGGGGTCTGTTTAGGGGTTGAGGGAAGGTTAGTTCCCATTTGTCCTGTGTTTGCTTGTTGATTGTTGAATAAAAAGAGTGTGTGTTTGTACTCTGGCATTTTGTGTTAGTTTATTTTGTTGAGTTTATTCTTTTCACTCGCTTTATGAGCTGACGTCACTGAACCCGCTCGGGGGACGTGACACCCTGCGTGGAATGTCTTTATTGTAAAGTGACTGGCTGGTGGAGAGCTTTCAGTTTTACCACTAGGGTTGTTTCAGCAGATCTTTTATGCGGATTAGGGGTTGTCCGGTCCTGATTTGGCTCGGAAGAGTCCGCTGGACCTAAAGCAATAATCATGTAATGTAATGTAGTGGCAATGCAATAAAGCCTTTACTTAGAATTCACAAACATGCAACTGAATAAGTTATTCTTAAACAAAAATTATCTCCAGATGGCTATAAACGGATCAATAATTCTACCTCTAGCCGGCAGACTAAATTTATTAAAGAGTTTTTTTATGCACAAGATCCTTTCTAGCAATGCTCCTTCCAATCTTTCGTCTCTATTTTTAAAAAAAAACTGCCAGATCGTCCACAACCTTAAATGTTCCAATATTATTCCAAGAATACATTTCTTCAAAACTATTCGCTTCTACTTTGTGGAATAACTTTCCGGAAGATCTCCGTACTCCAATTTCTAAATGTACATTATTTAGAACACATCTCCCAAAACACCTTAAAAACTAAATAAACATTAATTGTTGTTGATGGATATTACAAACGATAATTTTTTTAATGATTGTATATAATGATTACTATGTTTATTTGTTATTGTACTATGATGTAAATATAATAACATTAATTTGTTGTATTTATTAGTTATTGTTACAAGCCTCAAGGGCAAGATGTAAAACAGCACACCCTTTTACCCTTGCAAAATAAAATTTTATCTCTCTCCCTCTTTCTCTCTTTCCCTCGCGTCGTGCTATAACAGGGAAGTCATTTTCATAACGCGAAATTACTTCCATTTCTAATGGCGTTTGAGCCCATCAAGCAATGATGGCCACGATTTCCGGCGTTGTGACGCTATCTTAATTTCTTGTCATCCAAAGGAAAATTCAAAATGTTAAAAATAATTTTAAATTGTTAAATACACTGGAGATTGCGTAGTATAAATAAGCGAAGTTCAGAAGGGAAGTAATTAACATAACGCAAAATTACTTCTATTTCTAACGACGTTTGATCCCATCAAGCAATTATATATAATGGCCAGAATGTCCAGAAAATTTGAAGCTATTTTATAATGGCTGTATACCGGTCAACGTTTCAAAGAACGATAGAAATAATGCTAAAAATAGTTATGCATATTTAAATCTACTATTTTTACTCTATGCAGATGATACTATTATTCTATCAGGATCAAAGAAGGGTTTACATAAAGCCCTTGATGTTTTATTTCAGTGTTGTTTAAATTGGAAAATATAAGTGAATGTTTTAATAAAAAAAAAACAAAGATAATGATTTTTAATTTGAACAGAAAAGCAAAACAGTTTTACTTTTGGTTCTAAATCTATTGAAATTGGTTATTCTTTTAGATATGTAGGGATTATTTTTTTTACCAGAAAGGATAAATTTTAAAAGCAACCAAAAAATGTTTATCATTGTGATCTTCGAGCAGTACATACATTATTACAAAATGCAAGACGGCAAGAATTATCAATGTCACGTTAGACTTATATCAGATATGTATTCCTCCAGTTTTATTACATAATTGTGAACTACGGGAATTAGAAAATATAGCTATAATAATAATAATAATAATAATAATAATAATAATAATAATAACAATAACAATAACAATAATAATAATAATAATAATAATAATAATAATAATTTTATTTATAAAGCGCATTATCAAACAATAGTCTGCACAAGGCGCATCAGACACAGTCACACGCACAGTACAATAGATAGAATACAATCAATAAATATTTTGTTTTAAATCATTAAAATTTAAAGTTTAATATTTGAAGTATATCTAACACACACACAATAGCCACATTAAAACAATGTACAAATATCTTAATAAGAATGGATAGAGATTATTATTTTCATTATTATCGAGGATTTTTATTGCGCACATATCTCATCGTACTTGGCGACTCAAGGCGCTGGCCGATACAGGATCTAACTCAAGGCTACCGAGGCGCCAACTTGCAGCCTTTGGGCGCATCGTAATTAGAGAAGTTACAGACACATTTCTTAAAATGTTTCATTTAAAATCGTTTTATGATGAATAATGTAATGTTGGGAGAAACTGCTTTATTTCCCCTCTGTTCAAAAACAAATGTAGGATGATACGACTATGGACAGGTATTATTCAATCAAATTCTTCTGCTACATTTTCAGGTCGGATGTATATAAATATACATCAATGGTTTTCAGATTCTAATGTTTTCACCACCATGGTTAAATTATATTAAGATTATTCTGCTTGAAGCTGTTTATAGCTGTGCATGGAAGATGCAACATTTCCATAGTTTAGATTCGTTATGCAAAAATGTAGCCATCTATTTAAAGAATAATTTTATGCAGACGTGTAAATAGTCTCTTGACGAAAGCAGCAAGTTTTCTTCGTTTTAAAAAAAGTATTTATTTACAGTTTGGTCGTAAAAAGTATGTCTGTTACCCGATATTTTTCTATTTACTTTACTTAATAAAGTAAATAAATTTACTAAAATAAATAAATTAATTTATTAATAAATCAATAAAGTACTAAATTAAATAAATTAAGTAAATTTCTCTTTACAGAGAAAGATGGAGTACGCTGTTTATACGATCATCTGTGCTGCCCCAACGATTTACGGGATAGGATACGATAAGACCTGATATTTATGTTCATACTTTGATAAAATTTCGTTGTTCAGATCATAAGTTACAAAATAGAATTATGAAGGTGGAAATATGTAATAAGGAAAGAAAGACTTTGAATGGCCTGTAATATTGGGAATGAATTTTACTTTATTTTGGAGTGTCTAAAGCATAAGCACATTCGACAAATGTTTATTTCAACCACATAGTTATCATGCAAGTCAATGTTTAATTTATGTGATTTGTCTTGAGAAAGAAAACCAGTGTTACTAAAATTAAGTCCTATCCTATCCTATCCCGTAACCCGGAGGTCGTTTAACCAGTGTACTCCATCTTTCCCTGTCCTCAGCAACCCTGATTTTTTCGCTCAGTGTCAAACCAGTCCATTCTCGAAGGTTGTCCTCCCAACTCTTTTTCGGTCTCCCTCTTCTTCTACCTCCTTGCACTGTGCCCTACAGGATGGTCTTTGCAAGACCTGATGATCTGGTGACGTGGCCATATCATCAGAGTTTCCGTTTTTTTCACCACTGTGAGCAGGTCATCGTGTTGTCCAATGGCTTGTGTGATGGTCTTTCGGACTTCGTCGTTGGTGATGTGTTGGGTATAGGAAATGCCCAGAAGTCTTCTGTAGCACCTCATCTCCATGTTTTGTATACTTCGTTGGAGATCTGCTGTGAGGGTCTATGTTTCGCAAGCATATAGGAAGATGGAGATGACAAAAGAACGCAGCAGCCTTACCTTGGAATGTAGATTCATAGTCCTGTCTTTTTAAATTGGCTTCAACCTCGTCAGGGCAGCAGTTGTTTGTGCATTAAGTACATTTATAAATTAAATTAGGGACACTAATATTAGCAATATTGGTAGATTTTTTTCAATGTAATAGTTGGAAATGTTAGTAATGTTATTGTGTTTTTTTATATATGAATTATGATAGTTATGCCTATGCTTTTGTATTCTCCACACTCCAAAGGGGACGAATAATGGGTTTAAATCTTGAATCCTGAACTTCTTGTGACCCAAAATAAAATTGATAAACACACTGGAGACTGCGCAGTGAAAGTAAGCAAATTTAATAGTAAATCCATTGATTAGTTTCATCATGTAATTATGTATAAACAGTGGGTGCATTATTTATGAAGAACGTTGCAATGAATATACTCCTTTCGTAATAGTGCAGTACAGAAATGTTACCTGAAGGCATGTAATGGTTCAGAAAAACTGAATTTTTGGCTTTGTGACAATATTTTTATGTCAAGCGCATGTGTTCCTCCCAAAATAAAATTGTTAAATACGCTGGAGACTTAATAGTGTATGTGTGCAAATGTTCGAGTAAATCCATTGATAAATTTAAAAGATATTTGTCTTGCAGTTTGCAATTAATGTACATGCAAAGCAACTGTCATCGCAGTGAATGTGGGACTAAACAATGTATTAGACGATATTTGCAATTCTCGTTGTTTGTTGCACTCCGTTGAGCTAACTAGATAATTGATACAAACATTTTTGAGTGGAATCTGTCGTTCTGCAAAGTTTGAAGTAAACTGATGCCGCACTTTAAAAGATACAACGCACATACATCCACATACCCCATCACAAATTTACCCAATTATAAATATACATTCGAACATGCTTACATGCTTAAGGAAAAAATTGTCCCATTCGTTATACCCGAAGTTCGTTGTACCGGTAGTCGATGGTTATTGACCAAATTGTGTTTTTGTATTTGTTATATCCGTTGTGTCTCTAAAATAAGTAATGCTACTAATTTGTCACCTAACAAAAAAAATGTATGAGAACGTTTGAAAAATACTAATAAATATGAAGCACCCTCATCAAATAATAATTTTTATATTAATTCTGAAATTAAATATCTTGAAGTAAAAAATGTTATTTTAGATTTAGGAAGAAAAAAGTCTGCTGTAGGATTAGACGGTATATCATATAACTTATTATGCATCTTCCTGACAAATGGATATGAATTTTACATAATATTTTTTTTACAAATGCTGGCATATGGGTACTTTACCTGATTATTGGAAATCTTCTATAAAAATACATATTTTAAAATCAGGTAAGCCCCGATCACTTACGTCAAGTTATAGACCAATATCACTAACGTCTCATGTATGTAAAGTAATGGAAAAAATTATTTTAGAAAGAATATCATATTATTGTATAAAACATAATATTATACCAGTTAATCAGCCTGGTTTTCAAAAAGGAAGATCAACAGTAGACCATTTAGGAAAAATCACAACCAATATTAGGAGACAATTTGCAAAAACAAAAAGCGTTTTAGCAACATTTTTGACATCACCAAAGCATGTGACAGAGTATGGCATGCAAGATTAATGTACAAAATAAAATCAATTGGTTTGTCAGGTCGTATGTATAATTACATTGGCACTTTTTTTAAGAGATAGAAACATAAAGGTAAAAGTGGGGAATTCAAATTCGTCTAGCTATACAACTAATATGGGAATTCCACAAAGATCTATAGTTTCACCAATTTTATTTAATATATTAATTTATGATTTACCGAAGGAGTTGAGTAATAAAGTATCACTTGTTCAATATGCAGATGACATAGCAATATGGATGAATGTAAATTAAAAAAAAGAAAACATCCTTGTATGAAATTAAATATAGTACCAAGTTATATCAAAAAGATTTAAATAATATCATAATTTCATGCATCACAATTGTCTTGACTTGTCAAAAAAAATAAAAATAAAAACTGGTATTATTTAATCATGGTCAGGAGCCTAGAAAATTTCCAAAAGTAAAAATTGAAAATGAAGAACTCAAGTATGTAAAAGAGTTAAAATTTTAGGCGTTTATCTAACATATAAACTGCATTGGAACGACATATAGAATACTTAATACAGAAGGCTGTCAACAGTTATAATTTATTGAATATTATTAACAAACAAGCTTGGGGACAAGAAGCAAAAACACTGATTCATATCGCCTGTGCTTTAGTTAGATCCAAATTAACATACGGACAGGAAGCGTATTTTTCAGCCCCTAAATGTTATTTTAAAAAGTTACAAAGCTTAGACAGTAAAGCAATAAAATTAGCACAATGGGTCCCAATTCATACAAAAACCACAGATGCCTATAAACTTGCGGGAGTTATTCCTCTTGGTGAATGGCGAAAGTTATGTGCCAAATACATAGTAAGAGCAAATGCAATTAAAAACAGTACTGACGAAGAACTGTTCATACGATCTGATTTAGATTTCCCTAAACAAGCCCAAAAAGTTAACTGCTTTACAACAATAGGAACCTTTACAAAAGATTTGATTGAAATTGTCTTACCGCATATTGAGTGTTTACATAAAACTATTATTTCACCAGTACCTATGTGGGAATTACAAAAGGCTATATATAATATATGTTGCTGTAATGAAAATAAGAACCACGACCCTCTGCTTACTGTATTTAAAGTTTGACATCATATACATGAGAAATATCTGGACAACTAAAATAATATACTGGTGGATCTGTTCTTCACACAGATGAAGCAGGAGCTGCGTTTGTAATACCGGATTTAAATATATCCGAATCATACTATGTAGGGAAAGGATATTCAATATTCACTGCTGAATTAATTGCGATACTAATGGCTCTAAATACAATTTATAATATTTCTGGGAGTATATTCAGCGTTGTTTTATGCGCTGATTCTAGGTCAGTTTTACAAGCATTGAATTCAGATAATAATGGTGAAAAAATAGAAATTATTTTGGAAATTAAAAATATTATTCACAGTTTGATAACTAATGGCACTGAGGTGAATTTTGTCTGGATTCCCTCACATAGTGCTTTCCTTTATAATGATTGGGTTGATCCGGCTGCAAAACCTGGTGCATCAAATATTAATTCTCAAACAATAAAATACCGTTGTCTTCTAAAGAAATTCAAAACTCTATAGAAAATACATTTGTAAAAGACATTAAACTTAATTGCAACTATAATAAACCTTGTGGAATTGTTAGATCAGTTTCAAGCATGGCACATAGAATAATATTAAACTCAATTAAAACCAAATATTGTAAAAATGTAAAATGTATATGTGGTGAATCCATTTTTCTGAAACATGTATTACTTCAATGCAGTAATATGCGTCCATTTTTGCCAACTATATGTTTCTATTATTGATTCCATTGATAACATAAGCTTTGATATAAGCATTAGATTAGCAAAAGCTTTGATTGATTCTCCAGTTGCTCAGTTTATATAATTATGCATTTTATATGTATGGATGTATGTTCGTCGCTTATATATAGAGATGTGGAGCTAATCACTGAGGGCTACTTCGGCCTTATTATTCAGAAGAGACTTTAGAAAATTTAGTTTTCCATGAATCTAATTTTAACTTGTGGACAATTTGTGTGAATTGTCTAGACAAAATATTACTGTGTACATTTTAAAGAAAACAATTGCCTACTATTTTAATCAATTCATAGTAGGAGAGGCTCATGTTATGATTAACATCAGTAGGCTTACTTGCACCATCTTTAGATAATCGGCTAATTCATATACCCCTTATTTCACAATGAGAAGAAACCCACAGAAAATCAACTGTAATATTTTTAGTTAGTAAATATTGTATAAGGTATTTGATTTCAAACATCATATCTCTTCTAAGTGAACAATTCCATCTTTTCTGTAAAATTTGAAAATGTAGAGTGTTTAGTTTATGAGATCGAAAGAAGTAAGTCCAAGTGTTTAACTTTTTTTAAAGTACCTGAATAATATGGCAGTCCGTCCTTGGATGTTTTTTGTGGCGCCACTGACGTCGCCAAAACTTTGCACAGATATTTAAAGGCAAAAGAAGCCAAGTCTGTCGACCAATCAGAGGACGTGTTGTGACAACTGACTAATCCGATTGCTGGTAGCATAATTCTTCAGACTAGCCACGCTGTTTCAAGCGTATGGCTGCGTTGTTCAAGGGTTGGATACTGAATTGGTATTGTGTTTATATGTTTTGTTGTTGTTTTTAAATTGCTGACAATTCTGGTTTTCTGAACCATTACATGCATTCAACTAATGTTTTCTGTACTGGGTTGTTACAAAGGAAGTATGCATTGCAACATTGTAGAGAAAAGACAACTGAGCATTCTGCCCTCTCCATTCCCACCCCCACTGTTTAACTCCTAATGATCCCACAAACACCCTTCTTAAAGCTTTAAAATCCATCATTCCTGAAAAGAGTAATTCCTAAAGCTACATATGAATTATTATTGCTGACAATAGTCAACCAAAATAGCCGTTGAAATTATTATTGTTGTTCAGCGTTATAAGTGACTGACTGACTTTAAGTTACTTGTTAAGTAACTTGTGTATGAGTAACTTACTGACTTGATGATGTCCATTTATAACGCGAGTGTCTCCATCCATTGTGGAATGCTCAGTGCGCTGGCCGATAGAGATCTCACTCAAGCCGCCAGAGCTAGACGTCTCCACTTGCACCCTTTGGACACATAGTCAGACGTCCAGACGACTAAGCGCAACCCTGTGTGACCGGGGATAGGGGAAAATGACCTAGTGCGTGCTGGGTGTATTTGTGTAGCCAGCACTCACCCGTCTAGAACATGAGCGTCAGGGTCTTTAAACTCCATGCTATGGAATGCGTGCGTGCACAGATTAGACCTCGGTTTATACTCTTATCCGAACTTACTCATAACTTCTAAGTGACTTATTGACTTAACTAACTTGTACTCATAACTTGTAAGTAACTTACAATGCAAGGTAACTTAAGAGACTTAAAATAATAATTTAACCTATACTGTTTAACAGTCAGTTGGTTGGTTAGTCTTAAGAATTAAGTTTGTTTCCTGCCATTCTTCAGTTGTTATTTTAAATTTTTATTTCTATCGCCTTTTGATTTGATTACATCGCTAACTAATTTCCATACCCTGCCCCCATAAGCCGTTACTACAATAACCACCAATTTGCCTCAGGATCTTCGGCGCTGGCTAGTCAGTCTTAACTTCTTTTGATTCGATTACATCGCTAATATTTCCGTGTGTACGAGACTCACTCCACCCTCACACTTTCTACTCCTCACCAAGAGCTCTGAAACCGCTAACTTAACTAGGCAGGTAAAAATCAATAACAGCCACAGTGCCTTGCGATCTTCCCACGCCGGCTTGCTGCGTTCGTCGCTCTCACCCAGAGGGAGAATGTTTTCGCAGAAAATTAAACGAAGTTTGGGATTTTTTGCCACTCAACGAAAATATTTCCTGTGACGATTCCCTAGTTTATTTTTAGAACGGTCGCATCTGGGCCTACGCGATGTTAGTTCCTGTCAACCTTTTCGATCAAAATCAAATTAGCGAAAGCCAACAGTAGGGATCTTTGCAACTCAACGAAAATATTTTTCGTTCTCATTTCCTGGTTTATTTATAGAACGATTGCATCTGCGCTTGGGAGATTTTAGTTCCTGTTTACGTTTTACAAAACAATACAATACATGTATAACATTATTGATCTCAAACTGAGAAATTCAATACATGGTCTGCAATCCGACATAAAAATTAAGAGTACATGGACAAGAACTAAGAAACGTATTAGCATATTATGCATACATATTAATTCCCTTACTACTTACACGGCACATAGACTGGACATTATTTCATCGTTCTTATATAGCGTTTTACCAGCTCAAGAGCTGCTCAAGGCGCTGGTCATTACTTTCAAGTTCTCGCACAGCACACTTACTATCACATTTATTCCAACATTGAACATGTCATTTCTCTAAGATACATAGACTAAATATTGCCTTTCGCACAGCACACTAACTGTCACATTTATTCTAACATTAAACATGTCATGTCTCTAAGATACATAGACTAGATATTGCCTTTCTCACTGCATATTATCACAACGTTTATTCCAAAATACCTTCTCATCCTTCACACACACACACACATTGGCATCCTTATGAATATACATGGACTCATAGGAACTTTTTGAATAACTGGAAGTGCCTCCTAAAGGAAACTTGTATTCCTCGCTCAGTAAACCATCCATTAGTGATTCTGATTACCACCATGCTCAGAATGTCTACAATGCACACTGATGTGAGAAGCTAGGCGATTACCTTGACATTTACTTCAAAGCTGACGTTTATTTATTGGCCAACGTATTTGAAAAAATAGAAATTAGTCTGTATCATAATAATTTACATCAATCTCATTACAATTCAGCGCCAAGGATGAATTGGGATCAAGGAGTACTGGTTGGGATGCATTCTTTAAGCTCAGTGAAGCTAACATTGACATCAGTTACCAGGTTATGACAATGATTGAGTGGTGGAATAAGTGTGGCGGCTCACAATTATTGTAAATCCAACAACTACTACCTGAAACACTACGACCCAACACAGAAATGTAATTATATAATACAACTTGGTCCCCACAAAATATCCAGACGATGGATCTGACACAGTTCCAACAGGAAGCAATGAGCGGACCTTTACCAGTTTCAGACTTCAACTTTTTTGTTAATAAAAACCCTGCAGATTTAACGTGGTTAGACGTGCTTTTAAACCACCCTAAAGACTATATTACATACAGGGTTTTTTTTGGTCAAAGTATATCTCAAATACCCTAAATCCTTACGATCTTCATAATGAGTACCCTCTAGCGACCTAAAAATTTAACAGAAGTTGATTGAATAACACCTGTCCAAAATCGAATCATCCTACATTTGACCTGAACAGATAGGGGAAATAAAGCAGTTACTCCCAATATTCTTTGTACAACCATTTAAATGAAACAACATTTTAAAAAAACTTTATTTGTAACTTTTCTAATATAGCTATATTTTCAAATCCCCATATTTCACAACCATATAATAATACTGGAAGAACTAATTTCTGATATGTCTAAAGTGACATTGGTAAATAATTATTGCAGTCTTGCATTTTATTATATATATATATTGTATTGCTCGAAGTGGATAATCATAAACATTTGTATTTGCCTTAACAAATGTACCGGTTCTAGTAAAAACAAAGAATCCCTAGATATTTAACAGAATCAACAAATTCAATAGATTCAGAACCAAAAGTAAAAGTATGTTTTGTTTTTATGTTCAAATGAAAGATCATGATCTTTCTTTTTGAAACATTAACTTGTAATTTCCATTTTAAACAATACTGAAAATAAACATCAAGTGCTTTTTGTAAACCTTCTGTTGATTCTGATAGAAAAATAGTATCATCTGCACTTAGTAAAACCAGTAGACTTAAGTATGTACCAATTTATTCAGCATTATTTCTGTCGTTCTTTAAAACGTTGACCGGTTCCCAGCTATTATTTCAAAATAGCTTCACAACACCTGACATTCTGGCTATTACATACAAATGCATGATGGGTTCAAACGTCTTTAAAAAGAGAAGTAATTTTGCGTTATGTTAATTACTTTCCTTCTGAACTTTCCTTATTTATACTGCGCAGTCTCCAGTGTATTTAACTATTTTATTTTATTTCCAAAGCCGGGAATCGTAGCCATTACATGTCATTGCTTGATGGGTTCAAACGCAGTTAGATGGGAAGTAATTTTGCGTTATGTTAATTACATCTCTTCTATAGCACGACGAGAGAGAGAGAGAGAGAGAGAGAGAGAGAGAGAGAGAGAGAGAGAGAGAGAGACTTTTTTTCTTATTGTAATAATAATAATTTACTACATTTTCGAAGCATACATGTCCCTCACAGGAAGCTCAAAGCGCGTTCCATGAAAAAGATGTACAAAGTTTAGATTAAGAACAAAGAGCGTGCATAAATACGAAATGTCATACATAAATCCGAAAGTTGCCATCACAGACATTATAATCGGTAATACACACACAAGTAAAAAGTCATTAAAGCAGTCAATACACTAACAATTCTATGATAGATTAATAAGACATATTATGGAAGTTAAAACTATAGTAACATATCAGCTTAAAGAAACTGCAGAACAAATATAAATGATGGGGCGGGAATAAAAGCTACATGAACAGGAGATAATCCATGAAACGGTTGGTCGTGGAGTAGGTCTTAAAGAGTGTGACGTGGGGTTTTATTGATGCTGGGCTCTGCACAATGGAATGCTATTACCCACTCGTCTTAGTGTATGGGGATCGCTAGTGAATCTCCCTGTGACTTAACTTAATACATTTATTTGTTTAGCTCGGTCTGTGTTTAGGCTGAAGTATAGAGATAGATATGGCAAAAGATCACTGTCACACTAGCTTTCACACGGCTATGAAACATATGTAGTCCAGCCACTTGATAACAGTAAAATCACACATTTATTTCCTCTACTCTATACACAATCTTTGAAGTACGAAACTAACTTAAAAGTTCAAATGTCAATGCGAATGGCTCGCTCTTGAGAGATCTAGGCAGCTACTTTATCTTCATCGGGCACTGGATACTTTCTGCAATAAGGGTCAGAGTTCTTGAAGAGTGGACTACTGTAGTCCTTTTGATACAGTTTTATTGCACTGTTTTGAGGGGCACTTAACTGAGTGGATGAAGCACTGCGTTGTGATTGATTCTGTGACAAGCTGAGTTGTCGTGGAGTCTTCTCCCTGTGGCTAGTTGGGTGGGCTATCTTCGCGCAGTGCTTTCGATGCCTCGGCAGCCAACGTTTAGCGACGACTTGTTTTTGTTGTTCGCCTAGTTGGGCTCACGATACAATGCCTGCTCGTCTGTAACATATGAGATGAAATTCTGCACAACCCTGTATAATAGGTGTGTGCAGAGCGTCTCACTGAAGGCCGAAGTAGCCCTCAGTGATTAGCTCCAAATCTCTATATATAAGCGACGAACATTCTGCTAAGTCCGTCGTCCACTGGAACCTCCACTCTAATTTCCTATACATATATAAATATAAAACATGGCTAACTATACACATAGAGAAAGAATTAATATTATACACCTTATCTGGTACAACCACTGGTCTGCAAGCATACATATAGGTTAAACAACAGTGGGTTCGTACGTAATACAACATGGCGTTGGCCGGTCGTATTTGCCACGTGGTCACGCAACGTGGGGCTAACAATTTCAATTCTATGCATAGCAAATTCCACAAACATAATTCAACCAAAATATAACTACATCACGATGAAACAAAAGTATGTTCATTTACCTTTTTGACAATGTCAGGCCGTGGCTAACTTTGTGTCAAGCCTCTGTACCAGCTGTTCAAGTTCTTGTTCCTCTCCAGCCAATCCATCAATGTCATCCGCAAAACGAAGGTTGGAGATTGCTCTTACCCCTATGCTGACTGTGCCTTCGTGATCTGCAAGGGCATCTGACATGATGCGCTCTAGGAAGATGTTGAAGAGTGTTGGAAAGAGTAGGCATCCATGATGCACACCGATTGTTGTTCTGAACCAGTCTCCGATGGCGTTGTTGTGATGGAATGCACTGGTAGCCTTGTCATACAGGCTTTTGATCACTTCAATAATTGTAGGGCTGATGTTGTACACTCTCACGGTTGCCCACAGAGCTGCATGCCAGACTCGGTCAAACGCCTTCTTGAAGTCTATGAACACATGATTTAGATGTTTTTAGTGCTGTGATTTGTTCAGCTTGGGGTTTCAACCTGTTGAGTATTATTTTCAGGAGGACCTTGCTGGGATGGCTGATGAGGCTGATGGTGCGGTAATTTTCACATTCCTGAAGCTTACCTTTTTTGGGAAAAGTGATGACAAGCGACTGGGTCCATGGTGTAGGCCACTCCCCATTCAACCAGATCTTGTTACAGATAATGGTGAGTGCGTCAATCATCGCTTCTCCTCCTGCTTGAAGCCGTTGCGCGGGTATGTTGTCCATTCCCGCTGACTTCCCCTTCTTCAGCGATTGCACTGCTGCCTCAACTTTTTCCTGTGGTAGAGGGTGTTGTTGTTGGGATTCCTGCCTCGGTCACCGAGGCTGAGATTTTGGAGCGCTGCGCTGGCGCCATCTGGTCGGGCGGGACTGTTCGGCCGTGCACCGTCAGGAGTTTTCGGCGACTCGCCAGATCCGATGGTCAGCCGACTACATCGGTACGCGTTACCATAGAGGCAGACATTTTGCCGCCTGTTCTCTTGATAAATCACAGAGAATACGTGGTCTCACCTTATGTGGCCACAGTTTATCGTTGCTACCACTGCCAACGATTTGGCCATACAAAAAAATATTGCAAATTTGGTCAAGTTTGCTCATCCTGTGGTGCTGCCGGCCATGCTGGCGCCCAATGTAGGGCCGTTAAGCGGCATTGTGCTAACTGTAAAGGCAGTCACTCGGCTGCCAACACAGGCTGCCCTGCTCTACATGAGCGAATTCTGGCCAATCAGATACGAGCAGCTACCTATATGCCAAAGGTTCAGGCACTACATGCTGCAAAAAAACAGTTAGTAACTGATCTTGGTCAGTCGAAAGCTGTGCATTCGGGCGTTCCCGTAACTTCTTCGGGTACGCCTGCTTCTCCACACCGCGATGGCCCTGATCCGACCGGCTCACCCTCTTGCCTGGCAAGTAGGGATGAGACCGTAACGTGGTCACAAGCCATTCAAAATTCTAAGAAAAGCCGATTGCCGGAGACCCGCCTGGGTAAGCTCGGTGACTCGGGGCAGGATCCCATGTTAGCAGTTCAAAGACTTGAGGGGTTGGTGGAAACTCTCACACGGACCGTCCTTGACCTGGTCGAGGTGGTTCGTGGTTTGACTAGAAAACCAACAGATATAGATGGTGGTGGGGGGGGGGGGGGGTCGAGGATCGTATCCCAGACCCGCCCCAGAATGTCAAAATAGCTACGAAAGACGGGGAGTCTCAATACCATCAGGCTGATACTCCCGACTTTACTGTGTTTGCACCGGAGTTCCTGGAGCCTCCTGTGCTAGTAGGCCACTTACACGAATATGGAGGGATGGTAGCTAGTTTCATCTCCCCCCTAGCAGGTAGAGAATACAAGCAGGCCATTGAACTTGTTGAAAAATATATAACTCAGGTAGATGTCTGCCTGAATGAATCAATTGTGGACGAACTAGCAGCGCCTTCGGTGACTGCAAATCAAAAAAACAATAAAGACAAAAAGGCAAAGAAGAAGAATTCTGCCAGACGTTAGGAGAGAAGTATAAATAAACTTGCTATATATATTTTATCTGGGTCTATTTTGCTTGTACCCACCGAGCTTTTAATAAAATTTAATTGATTTTGTATTTGATCAGGCTCTTACACCTTTCTTAAACATGTATAAATATGTACATATAATCGCTTTAATTCTGGCCGGATTTATTATAACGGCTTTTTAAACTTTTATTCTTATTCCTTATTTTATTGCCCCTCCGGAGGGGGGGTCCGATGCTCTGCCACACGCTGATCACTCAGTAACCTCTTAACCCCTATCGGCGCTGCGCCGGCCTCACACCCATTGGATAGCGATATTTTATGCCAGACCTGGTCTGGTAGTTTGAATGATGAGGGCATTGATTGCCTAGAAAATTGTCCTTAATATTTCATTATTTTAGGACGTAAAGCTTCGCTTCGCTCGCTCGCTCAACTTTTTCTCGCAGAACTGGGAGGATTTCTTCTTCCTCTCTGTTCTCTGGACATGCTAGAACTGATGGGTCTCCGTTTGGTGTGTGGTTGCAAAGGTCAGAGCAGTACACTGTCCATCTGTCCAGGACTTCTTGTTCTTTTGTAAGGCATATGCCAGACTTGCTTTGGATCATGGAGACCTTGGGCTGTTTAACACTTGTCAGCCGCTTCGCAGTCTGGTAAGCCTTCTTGCTGTTGTTCTTATTCAGACTGTTCTCTATTTCCTGGCACTGATCTTCTATCAATTTGTCCTTTGCTGTAGAACATGCATGTAGGAAGGCAATTGAATTGATGAATTTTTATTTTATTTTTTATTATTGTTTTTATAAAGCGCACTCCCAAAAAAGGTCCTGATTCTGTTTATTGAAGTCTGCTGGACCCTAAAAGCAATGATGAACTAACTTTTAACTGTTGCTCAAGGCTCTGTTGGTACAAGAAGCCTCACATAAATTTAGCCCCCACTGAGCCTTCAGAGCCAGCTGAGTTACCAGCTAGGATATAAAGCATTTCGTGATAAGTAGAGCAGGCTGGAGTCTGACTTTGTGTTGTGTGTTTACACACTGAACCCATACGCACCATTCCACTGGTACTAGTTAAAAATAATATACAGATTTAACCTGTTTGCTGACAGCAATATGATCATTTACAGGGTGCAGTTGCTTCCGGGAGTACTGGGCGTATCAACCATCCGTCCATCACTATCACCTCCAATGACCAGCCCTTCTTCCATCACCTTCATCTCAACTATTCGGAGGGGCACTGCGAGACGGAAGTGTGTACTTTGCAAGACAGGTGCCTTGAGTCAGCGCGTGCCAGCTTTCGCCTCGTCACCTTCACCTTTATCGGCAGGAACTACTTCACGTAATCACACGCAGCCAAGTAGTTACAAACATTGCTGAAGCCAGAAGTAATTCCGGTCTCTCCAAATAATGAAAATACAAAGCCTATCTGAATTTGGAGGAATGAGGAAAAAAACAAAACAATTTCATTATAAAAGCATTCCGGAAAATGTCTACAGCTTAACTTGAAAGCACTTTTCTGTGGAATTTTCGATGTAAGCATACTTGGGTAAATAATAATTGGACGAAAGTGTAACTTCACTGTCTTTCGAGTTTTCCTTATCTTTCAATGCTTTGGTCTATACTTGTTCTTTGAACAAGACGAAGGGGAGTCATATCACCAAAACTCACCACGTGACATCACCATAGGCGTCCTACCTATGTTTCATAGCCGTGTGAGAGCTAGTGTGACAGTGATCTTTTACCATTTTTCTTTCTATCTCTGTACCCCAGCCTAAAACACAGACCGAGCTTAACAAATAAATGTATTAAATAGAGTCACAGGGAGATTTACTAGCAGGTAATAGCATTCCATTGTGCAGAGCCCAGCAACAATAGACCCACCGTCACAACTTAATTGGCCAGCCTGCCAGGATCTGTGTAGAATAGAAACTGGGGATAACCGGATCTGCGTACAATAGAATAGGATTACAGTAATAGTAGCAGTAGAATAACTTAGAATAGTTATAAGTGTAGGAAACAGAGTTGGTGCACTATTCTTTTGTTTTAAAACTTTTTTGCTTCAATTCTTTTTGTGCCTGTATGTTGCATAGTTCTTTTGCAGGTTTTGCTTAAGTAACTGTTGTATGCCATTTGACTCTTGTCCTATTCTATTATTGATTATGAATTTGATTGTCTTTGCATCGTTTTTATTGAATTGCCATATTGCTAGAGTTTTTGTATTCCACGTGATTCAGAGGTTGGTCATAGACACTTTTGACAATGTCAGACCCTGTAGCCTTGAGATTGCGCTTCAAGGAATTAGGAGAATCATTGCACTTAGCAGGAACCGATTTAATTGCGTATATCAATGAAGAAGTTTCCGGGGCGGTTTTCCGGTTTCCATTGGTTAGTGGCACTGCGATGCTGTTGTAGTTGGGGATGAACTTCTGGTAGAAGCGGCAGAGCCCCAGAAACGAATGCACTTCCTTTTTGGTCTTAGGCCTAGGAGCATCGAGCAGACGTTTCACGGTCTTTTGTACAGGTCGCAGGCTTTCTTGACTGATGGTGTGTCCCAGAAATTGTAATTCAGTGAATCCAATCTGACATTTGGCGGGTCGTGCCGTCAATCCAATGTCTCTGAGGCGGGCGAGTAGTCGTTGTAGGAGAGTGACATGCTTTACCTTCCCCACCCTCAAGAGAGTAGGTACCCAATCACAGTTGAGGCAACTGAGGGCGTTGTTATTTGTCGCTTCACGTTGCGGTCACCCATCCAAGTGCTAACCGCACTGGACGGTGCTTAACTTGCGACACAGTAGCGAGTGCTCCAACCACTGCGCTATCCGACAAACCAACACATCCGACAAAGTCAAGTCCAACTGTAAAATGCAATGCCCCAAGGACACACAGTCCAGAGTAACAGGTCCTTTTAGAATTAACAATCACTATTGTTCTACAAGGATAAAACACTATAACAAAAATAACCTTCTTTAATATTAATCGATCCATTCGTTGGCTTATGCACCTATTGATAACAACAATGTTGATTTTAATGATAGCTCCTCAGCAAAAGCGCCTCGGGCGGCTTGATTAATTTCCTGTATCAGCCAGCGCCTTGAGCAACTCTAGAGCTAAACAATTGCGCGATATAAGAACGATTTATTTACAAAGTTCAAAATAAATCGTCGCTGGATTAATTGTGTGGACAACTTTGCCCGAGTTACAATCTTGTGAATGACGTAGTCTTGTGTGTTTTGTGGCTGCAGACGTGAAAGGTCTTTGCACTGGTTATGACCTCGCGGAGAACATGAACTCTCTGTCGTGGGTACGACCTCGTTAATGACATAAGGTCTTGGACCTGAGTTCAAAATCTCGGAAAGAAATGCGAGGTGACGTAATGAGAAAAAAGAAGAAGAAGAATGGGGGAAGAGGGTGGGAAAGAAGAAGAAGAAGAACAACAACAACAACAATAACAACAACGACAACAACAACAATGACGACAACAACAACTGCTACTACAATAATAGCAACAACAACAAATGTAATAAAATAATTTAGAATAATATCGTGATGCCCCTTTTGGGCCAGGATGTGGGCAAGGCATTCTGGACTATAATGTACACATTTATAATTGTGTTGGAAAAGTGAGTTATTATCTGGTAGATCAAAAAAAGGAATAAAAAAAACAACTAAACTCGACGATGTTAGTCTAGCATGTATTATATAATGCAAGACTTAAGTTTTGACAACTAGCACAGACATTTTAGCCACGTAACTGAGTGGTCGTAAACGCGTTATCACCAACGGATAATAAGTAATTTTAAAGTGCCGATCGTCACAAGTGAACCTCAAAAGCAAAATAAATAATTCGTGTTTGATTCACACGCATCTGATCATGAGTGAGAAAGAAAGCAATATCCACACACATATTACATGACATGGTTAATGGTTTAGGTCCAGCGGAACCTACACACACATACATATATACACATATATACAGGGGCGGATCTTTCCATTGTTGAGGGGGTGTGCACAGCTAATGCGAAGTGGCGTAGCCACAAGCGCGAGCCTGCGAAGCAGGCGAGTGTACTAGGGGGGTCCCCCAGAAAAATTTGAAAATAATGGTTAAAATCTGTGCAATCTGGTGCATTTTGGGCATTATTTTAAGGACTGAAAATAGTATTGTTTTGTGCTAAAAGTCCTCTTTTAGTCCTCCCCCCCCACACACACAAACACCCTTTAAATAAATAACCAATCAAAACCATTGAGAAAAAAACAAATAAACAACTTTTTGCACCAAGGGGGAAAAAGAAAAATGAGCAGCAACTGTTTGTCTTCAACTTTCCTTCATGGATAAAAATTTTATATTGCAAGAAATAGCTGTAGATCTAAATCTGATAAATTAAAAACAAAACTATTTTGGAGTTACATGAAACTGTGTGGTGAGTGAGAATTAGTAATTTTTTTCTCTTCTTTCTTCTCCTTTTCTCCATCCTTTTCTTTGTCTTTTTTTTTTGACCGCCAGGGGTATGTGCACGTGCACAAGTGGCACAAGAACAAGATCCGCCCCTGATATATATATATATATATATATATATATATATATATATATATATATATATATATATATATATATATATATATATTCATACACACACACACATATATATATATATATATATATATATATATATATATATATATATATATATATATATATATATATATATATATATATATATATATATATATATATATATATATATATTCTTGTCCTTCCTACCTTGCTGATCTACTGTCTGTCTACTCCCCTTCACGCACTTTAAGATCTTCTGCTGACACTCGCACACTCAAGGTTCCCGTCACCCGCACTAAGACATAGGGCCAACGTGCATTCGCTTATTCCGCACCTAAGCAGTGGAATTCCCTTCCCTCCCATATCCGCAACATACAATCAACACAAGCATTCAAAAAGGCCCTCAAAACCCACCTCTTCAAACTGCATTATTCAGATTGATTTGTATCCCGCTGCCATTCTATTATCTTTTGTCTATGTCTGATCCGTAAGTGTATACACGGCTGTAAATATTTATACTGTTTTTCTTCCTGGGCCTAACCGGGCATATAAATAGCTGTGAATAGGTTTTTGCTATTCTATTTCTGTCTTTTTTGTCATTTGTGTACATAGTTGTAAATAGTCTATTTTTGTCTTTTTTTGTAATTTATGCACATAGTTGTAAATAGTCTGTACCTTTACTGTTCCGTCTTTTGGTGTATTGTAGCAAAAGTGATGTTTTATCGAGTGCATGTATGTATATGTAATGACTATGTAAAGCGTGGTGAGTCTGGTCATAGGCTGGAGAACCCGCTATATAAAAATCCGTTATTATTATTATTATTATTATTATTATTATTATTATTATTATTATTATTATTATTATTATTATTATTATTATTATTATACACATACACACGCATACACATGAATGAACATTGAGGTTTAACGTCTACACCCACCATTGGCGATATGGCAGACAGGGGTAACCATCCCAGGATAGAGAGGGTAGGGACCTAAATCAACACTGAACCGCCAGAGCAATCATACTGCAAATACTGACAGTGAAATTGGCCACTTTTTTTCTTGTCCACCACGGAAGTGGAACCTGGGCCAAACTACTTCGGTTTCCTCACGTGAAAGCTACTTTAAAATGACCCATTTCGACACGTCCCCATGAAAAATCCCTTTAAAATGACCCAGTTTGACCACCTCCCCGCCACAGATCCCTTCAAAATGACCCATTGTGACAACCTCCCCGCCACAGATCCCTTTAAAATGATCCATTGTGACCACCTCCACGCCACAGGTCCATTTAAAATGACCCATTGTGACCACCTCCCCGCCAAAGATCCCTTTAAAATGATCCATTGTGACCACCTCCCCGCCACAGATCCCTTTAAAATGACCCATTGTGACCACCTCCCCGCACAGGGGCCGGGTAGCTCAGTTGGTAAGAGCGTCTTGCTAGTAACCGAAAGGTCGCTGGTTCGAATCCCGGATTGGTCAACGTGTGATCATATTATTTTCCCCTTTACCAACAACTGGCCCGCTGGTGTCAGTATAAATCGGTCCAGTAGTCACCCATATGCGAAAGTGTCGTGTGACTATAATCTACATACAAACAAACCTCCCCGCCACAGATCCCTTTAAAATGACCCAGTTTGACCACCTCCCCGCCACAGGTCCCTTTAAAATGATCCATTGTGACCACCTCCCAGCCACAGATCCCTTTAAAATGACCCAGTTTGACCACCTCCCCGCCACAGATCCCTTTAAAATGACCCATTGTGACCACCTCCCCGCCCCAGATCCCTTTAAAATGCACAGTGAGTGTTGCCTCATTGAAAAAAGCTGTTAACAAAACAGCAACAAAAATCTCATTCCAAAGTAAAGTTGTTGGTTTTATAATCAATCAATAGTTCTTGTGGCTATTAATAGGTACGGCCGCTCTACCGCTCTAGCACTAACAATGTCTACTAGACGGCCTTTTACAGTATTGATGTGCCGCTCTACCGCTCTAGCACTAACAATGTCTACTAGACGGTATTTTACCGTATTGATGTGCCGCTCTCTACCGCTCTAGCACTAACAATGTCTACTAGACGGTCTTTTACCGTATTGACGTGCCGTTCAACTTAGAGGAAATCAACCCCTGTCAGAACAGACATGGAGAATTCAAACTTTAGCTGTTGGTTTGAGCAACTAAAGCCCACTTTATCATTGTTTAATGTAAAAACAAAAACGTCAAATATTAGGAGAAATCTGTTTTGCCAAAAATACAAACATTCTTCAACTTGGGGCTTTTAAACTTTTATTTATTTTTTAACCAATCAGACTTTATGTTACGTTAATGTTTTTTGCACACACAATCATACCATAATGATGTTCATCCTAAGTATGGATTGAGAGTAATAATCTCACAAACTCAACTTTTTCACCAAGTTAGGACTTTGACTGAAGCGTGGTCTTCACCCAGGCTACAACCTCACTAATAGGTTCAAACCTTTGTCCGGGTTACGACCTCGCGAATGACGTGGCGTAGTCTTGCGTCTTTTGCCCAGATGATGACTAAAGACTTAAACGAGGTCATTACCTCCAGATTGTCAAGACTCCTTCACCCAGGTTTAATGTCACCTCGTGGTACGAACTCGCGAATGACGTGCGACCTGTGCCCAGGTTATGTGTCCTAGTGGCTGGAGTGAGAGGTTTTTGTCCTGGTCGCGAACACGAACCTTTGTTCCTTGGTTATGACCTCGTATATGGCACAATGCCTTTGCCTTGGTTTCAACCCCTCGAACAAAAGTGCGAGGTGATAATTATAATGAACCACTGTAACGTGGGGTTTAGTTGTTGCTGGGCTCTGCACAATGGAATGCTGTAACCCTCACGCTTTATTCTATGGGGACTGCTAGTTTATTACCCGGTGAATTACTTTAATACATTTATTTATTTAGCTCGGTCTGTGTTAAGGCTGGTGTACAGAGATAGATAGAAAAATGGTAAAAGATCACTGTCACACTAGCTTTCACACGGCTATGAATCATATGTAGTCCAGCCACAGTTAAAATCACACATTTATTTCTTCTACTCTATACAAGATCTTCAATGTACTAATCTACCTTAAAAAGTCATAAGTCAATGCAAATGATTCGATCGCTGATAGTCTAGGCAGCTGTTATGTCTTCATAGGGCACTGGCTACTAGAGTTCATGATGATTGGACTACTGTGGTCCGTTTTACAGTTTTCTGAAGAGTGGACTACTGTGGTCCTTTTGCTATCAGTTTAAGTGCACTGATTCCTGGGCACTTAGCTTTTGTGTAGCGGGTTTGAAGCCCTTCGTTGAGGTAGCTTCTGGTACACGCTGGGTCGTCGTGTAGTTTGGGTCCTTGACAAGCTGTGTTGTCTTGGAGAGTGTTTTCCAGGGTTGCTCTCTCAGTCCTGTGCTGTAGAGGCTAAACAGCCAACTCGTGTTTTCTGTGGAGTTGGGCGCACGGCATAGCTCGCCTGTTCGTCTGTAACATAAGAGAGGAATTTCTGCACAACCCTGAGTAATAGGTCTGTGCAGAGCGTCTCACTGAAAGCCAAAGTAGCCCTCAGTGATAGCTCCACATCTCTATACATAAGCGACGAACATTCCGCTACGTCCGTGGTCCACTGGAATCTCAACTCTAATTTCCTATGCATACATAAATATCAATCGTGGCTACTTATACACATAAAGAATTAATAATATTATGAACATTCACTGGTACAGCCACTGGTCTGCAAACATACATATAGGTTCAACAACAGTGGTTCCGTCAGGTATACAACATGGCGTCCAAACCGGTCGTGCTTAACACGTGTTCGGCTTCTCCACGTGGTAAGGCAAATTCTGATTAACAATTCAACTCTATGCATAGCAAATTCCACAAATATAATGTCAACAATAATATAAATATATCACGATGAAACAGAAGTATGTTCATTTACCTGTTTGACAAAGTCAGGCCCGTGGCTACTTGATTGAATTCTAAGATTCAAAAGTCCTGCTTCCTTGTCTATTCCAAAGAGATATTACAGCTAACTGTGTAGCTAGTTACTGCTCCTCGTTTCCCGCTCGACTGCCGTTCTATCTCTCTATTTGAATCAGCCAGACCTGGTTGAGTCCATTATAAACTGTGTTCCCATTGGTTGGTAATCGACTCGCCTAACGTAGCTACGATGATGTCATTGCCTGCGCTACTGCCGTCAGCTACCACTGTGTGTAAACGGCAGTATATCATTGCTACGCCTGATTACTTCCATCGTCTGCTGCAGCCTAACATTAACATTCTAAGATTACTTTGACTAAACAAGGCTAAATAGTAAAGTAAGCAGGGTAAACTGGTCCGTTTGTCACAACCACACAAACAAATAAACAAAGAAGCAGCTAAATTTATGTAATAATTATAATAAACAACACCAACAAACAAACAAAGAAGCAGCTAAGGTTAGTTGCGCAAGATAAAAGTGGCTAATTTTCACTGTTTAATATGATTGCTCATGTGGTTCAGTGTTGATTTAGGTCCTTATCTCTTCTTTCCTGGAGGGTATATTCCCGTCTGCCATTGTCGCGAAAATGTGCGTCTCTTCTATCAGCAACGGTGCATCGTTTGCTTTGTTTTTCATGTTGTTCATAATAACAATGATTGGTTACCTTTAAAGTCTTCAGTCTTGATAGAATTCCAATGTACATTATTCCTCTTTTAACGTCACTACCGTTTAAGGTCACAACGCGGATAAGATCAATCAGGTTGTTGGTCCCGGCCAAACACCTTCTTTGTACCATTTAGAATTCCTCGCTTAGCGTCACCTCGCATAAGGGAAAACCTCCGATAACGTCAACCCCGTTTTGGTTCCCAAATGGAGGAAACTACTGCTTAAGAAAAATTGATGTCACAGATGACGTCATTTATGAGGTCACTTCCTGTTTTGAGATGATGTCATATATTCCTTATGATGTCATTTCCTGTTCACATAGCGTGGGATGGTAAGTCTGTCACGTGTGTGTGTGTGTGTGTGTGTGTAGGTGTGTGTAGGTGCACGTGTATTGATGTCAAAGTGGTAGCTCGACCTTGTGTTTTAGTCATAAATGGGGTCTTTTGCTCGGACCCCACTTTTTTCCAGGGCCCCACTTTTTTCAAAGTGCGCGGGAGTGCTCTTTTAGTGCATGGCAGTGCAGTTATAGTGCATGAGGGTGTTTTACGTACAAGGGAGTGCTCTATCCGGGACGCGAACTTGTTTTTTCCAACCTAGTTCCTGTCACTTTCCCGAAACAGGCAATTACCGAAGTCGAACGAAGCTCTCCGAGTCGAGCGAAGCTATCCGATGTTTTACGAACGAATGCTGGCAGGACTACGTGAAACCACAGGCTTGGAAGTCTCGTCTTTCGTAGGCCTCAATTACATACTATACTACGTACGTAGGCTATTTAGGAGTTTACAAAGACAAAAGAAAAGACTTCAGAGCCTGTGGTGAAACATCCGTGCATAAAAATAGCCGCTGCTAGATCTAATTCTATTTCGATCTGCACAGCTTCAAGCTCAAGTCGAGATTTGCATTTTGAAGCAGTTAATATTATTATTATTATTTTATGATGAATAATATACTGACACAATTAGTAATAAGGAGTAAAAGTAATACATAACACATAAAGCACACATACAACGATTTCACATCTATATCAACAATAAAACCATGACAAAACTTCAAAGCGCTATGGATACGTTGATGTCCCTTCAGCACAAGGCAAAGCAAGTTTATCATGGTCTCAAAAAACAGTGATAGTTTTATTGCAAGCACCAAAGCAATTATTTATTTAACTAATATTATTCTTTTTAACTGATACAGTAAATGTGTTATATGTATTTCAATAATATGTATTTTAATGAGAAACACGTATTAAAAAATGTTCTATAAATCATCTGAAAACTTTGTTAAATCTATAAGAAAAAATAACCAGTAACACCATCTGAATATTTCGGGTTACACCCAACTTCAGCAAAAACAAACAAAACGTCACTGACCATATTTACACCATTGAACACGCACAGCAGCACACTATCCTTTTTTGTTTTGTTTTTTAAAGTAGGAATAATAATAATAATAATAATAATAATAATAATAATAATAATAATAATAATAATAATAATAATAATAATAATAATAATAATAATAATAAAAAGAAACTAATAATAATAATAATAAAAAGAAACTAATAATAATAATAATAATAATAATAATAATAATAATAATAATAATAATAATAATAATAATAATAATAATAATAATAATAACAACAACACAAACAAAACAAATAAATAAATTAAAGATTTAACTAAATTAAAATAACTATACTACTACTACTACTACTACTACTACTACTACTACTTCTACTACTACTACTACTACTACTACTACTACTACTACTACTACTACTACTACTACTTGCGAAGTTGTGGTCTCGATTTTTTGGTCCTGATTCGGCTCTTTGCAGTCCGCTGGACTCTGTAAGCAATGAATAACTAATAAGCTTTTAATTTAACTCTGATCTCGAGTTGTCTTGATTTTGTGGTTCTGATTCGACTCTTTGCAGTCCGCTGGACCCTGTAAGCAATGAATAACTAACTATTAATTTAACTCTGATCTCGAGTTATACAAAAAAAAATTCGCTTAGCCTGCTCGTCCTTCTCCGGAAATTTCAAGATTCGAATATTATAAATTATAGGCCTAAATATTATCAATTAGAATAGATATAGTTTATACATTTATTTACGTATAAAACCAACAACACAGGTCTAATAATTATATTCAGCTATTGAGCTTCTTCGCTGCGCGAAGACTGACTTATAATAATGTAGATTAAGCCTATGTATACTGTATAACAGTGTTTACTTGGTTCTAGGCAGGAAATGGGCAATGCTATTATTAGCCTTTACTGCTGAGAACTAACAAAATGCAAATCAAGGAACGCAACTATTAAATATGGTCGATAATAATTATGCTCATATTATGCTCATTTTAACAAAGTATACCGTTGCGAAATGCTAATCTGTGTAAATCGAACAGAATTAGAAGCAACAGCGATCATTTTTAATGTCAGCTAGTCGTAGTCATGCAAGCATCATTTCGTAACACATCGGAGAGCTTCGTTCGACTTCGGTGATTGCCTTTTTGGGCGAATGACTGGAACTAGGTTGGAAAAAACAAGTTTGCATCCGGGACGGAGAAAATCCAGTCCCTTTTCGGAAATTTTGAAGAAAGTTCGACCTATTTCGTCGCCAAAAGGAGACGAACTAGGTCAACTTCTTAGAGAAGGGTTCAGGTAAGGGTTAGTTGCAGATCTATCGCTAGCCCTTGCCCTAACCCTTTTCTCTACAAAAATGCTTTTTTTCCGTCACAAAATCACTTTCCGATTCCTACATTCTAAAGAAACCCTGGTTTTGATTGTATACAAGCGTGTGTGTGTGTGCGTATGTGTGTGTGTGTGTGTGGGTGTGGGTGTGTGTGTGTGTGTGTGTGTGTGTGACAGCACGCGATGGAACTCTGCGCCTGTTAGAGTCCAGCACTTGTTTTTTCAGCGCCTTTATTAAGTGACAGATCAACGAACTAACCCATGAGTCATCGTCATTATAACCGGAGATGCATGTTAAGATCAACTTTGACTTGATGACTGATTAAATTTCGCACCTTCATCCACTTGTGTTTAAATTGCATGGATTGCACTTATTAAGTGACAGATCAACGAACTAACCCATGAGTCATCGTCATTATACCCGGACATGCAGGTTAAGATCAACTTTGACTTGATGACTGATTAAATTTCGCACCAAAGAGCGTATTATAGAAAGAGGGGGAACTTGGAACAGAACCGCGAGACGGAAGATACGAGTTACGCTCCCTTGTCGACATGCTAAAAATGGCTCATGGCAGAAAGACAAAAGGCGACCGAGTAAAACAGGGCGGTGACTTTTGCACAGCCATCAATTGCCGTAATGCCAGATACAAGAAAATTGTGATGGCAAGTTCTTTTTCAAGTTTCCAAGAGACAAAGAAAGGTAAATTGCAATCGAAAAACTTATTTTTTGTGTGTTTATATAGGCCTAAACCAAGACTGCTGCAGTGTTGTTAAAACAATCCGGGAGAGGCTTCAGTGATTCATGTTATATCTATTCTATGTGCTAAAACAAAAACTGTTTGCTTGCTGACAGTTTACGTTCAAAAGGTCGCTCACTGTTTACGTTGTTTCTAGGTTGTTTGACTATTATATTTGTACTTACATTTCAAACGTAGATGTTGTCAGATTGGCAGTTTGGCTTCGTCAAACTGCTTATGGTAACATGTTAAATTAGACTAAGTGTGTTTTCTCCTCGTGATCAAATATTGTGCAAGATAACCCCTTACCTAGGCACAAAAATGGTCCTTGATCTGTTGTAATCCCTTTTCGTTTGAGTGTAAACGGGAAAAAATGCAATGTAGAAACTCAGTCCTTGTTCTGATCTGTGAATTTCTGTGCATTAGATCTATATTGCGTGGAATGTTGTAGTCTAGGTTCTGATTGTTCTGTCTGATTAATTAATTATTTTCCATGAAGTGACTGATATTATTAAGCCAGTGATGTGGGAGGTGAGAGGGTTGGGGGGACACCTGATATAAATTAAATTCACACTATTAGTGAAACATTTTGTTATTTTGCTTTATTGTGATTAATTGATTGAATGACAGAGCTCTCTCTTCCCCCAACCACCTCTCTCTCTCTCTCTCTCACGATTACGGATTTACACAGTTTCGGATAAATGAAACAGTCTGTCATATATTTTTTAATGTTAAAATATCTGTCATTGATTAAAAAAATAATAAATTCCAGGGCAGAAAACGAACCTATGACATGCACACATAAGCAGCATAAAAGCACCTACTAAATGTCAATAAGTAAACATAAACAAAAACAAACAAACAAAAAAGACAGCAGTAGCGGAATGTTAATAATAATGATGGTTAAAAGTTTGGATTTTGCAAACGTTGCCATAAAAATGTTCTTGTGCAATGGCATAGGCTCAATAAGTTACCACGCACAGATCATTCATATAGCAGATGATGAAATATAGCCAGCCCGAGCAAAGGGAAATAATCCGTGAGAGCGTCTTGCATTTTTGTATAGGACATAATGGAAGTTCCCTCTCTTTCCGTAATAAGCTCTTTGTTCGCACCTTCACCCACTTGTGTTTAAATCGCATGGATTGCACTTAGATACTGTGAGCTAAACAAATACTGTCATAGCACGTACACAGTCATGATTCATAACGTAATTATTAGGCCAATCTTTTCCGTAAACTTGAGAGTTATAGTATTTTTTCCTTTTATAATTATATATTGTATTATTTTGTGGACCGGTGAGTGACCCGTGCACTAGCAATATGAGGTGCGAAGTCCACGTCATTGCATTTTTTTAAAATTGAAAATGTTAATTAATTGTTTTTTTAAATGCCATTTATGTTGTGTGATGTTATCCTATCATATCCTATCCTATCCCGTAACTCAAAGGTCGTTGGGGCACCACAGATGACCGTTTAACCAGCGTACTCCATCTTTCTCTGTTCTCAGCAACCCTCATGGCTTCGCTCATTGTCAAGCCAGTCCATTCTCGAATGTCGTCCTCCCACATCTTTTTCTGTCTCCCTCTTCTTCTGCCGCCTTGCACCGTGCCTTGCAGGATAGTCTTTGCAGGGCCTGATGAACTGGTGACGTGGCCATAACATCGGTGTTTCCATTTCTTCACCACTGTGAGCATGTCATCGTGTTTTTCAATGGCTTGTGCAATGGTCTGTCGGACTTCGATGTTGATGATGTGCTGCGTATAGGACATGCCCAGAAGTCTTCTGTAGCACCCATGGCCTACTCTACTACAGGCCTTCTCAGCGCGCGACTGGGGTCTCAGACTGGGGGCCTATGGTTTCTTTGTTACTATATACATTTATGTGTTCTTTTCTCATGCTCAATTCACACACAAGCAAACTATATTGATTATTCTGCTAAAAAGAAATATAGATATCAAACAAAACGTTGTATTTTGGTTTTGAAAGAGTGTTTTATACGCTGTTTTGTATTTATAATAGAGTTAAATCCATGAGTTAAATATGAACAGCATAAGTATAGTTGTCAGTGTTTTTCTTTGTCACTGTTGAAAAACTAATAGATAAGAAGTTTTACTAAAGAATCAGTGTTGGACCTTTTTGTTTTCTTATACATTCTAAATAATTCATATTATCAACCTCCTTCAAACACCCATCATACTCCCCCTCACCCCCACCCCTCCTCTTTTGCAGCTAACTCACAATCAACGATTTTTTTCAACCTCACTTGAGGTTGTAGGTGTAAATGGCTACTAAACATAAAAAACATGTTGAAATGATACATAATTTTAATTGGCAAGTGGTCATTTGAGTAGCATCACACGCTGAGATTTAGAATCCAGACATTGACAGAAAATCAAATGGCAAGACTGACCTCAGCAGTACAACTTCAGACCTCAGCTGTGCATACATACACTTCGTCCTGCATAATCACACACATTTTCTGGCGTTCCTCGACTGACTTGAAAACTGCATTTGAAAATGCACCATCGTCAAGCTTTGCAACTTTTGATGTGATGCGAGTCAGTGTCAGTGTTGATGGCAATTGAAAATCTTGACTGAGTCTTTGATAGAGGCACCAGGACGTTGCAAAATACTGACAGGCCCTGATGATGATTTCTGGTGTGTACAGTGGTTTGCCGACACGTTGTGTTCCCATGGCCTGCAGTTGTTCCTGGATGATCTGTTTTTTATCAGTCATTTCTAGGCAGTTCAGAGATCTCATATTTTCCTCCAGTGCTGACCAGGTAGTCAGTGTGGTGATGCGATTTTTGGACAGGGAGGGAGCTGTGCATCGCACAACCAGATGGAAGTTGTTGAATGTTTGATCACTACTAATCCTTATCACAAACCATGGAATTCCACGCGAAAGTTTCTTTGACTGTACAATCAAAACACTTTCATCCATGTAAGTAATCACAGGTACAAGAAAATCTCGCTTGCTCTGCAATAGCGTGTCCTTCATTTCACAGAAAGAAACTGCGTCCTGCTCCAAGAAGGTTGCAAGTTGGTCTTCCTCTATGTTTCTCTGAGAGCACAATGCACGCTTTGTTGTGCGAAGAGGAAGGGCAGGGGTGGGGATTTGGCTTGATGGAACATTTGGCCAAACAGATGGAGGATCTAAAGGGCGGAGTTTCCCATTTTTGCTGATAGTTTCAAATTCTGAAGGTCAGTGCAGTTCACATATCACAGTGTCTTTGGAAACAGTCACGTTCGCGTTTGGAATCGCAGAAATCCATGCCTGTTTCGCATTCTCTTCCTTTGGAAATCTGAACACAGACACTTTTTTACCCGCTTCGCGTTCTTTTTCAGACGCATAGTTTCTTTTGCAGCCGTACACACAACATTTATTGCCCATGATCAAACACAACTGCTGGAAACTATTGAAGATTGAAGATTATTTTATTAAGAACAGAGTGCAGTAGCATGCCACTTTGTAAAAGCGGATGTTGACACGAACTAACAACTTACCGCAAATAAGACAAAACTCAGACACAACAACATACGTATTCGATATAATTTTGCGGCTTAAATAACAGTTTTATCTCACACTAATCAAATACAGTGGTTTGGGAAGGAAAAAGGGTTATATAAAAATAAAAAAATGTCGAATTTCAAATCCTACGCAACTTCATTTTGTGTTGCGGTAATAAGTTTGATCGCTAGCCTTTTAGGTTTTTTACGAGTTGCTTCCCTTCATTTCTTCGCGTAGGCCCCCAGTCAGAGATTCCAGTCGCGCGCTGAGAAGGCCTGGAGTAGAGTACGCTAGCGGCTTTGGTAGCACCTCATCTCCATGCTTTGTATTCTTCGTTGTAGATCTGCTGTGAGGGTCCATGTTTCTCAAGCGTAAAGGAAGAAGGAGATGACCAGGAAGGGCAGCAGCTTTACATTGGAATGTATATTAATGGTCATATCTTTCAAAATGGGCTTCAACCTTGTCAGGGTCGCAGTTGTTTGTGCAATCCTGGAGAGGACGTCCTGTCGGGACCCATTGTCTGATGCAATGGCTCATAAATATTTGAAGCTATGCACTGTGTTGAGGGATTAGCCTTAGACCTTGATGTCCGTGTTGATGCCATTAGTGTTATTGGTCATTATTTGTGGTCTTCTCTGCACTTATTTCCATTCCATAGGCTCTGGAGGTGGTGTCAAGCCTCTGTATCAGCTGTTCAAGTTCTTGTTCCTCTCCAGCCAATCCATCAAAGTCATCCGGGAAACGGAGGTTGGAGATTGCTCTAACACCTATGCTAACTGTGCCTTCGTGATCTGCAAGGGCATCTGACATGATGCGCACTTGGAAAATGTTGAAGAGTGTTGGAGAGAGTAGGCATCCTAGGCGCACACCGTTTGTTGTTCTGAACCAGTTTCCGATGGCGCTGTTATGGAGGACTGGACTGGTAGCCTTGTCATACAGGCTTTTGATGACTTCAATAATTTTAGGGCTGATGTTGTACACTCTCATGGTTGCTCACAGAGCTTTCCTGAAGATGTTGTTGGTGCTGTAGGTATTTATTGCAGATTATTCTGAGGTTGAAAATTTGTTCAGTGGTACTTCGCCCTGCCCTGAATCCTGCTTGTTCTTCAGCTGTGATTTGTTCAGCTTGGGGTTTGAACCTGTTGAGTATTATTTTCAGGAGTACCTTGCTGGGATGGCTGATGAGGCTGATGGCGCGGTAATTTTCACACTCCTGAAGTCTTGTGATGCTATGTTGTGTTGTGTGTGTGTGTGTGAGAGTGTGTGTATGTGTATGCATGCTTGCATCCGTTCGTTTGAGTGTGTGCTTATGCATCATACACACGCACAAAAAATACATCTACAGTAATGCATACATGCATACGCGCGCACCAACGTGCACACATGTACACACACACACTCGCACCCACACACACACACACACACTGTCACACGACACAAAAATTTAGCACCTCGTATAAGATCAAGTTTTTTACTGGTAGTTGATCTTATCAGAGGACTGTTTATGGTGCCCCTCGGATAAGATCAAACAAAAATTTGGTCCCGTGGGGGGTCACCTTAAGAGAGGAGTACTGTATGTGTTTTGACTTTGGCGTATCATACGTCATAGACCGATTGCGTCATAGTAGACGTAAACAAAAGACTTCACTGAGAGAAGAGCTTGCGACTCAGGGAGACATCGCTACTGTAGACATCCAAGGATGGGCAAGTAGCGAGAGTAGCGACTACATTTTGTAGTTTCGCTACTATTTGGAGTAGTTTGTAACGATCCAAACTACATATTGTAAAAAAGTAATTGTAAAGCAGCGAACTACTAATTTGTCAGTAGCGAAAATTTGTTTTTCGCTACGCTACTTTCCTTGCCGTGTGACTTGCACTTTCAGTCAAGCCAAAGCGAGTGCTGTCTCGCGCGAGATTGATCGCTCGCTCAGCGAACGGAAGCATGATTGTGATAGGCTGAACGCAAAAGCCAGCCACGTGACTTTCAAAAGCGCGCATCAGTCATCACAGTCTTTGTTCAGGCAAATCAAGCACAGAACGCACAAATATTCTCAACTGCCTGTACAACATGGCTACATTTATGTTTTGTATCAGAGTACATATAACTTTTTTTCTTCTATTTTTGACTTTTATTATTAATTTATTATTAATAATATTTTTTTTGTAGTTTGCAAATGGTATATTTATACCATACATAATGTATTAAGTGTGCTCCTATATAATGATCTTGACTTGCAATGTTATCAATAACAAATTTTGTAATATATTTTGTATCTTTTTTCTTTTATTTTTTTAATCTGATGAAGAGCATATATCATTAAAAATATTTCTTTATTTGTTTTTTTTTTCTTGTCTTTTTTTAAAATTTACTTACATTTAAAAAATACTTAGCAGTCCCAGTTGTGATTACAGTTTTTAAAAAAAGTAGTTTGAAAAGTAGTTAGCTACTTTTTTCAAAGTAGCGTAAAAGTAGCGAACTACATTCCTTCAAAATGTAATTGTAAAGTAGCGAACTACGTTTTTAGACTAATGTAACTGTAGTGTAGCGGACTACTTTTCAAAAGTAGTTTGCCCATCCCTGTAGACATCCAACATGGCATAACAAATGCAAGGCACACCAGTTGAAAAAATCGATCAAGGAGGATACCGAGAGGTACCTTAGGTGCACTGTGAGTCAGCCGGGTGGGAGTGACCATCAGCTTTCACTGACTCAGAGGTCCAGTGACCAAGGTCGTCAACTGGTCGTTATCGTGGGGGAGGCCATTTGCTTTCACGAACCGTTGGGTTCCATTCTTCTTGCGCCATCGTGGGTACGTGTTCAGCTAGGCTATACTAGGCTAACAGATGCCAGATAGCTAGCTATATAGGTAAACATAAACAATAATAACAATATGTTTTATTCCATGTCAGTTTATTTTCGTGTGAAATAAGTGTAACTTTTCCATCATTGTTTCTATATTTTTAGCCTCAGCACATGATTTTAGACCGATTCTTATATCTTTTAGACTTCATCTCACAGCGTTGATAGATATATGTTTATGTTCAGATATAGATCTCTTGCAGAGGATCGGGTTTGGAGAGCACTTGGCAGAAGTGTTTGTTTATGTCATTGTATGTAAGGCATACAAGTGGAAGCATGAAAGAAGGATCATCAGTCATCTCATCTATCATTCATTATCAACTACCGTGTGTTATAATTATACAACATTTTTAATGCTTCGAGAACGAAGAACATTACACTATACTTGTGGTTCGTTATAGAAAATTCCTATCTGGGACATTAGGTCACCCCCTGATCGTTTCAGGCGCAACAACTGAACAAGGGAAGGCCGGGAGTTGTGTGACAACCTTCTGAGGCTCAGTGACCTCGCAAGTACTGAGATGCTCCTAGTGCAAAGCATAGCAATAGCACGTTAACGAACTTTGTCGGGGGACAACAACCTCAAGGTGTCGAGAACATAACGGCAAAACCAACGACAAGAGAGCAGTAAAAGAGACAGTGACTTCATATAACCTCAACGTTTTCATCATCATTGGAAATGAGAAAAAAAACATTAAAATAAATAAAATAAAATAAATAAAAATAAATGAAAAAGTCTATACATTAGCAGGGATAATGCCCTTACTTGATTGGAGAAAATTGGCTTACGCAAAGTACATTGTGAGAGCAAAAGCAGTCCTGAATTACAACAAAGAAGAGATATTGTTAAGATCAGACACAGACTTCCCTAAACATGCAAAAAAAGTTTCTTCTTTTCAAACAATTGCAACATACAATAGACCTTATACAAACTGTTCAAGAAGACTTCGTAGCTCTAGATCCAATTTCCTATACGTCTCCATTCCCACTGTGGGAACTTAAAACAGCCTATTTTGATATTCATTATTGTACAGAAAATAAATCTAATAATGCAGCCATTCTGGCCACAAAGGCTCGATTACACCTGGAAAGCAAATATTATCAACATTAAAAAATTTATACAGATGGTTCTGTGCTAGAATCATCTGATGCAGGAGCGGCTTATGTTATACCAGAATTCAATTTAAAAGAATCTTTTTATTTAGGTAAGGGGATTTCGATTTTCACTGCAGAATTAATAGCAGTTTTAATGGCGCTAAGCAAAATTGAAAATTTGTCTACAAATATTTTGCAAATTGTTGGGTGTGTAGATTCAATGACCGTCCTAGAGGCATTGCAATCAAACAAGTCTAAGGAAAGAAAAGAAATTGTTATTGAAATAAAGCATCAAATTAACAATTTAATTATTAACGGAACAGATGTAAGTTTCTGCTGGATGCCGTCACATAGTGGGTTACTCAATAATGACTGGGCAGATAGGGGGGCAAAACAGGGTGCTTCAAATTTGAACTCCAAGGTTATTGCATTGAAGAAATCCTCTATAGAAATACATCATTTTGAGCATAGTTTACTTAGACAAATTATATTTGATACACATTTTGAAGAGCAGAGTAAAGTCTCAAGAGCTATTTCCTCAATGGCAAATCGAATATGGCTCAATGCAATAAGACCGAAATAGTGTAAAAATGTTTTATGTGCCCGTGACAGACCTTTGTCTTTAGAACACAAGTCATTTTGTTTGCATGCTCTATTCTTGCCCCTATTTTACCGCTGGAGATGAATGACAAAACTTCCTTAAAAGAAATTATTTATCCTTTGTGTATTACCCTAGCGAAAATAATCTTTGATTCACCTGTTGCAAGATTAATATAATCGTTTAATTAATTTTTTTTTGGGGTGGGGTCTTATCATTTTGATGAATTAAGACAATAAAATCAACAACAACATGGAAATGAGAACATTCGTATCTGTACTCCAGTTTCGCTACTAAAGATAAGTAGCCTTTTGTTTCATTTCATCATGAACAGCAGATGGGACAACCCTGGATTGTCAGTCCGGATACAATTCAATCATATTTGACTATATCATCGTTCTCCTCATTCATAAACATCATCATTTGATGCTAGTAACCGAATGGTCGCTGGTTCGAATCCCGGATTGGTCAACGTGTGATCATATTATTTTCCCCTTTACCAACAACTGGCCCGCTGGTGTCAGTATAAATCGGTCCAGTAGTCACCTATATGCGAAAGTGTCGTGTGACTATAATCTACAAACAACAACTGGAAATTTAGTGCTTTACATTCCCACTGTCGCCGTCTTTCTCATTTGCTCTTTCTCATTCCTGCTCTTTTCTATCAATCTGCTATACTATCGTCTTCTTCGCTAGACCAGTCTCCTACTTTTTTTCTTGAAAACTCTTCCGGGACAAGACTCCTTGTTTGTGTATGAGGTCTGTTGGATCAGCTTGGGAATATTGGACGCTTTCTGCCAGGTGGTCACTAGGGCTTCCTATGATGTTATTATTTAGCAATGTAGGCATTTTATATGTATGTGTTTTGTTGATAATTTATAATGTTTGTATTCTATTTTGTTTTTGTAAACGGGGGTTCGATAAGTTGGGGTGAAGCCTCAGCCGTCCCCTGCATGGGATGTCTTTATTGTAAAGTGACTGGCTGGTGGAGAGCTTTCGGTTTTACCACTAGGGTTGTTTCAGCAGATCTTTTATGCGGATCAGGGGTTGTCCGGTCCTGATTTGGCTCGGAAGAGTCCGCTGGACCTAAAGCAACAATCATGTAATGTAATGTAATGAGGCCTATACTTTATAATATTCAAATCTTTACATTTTCGGGAGAAGAACGAGTAGGCTAAGCTAAATCTTTTTTTTTTCTTCTCATAACTCGAGATCAGGGTAAAATTAATAGTTTATTAGTTATTCATTGCTTACAGGGTCCAGCGGACTGCAAAGAGCCCAATCAGGACAACAAAATCAAGACCACCACTTCGCTAGTAGTAGTAGCAATAGTAGTAGTAGTAGTAGTAGTAGTAGTAGTAGTAGTAGTAGTAGTAGTAGTAGTAGTAGTATATTTATTTAATAAAATTATTTATTAATTTTATTTTGTTTGTTTGTTAGTAGTAGTAGTAGTAGTAGTAGTAGTAGTAGTAGTAGTAGTAGTAGTAGTAGTAGTAGTAGTAGTAGTAATCATCATACAAGTCACAGAGTCGACGTATGAAGTTTTCCACTTTTATTCAGCGTTCATCAACAACTGCATACAATCACCTTTTCACTCTCAACTTTTTACTTTCCAACTCACTACCAACAACACTCTCTCCTTTTACAACACAGTGTGTCCATTATATATTTTGTTCTCTCAACTCGAGATGACCTCAGGACGTTCTAGAATGACGCGTTACAACCAATCAGAATTAACTTCGTCATCACTGTTTTACGTCATACAACCTTCCTTTCTGTCAAAAGAATGTTCTCAAATATACCGAAACTTCGATCGATAGTAAACAAGCAGATCTAGAGAATTCTCCAATAATATCGACTAACGAAGATTATCAACGTTATACAAAGCTTCTTCTAACAACAACGCAAACTCAAATCAAAGGTAAATACACTCTATTATTGAATACTTTGCAAAACGAAACGATTAGATCTATCGTGCGCGTTTCAGACATACTATCCTTCGCGTTTCAACGTAACAGTATTATTATTATTATTATTATTATTATTATTATTATTATTATTATTATTATTATTATTATTATTATTATTATTATTATTATTATTATTATATTTCTTTTTTTTATTTTATATAATACAGTGATCTTGCCTATTGTTGTCAAAGTGACTGAAGTTGATTCGTTCTTTGTGTACATAGTAAATAACTTAAAATGAATGCATACAGATTTCGTTCCTAATCGCCAGACATAAATAACATAAACTGATATTTAATCAGGACAAATGCATCATCTGCCCTGTGTAAATTTATTTCTTTGATCATTCAAGTAGTCAACGATGACTATTGATCAAGGTCATCTAACAATTCGATCCTTTCATAGTTTTGAGGGAGTCAGTCCCTGGACACGTTAGCATAATATGGGACGTGAAAATGAAGTCTTGTAGTAATAAGATGTAGTGATGTAGTAAGATGGATGTAGGAAATCCTACAGGAGATGAGCTCACAAGGCAGCAATGAAGTTTAGGTGCAGACACGCAAAGCTAAGGTGGGGAAGGTGGACAGTAGACTCTAAGAATAGTCGGAAAATGTGGGCATCAACAATAAGGAATTATAAGATAGAGAACAACGTTAGTAGAGATTTTAAAGAGAGAAGAAAAGTTGCCTCCCTTTAGTTGTTAGCTCCTCTGCGTTACCAGGAATATCCACCACAGTTTAATATCTTAATAATTAATATATGAATTAAAATACATCAAGGCCAAAGACAGCACAGGATAAAATACATCAACGTGGCAAGCAATTCAAATGTAGTTCCAGACACATACATAGCTGTAAAACTTGGCCGTGTTGTTTGACTCGGCCTTAACTCTAGCAAAAGGAAACCCGAATAATAGGTTAATTCTACCATAGAGCAAATACGGAACGGGATGCAGGGTCCACTAACTTACGTATTAAATGATGTGTTCTTATTACATTTGGAAAAACCGTTCAGTACTATTGCCGTCTATAAGCAATTTTTGGACCAACAGTTACTTCGATGCAAATTAGACCAGAAGCTATGCACTCCTATGAGGCCTAAAAAAAAAAGTTCGTTTACCCAAAAAGTGGGGAATGTAAACATTGCTATTTTGAAAAACATGTGGATTGGTCTTTCTAAAAATGCAATGTTGTCATTTCTATCATTTCTCTTTGTTTAGATATTGACCCCTAAAGTTACGCAATGTAAGACAGCCGTGGCGCCTTAAGTCATTACATTACATTACATTATTATTGCTTTAGGTCCAGCGGACTCTTCCGAGCCAAATCAGGACCGGACAACCCCCGATCCGCATAAAAGATCTGCTGAAACAACCCTAGTGGTAAAACCGAAAGCTCTCCACCAGCCAGTCACTTTACAATAAAGACATCCCATGCAGGGGACGGCTGAGGCTTCACCCCAACTTATCGAACCCCCTTTTACAAAAACAAAATAGAATACAAACATCATTATAAATTATCAACAAAACACATACACATAAAATGCCTACATTGCTAAATAATAACATCATAGGAAGCCCTAGTGACCACCTGGCAGAAAGCGTCCAATATTCCCAAGCTGATCCAACAGACCTCATACACAAACAAGGATTCTTGTCCCGGGAGAGTTTTCAAGAAAAAAGGTAGGAGACTGGTCTAGCGAAGAAAACGATAGTATAGCAGATTGATAGAAAAGAGCAGGAATGAGAAAGAGCAAATGAGAAAGACAGCGACAGTGGGAATTTAAAGCACTAAATTTCCAGAAAGTGGGGATACTATTTATACTGAATCCCCCGGCATCCCAACGGGGGCGAGGAGGGGGGGGGGGCCTTAAGTCATTGCCGTACTGATCAGAATAATACAAAATTTCATAACTTTTTGGTTGATTCATAGCTCTGTCACAATAACATATGATTTTATTTTAGATTGGGGTTTCAACCTGTTGAGTGTCATTTTTAGGAGGACCTTGCTGGGATGGCTGATGAGGTTGATTTTGTAATTTTCACGCTCCTGAATATTACCCTGTTTGGGAAGAGCGATGACATGGTGTAGGCCACTCCCCACTCTGCCAGATCTTGTTACAGATAATTTTTGTTGGAACTTATAATACAGATGGAGAAGATGATTTTGATCAAGATAAACATACTAGGACACTGATGAGTCAAGTGTAAACAGCATGAACATATTAGCTGTATTGCAAAGGAGACAGTGGGGTAAGAATTTTGTAAACGCTTTCACTGGAACGGCACAATGTTGACCATGTGTAAAACCTTATAATAAACTAAAGAACACACGGATGGTGAATTCCAGATCTGCTAAACATCTGTTTTGTGTAGGTTATGAATACAAGCACGGCTTACTTGCACTTTATAACTATCCATGGATGCTAACAAATTACAACATTTATTCAAGGTTAAACGTAATGTTGTTTTTATTTTCTTCTGCATTATAATGTATATAAAATAACCGAAAAATTTAAGTTTAAGCAACGTAATTAAAATAGCAAGGCTACAGGGTCTTAATGATTACTGTATACTATTAATAACATAGATTTCATTTCATTTATTAACTGCTTTATTTCATTTATTTTTTTAGTGGTTAACTGTTTATATGCAAATATTCTCTTCTTCTTCTTCTTCTTCTTCTTCTTCTTCTTCTTCTTCTTCTTCTTCTTCTTCTTCTTCTTCTTTTCTTCTTCCCCTGCTTCCTCACTAGTACGTGCTTTATGATACAATTTATAATATGGAATTTATCCCTTGCAGTGGAGTTTGAAGTTTTCTGGGATGACTCATAATTATATTGCATTTGTCGTGAAACTGCTTACGTGTTCTCTCTATCTCTTTGTCTTTGTCTTTCTCATTCTTTATCTCTTTTCTCTTCCCCCTGCTTCTTCATAAGTGCGTACTTTATATTTTTATCCCCCATTCCTTCACCCACCCCTTTTTATTTTTTTTTTAAATTTTATTTATATATTTATTCATTTATTCATTTTAATTTGATCTCTTTTTCTCGTTTATGTTATTAGTTAAAGATTTATTACTATCCTCATTCATCTCCCATCTTTGTTAAATTCATTTCATAAAAAGAAATTTAAACATGTGAAAAATAAAGTTT
>CM072520.1:62674118-62684118 GCA_036898135.1 Oncomelania hupensis
AGGTCGTAGGGGCACCACAGATGATCGCTTAACCAGCATACTCCATCTTTCTCTGTCCTCAGCAGCCCTGATGGCTTCGCTCAGTGTCAAACCAATCCATTCTCGAATGTTGTCATCCCACCTCTTTTTCGGTTTCCCTCTTCTTCTACCTCCTTGCACTAAGCCTTGCAGAATGGTCTTTGCAAGGCCTGATGATCTGGTGACGTGGCCATACCATCTGAGTTTCAGTTTCTTCACCACTGTGAGCAGGTCATCGTGTTGTCCAATGGCTTGTGTGATGGTCTGTCGGACTTCGTCGTTGGTGATGTGTTGGGTATAGGAAATGCCCAGAAGTCTTCTGTAGCACCTCATCTCCATGCTTTGTAGTCTTCGTTGGAGATCAGCTGTGAGGGCCCATGCTTCGCAAGCATATAGGAAGATGGAGATGACAAGGGATTCAAAACTCCATAGAAAACAAATTTGTTAAAACGATTATATTGTGGTGTAAAACTTCGTGGAATTACCAGATCAGTGTTAAGCACGCCACATAGTATAATATTAAACTGAAATAAAGAAAAATATTGTAAAAATGTGAATTGCATAGGTCATTAAACTGTATCACATTCGTCTATTTTTTTGTGTGCCAATTGATTTACAGACTATGAGTTCTATTGATAACATCAATGTTGATGAATATGTGAGAGTTAGGTCAGCAAAAGCTTAAACTGATTCTCCAGTAGCCCGGTTTCTTTGATTAGTGAATGTGATGTCGTGTGTGAGAGCGCACGTGTGCGTGAGGGAGTGCGTACGTGCGTCTTATCATTTCGATTAAGAAGACGTTAATAACCAACTAAGCAACCAATAATGATTAAAAAAAAATTAAAAATACACATATTCATATTTAGATAGAGGCAATGACGAAAAAGGTTAAGCTCAAAGACGACGTCGCACGCTTTTCAGTCGGCCAGCTTTGTGGGTGCTGGGGACCTATCTTTGTGCTGACGACGGTGGTCCAAGGTCAACAGTACGCAAAAGGTCACACAAACCACAAGGAGGAGGAAGATCATCACGCAAAGAACGATAATCACGTTCTGCAGTGGAGGTTTCTTCAGGCACTCCGCGGTTATTTCCCTTGTCGACTTGGATGCTTCAAAATGACAAACGGTAAACATACAATTCATTAATCAACGTCAACGACTAATGAATAATAAAATAGATAAATAGCTTAGAATTTAAGTGATGTCGATGACGGAGCACATGATGATGATGATGATGATGATGATGATGATGATGATGATGATGATGATGATGATGATGATGATTGCTGAAATAATTCTTGCGATGGCGGCGACGACGATAATGAAGACGACGACTATAATAAAGATGATAAATAAGATGACGAGTATAATGAATAATATTATGTTGAAACTGAAAAAGAAAACACTAGTGACCAAACATTCTACAAAACAAAAACGAAACAAAAAAAAAAGCAAAAAAACCCAACCAAAAAAACCTTCACTATGTTCATAACAGCAATGACGTTGACGAAGAGGACGATCACGGGCAGCGATGAAACAGACCATTGTGATGAAATTATCAATGATAACTGAAGACAACTGTTGCTACGACGATGAAAACGACGACGACCAGTAATATTTGAAGACAAGACTACCGTCGACGAAGAAGACAGTGACGACGATGGTGTTAGAACGATGACGACGACGACGATGATGATGATGAAGATGGTGATGATGATGATGATTATGATGACGACAATGATGACGATGATGATGATAACCACCTCCACATCTTTTTCCCTGTGCTCACTTTTGTCATCGATGAGATCATCGAAAATGGCGACGTTGACGTAACGGGTGACAACAACGTCCGACAATTCTGCGTCATCGGTGGCGTCACCTGGAACTTGACGCTTCTTTCTGATTGAATCAGCTCGCTCACACTCGTCCTTTTTGAAATCATCATCATCATCATCATTATCATTATCATCATCATCATCATCATCATCATCATCATCATCATCGTCATCATCATCATCATCATCATCATCATCATCATCAGAAGAAGAAGAAGAAGAAGAAGAAGAAGAAGAAGAACAACAACAACAACAACAACAACAACAACAACAACAACAACAACAACAACAATGTAGGCCGCTCTAGCCGAGTGAGGAAAGCAATGACGGCTTGGCGGGCGATCAGAAAGAGAAGAAAGAATGACACACAGACAAACAAACAAACAAACAAACACACACACACACACACACACACACACACACACACACACACACATACACACACACACACATACACACACACACACCCACACCTACACACCCACACACGCCCACACACACGCACCCACACACATCCACACACACACACACACACACACACACATTTTTGTTGAAACGACGTTCTGATGACTGTTGTGAAAAAAAAAACCAGGGATTATTTTGACACACTTTACATTTCTTTGACATTATTTTGACATTTTCCAATTTTTGAACCTATCCCTAACCCTAACCCCTAACCCTAACCCTTAACCTAACCCTAATCCTAAAACAGCTCTAACTCAACGGAGCACTATTTTGACGTCAAAATAGTGCGGCCTTCCAAAAACGTCAGAAGAAACCATGTGGAGTTTCATGTGTGTGTCATCAGATCGTCGTTTCCACATCCCCCCCCCCCCCCCCCCCCCACACACACATTTTTGTAAAAACGACATTCTGATGACTGTTGTGAAAAAAACAGGGATTATTTTGACACACTTTTCATTTTTCGTGACATTATTTTGACATTTCAAATTTTTGAACCTATCTCTAACCCTAACCCCTAACCCAAACCCTAACCCTTAACCTAACCCTAAGCCTAAAACAGCTGCAACTCTACCGGAACCCTATTTTGACGTCAAAATAGGGCAGCCTTCCAAAAAAGTCAAAAGAGACCATGTGGAGTTTCATGAGTGTGTCACTGTAACGTCGTTTCTACATGCCCACACACATACACACACACACACACACACACCCACACACACATATAGGTCACAAATGAGGTAATTTTAGAATGTAGGAGTAGGAAATTACTTTTTTGACGGAAAGAACGCAAATTTCTTCTAGAAATGTAAGAATCTAAGTCAAAATTGGCTCTTTCCGGCTCAAAAGTTGACCTACTTCGTCTCCTAGAGGCGACGAAATAGGTCGATTTTTGCTTCAAACTTTACCGAAAATTGGCTGGATTTTCTCCGTCCCGGATAGTGCACTCCTCTGTACTTAAAACACTCTTTTGCACTACAACTGCACTCCCATGCACTAAAAAAAGCACGCCCGCGTACTTAGAAACAAATGAGGAACGGAAGACAAACGAGGAACGACAACATTACCCCAGTTATCACTAAAAAAGTAAATTCTGTGTCTCATTTTTGTGGTTTTACAACCTCACACACACACACACACACACACACACACACACATACACACCCATACACACACACACTCACACACACACACACACACACACCCACACACACACAACACTGCATTTTAGACTATAAAGAAAAAGAAGGAGAAAAGTGAGAAGAAGAAGGAAGAGGAGGATTATGGAGAAATGAGGCCTGTTTTTAAAGATGGCGACGCTCGTGTGTTAGGCGAGCGAGTGCCAGTTACATAAATACATCAATTGATGCATTAGACCTATCCTATCCTGTCTTATCCTATCCTACCATATCCTATCCTATCCCGTAACTCGAAAGTCGTTGGGGTACCACAGATGATCTGACCTGCCTCCTTGCACCGCGCCTTGCAGAAGGGTCTTTGCAAGGCCATATGCTCTGGTGACGTTGCAATACCATCGGAGTTTCCGTTTCTTCATTACTGTGAGCATGTTATCGTGTTGTCTAGTGGCTTGTGTGAAGGTCTGTTGGACTTCGTCGTTGGTGGTGTGCTGGGTATAGGAGATGCCCAGATCTCTTCTGTAGCACCTTATCTCCATACGTTGTATTCTTCTTTGTAGATCTGCTATGATGGTCCATGTTTTCGCAAGCGTATAGGAAGGTGGAGATTACAAGGAAGCGCAGCAATGGGCTTCAACCTTGTCAGGGCAGCAGTTGTTTGTGCGATCTTGGATAGGACATCCTGTCGGGACACATTGTCTGATACAATGGCTCATAAATATGATACATAATTCACTGTGTTGAGGAATTGGCCTTGGGCCTTGATATCCGTGTGGATGTCCTTGGTGTTGTTGGTCATTATTTTGGCCTTCTCTGCACGTATTTTCATTCCAAAGGCTCTGGAGGTGTCAAGACTCTGTGCCAGCTGTTCGAGTTCTTGTTCCTCTCCAGCCAATCCATCAATGTCATCTGCAAAACGTAGATTGGGGATTGCTCTACCGACCCCTGTGCTGACTCTACCTTCGTGATCTGCAAGAGCATCTGACATGATGCACTCTAGAAAGATGTTGATGAGTGTTGGAGAGAGCAGGCATCTTGACGCACACCGATGGTCGTTCTGACCAGTTCCCGATGTCGCTGATGTGGAGGATTGCACTGTCATAAAGGCTTTTGATGACTTCAATAATTTTAGGGCTGATGTTGAACACTCTCATAGTTGCCCACAGAGCTGCATGCCGGACTCGGTCAAACGCCTTCTCGAAGCCTACAAAAACATTATATAGATGTTGTTGGTGCTGTAAATATTTCTCGCAGATCATTCTAAGGTTAAAAGTCTGTTCAGTGGTACTTCACCCTGTCCTGAATCCTGTTTGTTCTTTAGCTATGATTTGTTCAGCTTGGGATTTCAACCTGCTGAATATTATTTTCAGGAGGACATTGCTGGGATGGCTGATGAGGCTGATGGTGCAGTCATTTTCACACACCTGAAGATTACCCTGTTTGCGAAGCATGATGACAAGCGACTGGGTCCATGCTATTGGCCACTCCCCACTTTGCCAGATCTTGTTACCGATAATGGTGAGGGCGTCAATCACTGCATCTCCTTTTGCTTGACAGATTATTTGTTTATAAGGAAGGTGGTTAGGAGATAGGGCACGGTTCCCTCTAGTTACATATCTGTGTCGGATCTGGGGACTCGGCGGGTTTGTTAGGGCAAATTACGGATTGAAATAGCTATTATTAATATTACGGAATGGAGGTGGCAGTTAGTTGACGATTTTGTTGTTTTGGTCTCGTGTTGCTGATTTCGTGTTTCGGGAATTGAACGATTCCCGCTTGACACATATTCAATATCGTTGACAGTACATTCACATTAAATCATTTAAGATAGAACATGCTTGATGTTCAAAACCTTGGTACATTTTAAGTAGGAGTTTCAGCTAGTCAAATGATTGTATGTAAATTAATTGTTGTTGGTAGTGGTGGTTTAAAATCACTATGTGTACAGACCTTACAATATATAAATGAATGAATAGAATGAAGCTAGCAGCCTTGAGTTACTCTTCAAGTGGATAAGAGCGCTGTAAGAGGACATAGACTTCATGTCATTTACCGGCGTAGGTGGAGCACAGGACTGGTGATAGCCGCCACACAGTCGAACGGTACAAGTGAAGTGAAGCTGGTTACGACGGTTGATGGACCCGGCCGTGAACATCACAGCCTTCACCTGTACATACATGTAGGATAAGTCATCATCATCATCATCATCATCATCATCATCATCATCATCATCATCATCATCATCATCATCATCATCATCATCAATCATCATCATCATCAATCATCATCATCATCAATCATCATCATCATCAATCATCATTATCATCAATCATCATCATCATCAATCATCATCATCATCATCATCATCATCATCATCATCATCATCATCATCATCATCATCATCATCATCATCATCATCATCATCATTATTATCATCAGTATCATCCCGTTTAAAATATTGCGACATATTTATTTGTATATTTATTTCGTTTTGTTTTTTTGAAATTAGTAATTATCCAACTGTGACAAACGAAGAGAGATTGTAAATAAAAAGAACACCTTACAGAGAGCTGATGCCTACCGAAAAATCAACACTGACATACAAAGAGGCATGCGCACAGCAAAGGAGAACTGAATAGAAGATCAATGCCAGGAAATAGAGGATAGTCTGAAAAAGAACAACAGCAAGAAAGCCCACCAAACTGTGAAGCGGCTGACAAGTGTTAAACAGCTCAAGGTCTCCATGATCCAGAGCACGTCCGGCATATGCCTTACAGAAGAACAAGATGTCTTGTAGATGGACAGAGTACTGCTCTGACATTTACAACCACACACCAAACGGAGACGCTACAGTTCTAGCATGTCCCCAGAATAGAGAAGAAGAAACCCTCCCAATTCTCCGAGAAAAAGTTGAGGCAGCAGTGCAATCGCTGAAGAAGGGGAAATAAGCGGGAGTGGACAACATACCCGCGGAATAGCTTCAAACAGGAGAAGAAGCGATGATTGACGCCCTTGCCATTATCTGTAACATGATCTGGCAGAGTAGGGAGTGCCCTACACCATGCAGGAGGAGAAGCGATGATTGACGCCTTCAACATTATCTGTAACATACACCATGGACCAAGTCGCTTGCCATCACTCTTCTCAAAAAGTGTAAAATTTACCGCACCATCAACCTCATCAGCCATCCCAGCAAGGTCCTCCTGAAAATAATACTCAACAGGTTGAAATCCCTAGGTGAACAAATAATAGCTGAGGAACAAGCAGGATTCAGGGCAGGGTGAAATACCACTAAACAGATTTTCAACCTCAGAATAATCTGCGAGAAATACCTACAGCACGAACAGCATCTATGTCATGTGTTTGTAGACTTCAAGAAAGCGTTTGATCGAGTCTGGCATGCAGCTCTGTGGGCAACCATGAGAGTGTACAATATCAGCAATAAAATTATTGAAGTCATCAAAAACCTGCATGGTAAGGCTATCAGTGTAGTCCTCCACAACAGCGCCATCGAAAACTGGTTCAGAACAACAAATCGGTGTGCGTCAAGGATGCCTACTCTCTCCAACATTCTTCAATATCTTCCTAGTGCGCATAATGTCAGATGCCCTTGCAGGTCACGAAGGCACAGTCAGGAAGAGGGTAGGGCAATCCCTAATCTTCCTTTTGCGGATGACATTAAACAAGAACTTGAACAGCTTGTACAGAGGCTTGACACCACCTCTAGATCCTGTGGAATGGAAATAACCGCAGAGAAGACCAACATGATGACCAACACCACCAATGGCATCAATACGGATTCACAGTTCAAAGCCAATCCCTCAACACAGTGCATAGTTTCAAATATTTAGGAGCCATTGTATCAGACAATGGGTCCCGACAGGAAGTCCTGTTCAGGTTCGCACAAACAACTGCGGCCCTGACAAGATTGAAACCCATTTGGAAAGACAGGGTCATCAGTCTTCATTCCAAAGTAAGGCTGCTGTGCTCCCTTGTCATCTCCATCTTCCTATACGCTTGCGAATCATGGACTATCACAGCAGATCTACAACGAAGAATACAAAACATGGAGATGTGGTGCTACAGAAGACTTCTGGGCATTTCCTATACGCAGCACATCACCAAATACGAAGCCCGACGGCCCATCACACAAGCCATTGGAAAACATGATGACATGGTCACAGTGGTGAAGAAACGGAAACTCCGATGGTATGGTCATGTCACCAGAGCATCAGGTCTTGCAAAGGCCAACCTCGTACCTGTAAGGCGCGGGGCAAGGAGGAAGAAGAAGAAGGAGACAGATAAAGAGGTGGGAGGACAACATTTGAGAATGGACTGGTTTGAAAGTGAACGAAGTCATGAGGATTGCTGAGGACAGAAAAAATGGAGTAACATATCTAAACGATCATCTGTGGTACCCCACGACTTTCGAGTTACGTGAGAAGATGAATAGTTATTCAACATCAGCCTAAAGCATAACGATGACCATCATCATCATCATCATCATCATCATCATCATCATCATCATCATCATCATCATCATCATCATCATCATCATCATCATCATCATCTTTGTCATCATCGTCGTTTTCATCAATCATCATCCTCATCACCATGTTCTTCCTCCTCCTCCTCATCATCATAATTATCACGTATAAGGGATTGCGACATATTTATTTATTTATTTATTTATTTATTTATTTATTTATTTATTTTTTTAAATAATTTATTTTGTTAGTTTTTTAATTAGTTATCTAACATTTGCTAAACGCATAAGCATGACTAACCGGAACGGTGTGGATGGTACTGCCGTTGACGTCAGAGCTGACCAGGACACTGACGTTACCTGCTGTGATGACGTTGTTCACAGCACACCTGCCATAAAATAAAGCAGTTATGTTTTTATAGCCTTTTAAACGGAAAGAAGTGGATACGAAGTTGCGGGCTTTGGCCACGTATATTAGACCTACTCAGGCTGAAGCAGTTGTACCCGTGTATGAAGTAACGGGGGGCGGGATGAGGGTAGAGATGAAAACGGGTGGGTAACCAGATTAGTTAGTTGCGAGAGGCTTGACTTTCATGGGACAGAGTTTAGGTTAAATAAGGGTGAACAAACAAAATCCTGTTGCTACGAAAAAGAAAACGATTTGAAGTACGTTTATACCACAATTCAACATAATCGCCACAGCTGATTTTGATATATTGAGCAAAACCGTGGTTTGCTACAAAATGACCCTAGTGACCCTGGCTACAAAATGACCTTAGTGACCCTGGCTACAAAATGACCCTAGTGACCCTGGCTACAAAATGACCTTAGTGACCCTGGCTACAAAATGACCTTAGTGACCCTGGCTACAAAATGACCCTAGTGACCCTGGCTACAAAATGACCCTAATGACCCTGGCTACAAAATGACCTTAGTGACCCTGGCTACAAAATGACCCTAATGACCCTGGCTACAAAATGACCCTAGTGACCCTGGCTACAAAATGACCTTAGTGACCCTGGCTACAAAATGACCCTAGTGACCCTGGCTATCAAATGACCTTTATAGTAGATCCAATATGATGCTACAAAATGACCTTAGTGACCCTGGCTACAAAATGACCTTTATAGTAGATCCAATATGATGCTACAAAAGGCAGGCCACTTGGTTCTTGCGATATAAAATGACATTAGTGACCTTTACCTTTATAGTAGATCCAATATGATGCTACAAAATGACCTTAGTGACCCTGGCTACAAAATGACCTTTATAGTAGATCCAATATGATGCTACAAAAGGCAGGCCACTTGGTTCTTGCGATATAAAATGACATTAGTGACCTTTACCTTTATAGTAGATCCAATATGATGCTACAAAATGACCTTAGTGACCCTGGCTACAAAATGACCTTTATAGTAGATCCAATATGATGCTACAAAAGGCAGGCCACTTGGTTCTTGCGATATAAAATGACATTAGTGACCTTTACCTTTATAGTAGATCCAATATGATGCTACAAAATGACCTTAGTGACCCTGGCTACAAAATGACCTTTATAGTAGATCCAATATGATGCTACAAAAGGCAGGCCACTTGGTTCTTGCGATATAAAATGACATTAGTGACCTTTACCTTTATAGTAGATCCAATATGATGCTACAAAATGACCTTAGTGACCCTGGCTACAAAATGACCTTTATAGTAGATCCAATATAATGCTACAAAAGGCAGGCCACTTGGTTCTTGCGATATAAAATGACATTAGTGACCTTTACCTTTATAGTAGATCCAATATGATGCTACAAAATGACCTTAGTGACCCTGGCTACAAAATGACCTTAGTGACCCTGGCTACAAAATGACCTTTATAGTAGATCCAATATGATGCTACAAAAGGCAGGCCACTTGGTTCTTGCGATATGGCTACAAAATGACCTTTATAGTAGATCCAATATGATGCTACAAAAGGCAGGCCACTTGGTTCTTGCGATATAAAATGACCTTTATAGTAGATTCAATATGATGCTACAAAAGGCAGGGCACTTGGTTCTTGCGATATAAAATGAC
>CM072520.1:62689118-62759118 GCA_036898135.1 Oncomelania hupensis
AAGTCCACACAAGTCAACTACTGTATGGGATGTAGTAGTAGTGTAGTGTATCTTTAGTTAAGTCCACACAAGTCAACTACTGTATGGCATGTAGTAGTAGTGCATCTTTAGTTAAGTCCATACAACATTAAAGTCGAAGAAGACTAAAACACCCTTAATATGGCTGGTGGCGAGAGATTGATGTACCACATTTGTGAGATTCAGTTCCTACTGGGATATGCGTTTATATAAGTCTAGATGAACTGGAGGTGTTTGATCTGTTTCAAGCAAGTGATTCAATTGCAAACGCTGACCTGTCTCAGGCCTGAAGAAGTCAATCCATTACTTTATATTTTCTGGCATCTCTTCCCATGTCGTTTTTTGGTGCCAGCCTTCTTTAAGCGTTTCGATGAGAGAGATTACATTGTAACACTTTGCTCTGATTTCAGTATACAAGGTTGCGTCTCTTCACTGTAGAACTAACTGATAAAATTTCTGGCATTATAGAGGACTGCGACATTGCTTCATACAAACTGGTCGCATATCCGTGTTATATAAACCATAAAGCAATAAAACAGTTAATGAATAAAATATTGATTTAATTGAACAGTCGTCCAATTCGCATTGGATAGAATTTGCAACAGCTTTTGAAATGCCATTACCCGTGAAAACCAAGCAACCCAGAAAAAAACATAACCCATCTCAACAGCTGACTAGTGTAACAGTTTGTCCTCAGTATCCAGTTACTTCCAGTTCCAGTACAAATATTAACGCTAAAAAGTCCTAATGTTACAAAATAGGATTCCTACAAGGAGTCTAGGACTTTCCCCCCAGACATTTCCCCCACCATCTCCCCCCTGCCTTTCCCCCCTGGATATTTCCCCCCCCCCCCAGTATTTTTCCCCCATGGATATTTCCCCCTGTTGCTCAATTTAAAAACACACAATAGTAATGCCAATCTTGGCAGACAAGACTCATAAAATGTATATGCTCCTCAAATATTCGATAAATTAAGTGTCCAATTAAATGGTATAGTAATCAATAAAGTTTTAAAATATATATATGCTAAATTAACTACAACGATATTACTTCAAGTTGTCAATTAAACCTGATAACGTAATAGTACGACCTCACAGATTTAGGTTATGGGCAATACCACGCAGGAACTCCATGCTGTCTCGATTTCCATAGTCGGCGACGATATTCTGAATCCGCCCATTGCAGTCGCGATACTTCTTTCGCCGTGGCTCTGTTACATGACCACCAAGAGCTTGATCAATGATGGTGTTCAGTAGGCCATGTTCTCTCTTGAGAACATTGATAAATCGCCACAGATTAGGATGATTAGCACCAACAGCAGTTTGCATCTTCTTGTTCTTGTTCTTCTTGTTCCAGCCTTCGACACTGTTGTTGGTACGTGGTAGTCATCCCTGACGCGACTGTTGATGTTCCAAACTGCATGAGGAAATAATGGAGTAGCTCGGTTGTTGCGTGTTCGTCTTCTCCCAATGTAGTTGTCTTCGAAATAATCCATAACCTGCAGCACGTCGGCGTCGGCTGTGGATTCCTGCAGGTTGTCGAAAACATCCAAAAGATCTTCAAGAGGAACAAATGCGAGAGCTGGTATCATCCTGATCGACAATGAGAATTCTGTAGTTTCTTGATATTTTTGTTGAAATCCAAGAAGCTGAACTTTCCTGTAGATGCATTGTGACAGATGATAAAAGCAGCCTTGTAGCTGAACGTCTTCAAATATCTCGCAAATCGAATTCATTGCTGCTTTCTCGTAATCCATCATAACTGACGATAGTTTATGTTAGGAATCAATGCCATGATTTGCTGAAACAACCTACGATAGGTTTCAGTTGTTTTGTTTGGTAGTAGACAGTAAAGGCAAGCAATAATGTTACCGCTGACAAGCGCATGCACAGTATACAGCTGAAAGAACAACTCAGGTACGACAGAGAAGGTGCCATCCATAAACCAGTTAGGAGATTCAGCTAGTAATGTAACGGTACGATTAGTGCCGAAAATCAAGATTCCGTTGTTATCTCCAATGCCACTGTTAAACAATAGAAAATTTTCGCCACTAGCTAAAGTCTTGTATTCATAAGGTAAATCAACAGTTGCTCGATCAGTTGGGATCGCTTGTGGTGCCCCAGATGCCTGAGGAACTCTTCTTACTTGTCGTCGAATGTGGCGTAGCTGTACCATCTGAATTGCAGCTCCCTGACTGATATTTTGCATTTCACGACCGAGAATCTGTTGCGGTGCCTCTTCTGTTTCTCGTGCTCTCTTCCTAATGTTACGTCTAACTGTCAATACTTCACACCTCGCTGAATCTGGTGCATGCGTGTGATCATGCAACAGGGCTGAGCTTTAACGTTCGCCAACTCGCCAATGGCCCCTAAAAATAGTGTGTGGCGAGCTCGATTTGGGATACCATTCGCCCGGCTGGCGACTTGAAAATACCGCCAGTGGTAGAGATTCTGTACCTGTACACGGACTTTTGACTTGCAATGTAAAACAAAACACGCGCCAACCGCTTCTGCAGTCAGCACCGGAGACCCGTTCCGATGCATGCTAGGAAGTTAGGTAACACTAGCAAAGCGAGGGATTTGCGAAGTAAAAATAGCCTTTTCTCGCGAGACTTTCTTCTTTCCCTCGCCGCGAAACGCTACTGCCCTGCGAGATCCTAGCCTTCTTGCTTCCTTGCGTGTATCGGAACGAGTCTCTGACTTCCTTGATGAGTCACGCGAGACTTGCCGTACTTTCGATATTCCCCATTCTCAGTCTTTTGTCAATCTCGAACGATGTGGCGCTTTTTAAGCGGTGTCTCGGAGCCTCCAGCAAAAAAAATAAAGTCCGAAGAAGAAAAAAAACAGCAGAATAAGAAATACGAAGAAGAGAAGCGAGAACATAGAAATGTCTCAGTCTAGGGGAGATGAGGGAGGGAGACAAGAAGAGGAAAAAAAAGACAGAGAAGTTGAAAGTAATGATGAATATGATGATGCAGATGAAGAAGAACTGTTGGAGAGTCTGAGTGCTCAGGTAGATGATGATGATGACTTAGCTGGCCTGAAGAAGGAACACCCAAGCTCCTTCAAGTTTTGGAACATTGAGGAGGAGGATATCGATGATGAATAAATTATACAGTGCTTGTTTTAAAAAATGAAACAGTGTTGTTGAAATTTATCTTGTTTATTAGCTGCAATAGTTATACAGTTTTAAAAATATGACCGTGCTTTCAATCAAGAGGTCTGGCAACCTGAGAAATATTTTGGCAACTTCAACTTCCCAGGTTAGGAGCCCGGCTGGCTCCTTAGCCTGGCTTGCTAAATCTCAGCCATGTGCAATGACCCAATAACTGCCTCATCCTTAACTTTAATCTTCGCTTTGCACTCGGACAGGTCTCTACCACGTCCACGTCGTTTCTCGCATTCATAACTAATTATTCCATCAGCGAGGTTCATATCCATTGTATATAATCTTGAGCTCTCCTCGAATACTTACAACTTTGTGCATGATTACTGTGATAGAAAATTGTTATTATTTCTATTCTGGTCATCAAATAACTTGTCTGGCTTTATATATACATCATGTTGAGGGATGAACTGGAACAGAAACCTTGCCCGTTACAGCTGTGATAAGAGATCAATAGGTAATTATTGCATGCCTGAGTTGAGATCCATACAGTGAAGGTGAATCTAGTTAAATTATTGAGAACACTGAAATTTCTAGTTTTCAGTTGTGTAAAATAAAATAAACAAGCAAACCAATCAACCAATATAATAATAATAATAATAATAATAATAATAATAATAATAATAATAATAATAATAATAATAATAATAATAATAATAATAATAAAAGTAATGATGACGATGATGTTTGGGCACTGAATACATGTAGAATAGACGCAACGTTTACCGGCGTGTCGTAAGAGGCGACTAACAGGGGTGATGTCAGCACGGCGTCACTCGGTGAAGTCTTCTACACAGACGTCACCGGCCAGGACGGAGGAACCTCATGATACTACAGGTTCAACGACCACATGCTCGGGGCCAAGGCGAGCCACACTGTATTAGTGGATTTCGGCTGTGGCCAACAGCCTGGAGAGGATTGGGCCTTGCCAGGGCTTTCTTGCCCAAGACACACCAAATGATGAAAAAAAGACTCAATCCATACCGGACTGTCGTCGCCCGGGTCACCAAGGACTACGCCTTTCGTTGGCCGCCAGGACGGAGGTGATAAGTGTGCTACTGATGGACAACTTAGCAGGATTCGCACGAGAGGCAACATCGTCAAAGGAACATGGAATGTCAGGACCCTAACTGCGGAGGGAAAATTAGAAGAACTGGCCCACGAGCTGGACCACTATCGATAGAACAATTTAGGTATTGGCTGTCATGGCAAAACTGTGGAAGAGGGGTGTGGTAACCATGTTTTTTCCGAAAACGGACAAACAGGTCACTCTGCAGACCACTAGGGCAAGAAATTGAATAATGTATAGCACGTGCTGGGAGAGTGAATCGTTGTTTTCGAGCCTTATTAACCAATCGTTGAGCTCAGATTGGGAAACATATAGCTGAAATGTGGCTGGGACAATCATCGTTACTCAGAACTTGGGGGTAGACGGATCGTAGGAGGTGATCAGGAGGAAGCCAGGTCGGGGAGAAATTAAGCCGTGGAACCGTTATAGAGAAGCAAGGTTGCTCTCACCTGTTTGTAGAGCGTCATCGGGCGTTATTATGGGATGTTTCAAGGGAAAAATCTCTTATCACAAGTCGGTAAGTGAGATTCGACCACTGTAATCCTGTCTCTAATGATCTTCAATGAGAGAATGGGGAGAAAAAAACAACTATTTAGGGAGGGTATGTATTAAAAACGTATGTAAGAGAATGTGGAATGTAAATTGTATGTCCTTAAACTTTTATTAAAATATATTATTATTATTATTATTATTATTATTATTATTATTATTATTATTATTATTATTATTATTATTATTATTTTATCTAGCAACGTTTTTATGTTAAAGTGCATTTTGTTGTAAATAATATTATGATGAGCTAAAGCAGTCAGCTAGACTCAGGAGAGAGAGAGAGAGAGAGAGAGAGAGAGAGAGAGAGAGAGAGAGAGAGAGAGAGGTGAGATGTAAATTGTATAAAGACAATATAAACGAAACAAATGTGTGTTACATATTGTGGAATTGTTATGATGGTTGCATTTTGTATAATTGTATGAGTGTTGTGAAATGGAAAAACTGTGTATATAAAAAAACATGTACATTTTGCTTCAGGAGAGGAGGTGAGTCCTGCCTCAACCCAACGCCGCGAAGTTGTGGAGGAGGATCCATTGCCGTTTCCCGATGGAGACCTTGCAGAGCTGTGTGTGCTGCAGTTTATTATCCCTTTCTATCGGGAAACTCTGGGCCGCCTCCCCCGGGGAAGGCATTGTCGCATCCAGTGGCGCGCCCAAACCCAACCTACCTAACATTATTTGTGAATTTTTGGAATGTTTGCTGGGGGAGCAAACCGGAGTACCCGGAGAAAACCCCCGAGACGTTGTCCGAGTCGAAAGTAAATAATATTCGGAGAAACATAACGCCCAGATGCTGGCTCGAACCCACACCTGTCAGGCGCCATTGGTTTCTGGCTTGTGGACAAGGCACGTTAGTCCCGCCTTAGCCCACTTGGCCACAACGCTGCTACGTGGCTACTCCGGCTCAGCCCTGCCGACCAGAGATCGTCGGTGCCATTATTACCAGGGCCCAGGCCAAGAGAGACAAGACGTCTACGCCACTGAAGTTCGCCGACAGCTCTAAAGCTGCCATCGTGGACAACGATAAGCTGATCCAGCTCGAGGAAGCTGATAGCACTTTAAACAAGTACAGGAACCGCCAAGACCACGTGACCAAGGGCAGTGGCACTGTCTATTTCGAGGTGAAGGCCAAGATCCTGTACAGAATCTTCCAGCACCCGAGGGTCAACGGAGGTAAACCACTACGTCAAGTATTGGTACCGTTACCCATAAGGCGCCAAGTGATGAAAGAAGCACATGACTCAATCGTGGGAGGTCACCTGGGCATCAATAAAACGTCGGACAGAATCCAGGCGGTGTTCTACTGGCCAGGACTTCATGCGGACGTCAGCCGTTTCTGCCGATCATGTGACGTTTGCCAGAAGACCATACCTCGAGGAAGGGTCCCGAAAGTGCCTATGCAGAGGATGCCTTTGATCGACCGACCTTTCAAGAGGGTGGCCTTGGACCTAATCGGCGAAATAAAACCTCCGATTGAAGAAGGTCACCGGTGGGTACTGACCTTAGTGGACTATGCGACTCGGTACCCAGAAGCAGTGCCTCTGAAGAAGATTGACACTGAAACTGTAGCAGAGGCACTGGTGGACATGTTCAGCAGACTCGGAGTGCCTGAAGAAATTTTGACAGACCTAGGGACGCAGTTCGTCTCTGACTGCATGGAGGAGGTTAACAGACTGCTGAGCATCCGGCATTTGACTACGACACCCTACCATCCAATGTGTAACGGGCTCGTCGAGAAGTTCAATGCTACGCTAAAGTCCACCCTGAAGAAACTGTGCAGCGAGCAGCCCAGACAATGGCATCGCTACATCAACGCCTTACTTTTCGCCTACAGAGAAGTGCCGCAGGAGTCCACCGGCTTTTCTCCGTTCGAGCTGCTATACGGAAGAACCATCAGAGGGCCGATGCACATCCTGAAAGAACTGTGGACGATAGAAGTAGACACCCCCTAGGTAAAGAACAGCTACCAGTACGTGTTTGAGCTAAAGGAGAAGCTGGAGCAGACTCTCGAAATAGCCAGGGAAAATCTGAAGTAGTCCCAGGACTGTGGGAAGCACTACTATGATCGGAGGGCTGTGAACAGAAAGTTTAAACCTGGCAACAAAGTACTAGTGCTGCTACCTACCGACCACAATAAGTTGCTGATGCAGTGGAAAGGCCCGTACGAAGTGGCGACCGTGGTGGGGATCAACGACTACAAGTTGAAAGTCGGCCAGCATTCCAAGATATATGACGCCAACCTCCTTAAGCTGTACGTGGAAAGGCCATCAGAGACTGTACACGCAGCAACAGCAGCTGTGATCGACGACAGCTTTGACAGCGAGGAACTGTTGGAACTCGGAAACTTCCACAGCAAAGAAGACATCAATGATGTTAAGCTAGGACCACGCTTGACGGAAGGTCAAAAGATGGAGCTCAAGGACCTTATGGGCGAATTTCCCCATAGCTTCAGCGATGTCCCAGGCTCTACGACTTTGGTCGAACATGAAGTCCACCTCACTTCAAATATTCCCGTTCGATCCAAACCCTTACCGATCCCTTTCAAGGCCCGTGAATCCTTGAAGAAAGACATCGACGAGATGCTGAAGACGGGCATCATCAGGGAGTCCAGTTCCCTCTACGCATCCCCTGTCGTGGTCGTGAAGAAAAAGGACGGGAGCAACAGAGTATGCATCGACTACAGGAAGGTTAATAAGATCACCGTCTTCGACCCTGAGCCGATGCCTACTGCAGCAGACCTCTTCCGCCAATTATAGGGGAGCAAAATATTCTCGAAGATTGACCTCAGCAAGGGTTACTGGCAAGTCCCCGTGCGTCAACTGGACATACCAAAGACGGCTTTTATAACTCCTGATGGGACGTACGAGTGCCTAAGGATGCCCTTTGGCATGGTCAACAGCGGAGCTACCCTGAAGAGAGGAATGAGGAAGATGCTCAAAGGGATGGACAACGTCGTATGTTACTGGGACGACCTGCTAGTCCACACCCACACCTGGTAAGAGCATTTTGCAGACCTTGAGGGAGCTGTTCCACCGTCTCACAGAAGCCAACTTGACCGTGAGACCCAGCAAGTGCATTCTGGGAGCTGACAACGTCGACTTCATCGGACGTTCGATGGAAGAAGGAGACAACCGAGGATGCACTTACGCCAGGAAAGCCCATGAAATCACTGTCTTTAACCCTGGGCCGATGACAGACTTGCAGATGAAAACCATTGACTGTGTGGATGGACTGGGCACATTGACAGTGTTCAGACAGACTGAAATAAGTTTTATTTCTGGACTTTGTTTGTGCATTACGTTTCAACGTTGTTGAAAGAAATTAGGTACATTTCTTCTTGAGTGGGGGGTTATGTTACGTTGAAACGCAAAGGATAGTATGTCTGAAACGAGCACGATAGATTTAATCGTTTCGCTTTGCAAAGTATTCAATAATAGAGTGTATTTACCTTTGATTTGAGTTTGCGTTGTTGTTAGAAGAAGCTTTGTATAACGTTGATAATTTTTGTTAGTCGATATTATTGGAGAATTCTCTAGATCTGCTTGTTTACTATCGATCGAAGTTTCGCGATATTTGAGAACATTCTTGGACAGAAAGGGAAATTGTAAGACAGCCATGACGAATTTATTTATGATTGGTTATAATTGCGTCATACGCGATCGTTCCACCGTGTTCTGGAGTAGAGAAAAACTATATATTCGATGCTCTGTGTGAGGGAGAGTGTTGATAGTTGAGAACTGAAAAAAAAAGTGGAAAGAGAGGAGAGTGAAAAGGCTATTGTATGCAGTTGTTGATGTACGCTGAATCAAGTTTGAAAACTTTATACGACGACTCCTGACTTGTTGACGATTGAACGGGTTGCGTGGATAAACGAATCTGAGCTACACTCATCAATACTTCAGCATTGGGGCTGAATCAACTACTGATAGAACACCAACATCATTCGAGTGTAACAGGAGGAGAAGCGATGATTGACGACTTGAACATTATCTGTAACAAGATCTGGCAGAGTGGGGATTGGAATTCACAATGGACCCAGTCGCTTCTCATCACTCTTTCCAAAAAGGGTAACCTTCAGGAGTGTGAAAATTACCGCTCCATCAGCCTAATCAACCATCCCAGCAAGGTCTTCCTGAGAATAATACTCCAAAGGTTTAAACCCCAATCTGAAAAAGAGCAAGCAAGATTCAGGGCAGGGCGAAGTACCACTGAACAGATTTCCAACATCAGAATCATCTGAGAGAAATACCTACAGCACCAACAACATCTATATCATGTGTTTGTAGACTTCAAGAAAGCGTTTGACCGAGTCTGGCATGCAGCTCTGTGGGCAACCATGATAGTGTACAATATCAGACCTAACTTTATTGAAGTCATCAAAAGCCTGTATGACAAGGCTACCAATAAAATCCTCCACAACAGCGCCATCGGAAACTGGTTTAGAACAACAATCGGTGTGCGTCAAGGATGCCTACTCTCTCCAACACTCTTCAACATCTTCCTACAGCGCACCATGTCAGATGCCCTTGCAGATCACGAAGGCACTGTCAGCATAGGAGGTACGCAATCTCCAACCTCCGTTTTGCGGATGACATTGATGGATTGGCTGGAGAGGAACAAGAACTTGAACAGCTGGTACAGAAGTTTGACACCACCTCCAGAGCCTAAGGAATGGAAATAAGTGGAGAGGAGACCAAAATGATGACCAACAACACCAGTGGCATCATCATGGACATCAAAATCCAAGGCCAATCCCTCAACACAGTGGATAGCTTCAAATATTTAGGAGCCATTGTATCAGACAATGTGTCCCAACAGGAAGTCCTCTCCAGGATCGCACAAACAATTACTGCCCTGGCAAGGAAGGTTAAAGCCCATTTGGAAAGACATGACCATCAGTCTACATTCCAAGGTAAGCCTGCTGCGCTCATGTGTCATCTCCATCTTTATATACGCTTGCGAAACATGGACTCTCACAGCAGATCTACAACGAAGAATACAAAGCATGGAGTTGAGATGCTACAGAAGACTTCTGGGCATTTGCTATACCCAGCACATCACCAACAACGAAGTCCGACAGACCATCACACAAGCTATTTGACAACACTATGACCTGCTCACAGTGGTGAAAAAACGGAAACTCCGATGGTATGGCCACGTCACCAGAGCATCAGGTCTTGCAAAGACCATCCTGCAAGGCACGGTGCAAGGTGGAGGGTGGGGGGGGGAGAAGAGGGAGACAGAAAAAGAGGTGGGAGGACAACATTCGAATTCGAGAATGGACTGGCTTGACATCGAGCGAGGTAATGAGGGCTGCTGAGGACAGAGAAAGATGGAGTACGCTGGTTAAATGATTATATGTGGTGCCTCAACGACCTTCGAGTTACGGGATAGAATATGAAAAATAATAATTAACTAGAGAAACTCCTCGGAGACCTGAGGAAGGAAAGATCATATTGCACTCATACATACCAGCGTGTGTCGCTGCATACCGCAGTTAGCTAGTGGAATGGTCTTGGTATACTGGCCATAGGGTACAAAGAACATATCAGTTGACTGAGGGTATTGAAATGCGGTGAATTTCAACATGCAGGCTGTGTCACTTTTGTGTCCTGCAGCATACACCACGCCTGTGAAGCGATTTTCTCTTGCACGATAGGTGACCTGCATGCCTGAATCTGTACACGTGGTCTGAACTGTACACCAGAACAGAAACAATACAGCAATTAATTATGTAAGAACTAAAGCATGTGTCAAAGGTAAGGTAATCCTTTTTTTAAATTTATATAAAATTATTATTATTGTTATTATTATTATTATTAGTAGTAGTAGTAGTAGTAGTAGTAGTAGTAGTAGTAGTAGTAGTAGTAGTAGTATATCCAAATCCACATACAGATACAGACAAAACAGGTGCTGGTTATGTCGTTTCTACCTTAAAAGTTCATGAATCGTTTTCTTTAGGTAAAGATCTTTGACTTTTTGTTAAACTGCAGAACATACTTCTATTCTAATGGCATTGAATAAGATCATAAGCCTACACAAAATATTTTTATTTTATGAGGACTCTAAATCAGTTCTCCAAAGTTTAAACTCTAGCTATATGTAATGAACGCAGTTCGTACACGTTTGTGTAGGAAGACGTTATGACGTCACTGCGTTATTTAGAACGAAATGATAATTTAGTTTTGTGAGCTGTTGTTAGCTAAGAGATGACATATTAGCCGAGTTGAACGGACGTATTCGTGGGTGCTCTAAGAAAGCCTGATTCTGCTAAAAAATAAGATAGCTGTATCAAAGAATACAGGTAATTATTATTATTATTGTTATTATTGGTATCGAAGTGAAATCTTTATCTGTTTCGATGCTAATGCAAGAAAGGGACAACGACTTCTGATAGTGTTGAATTCTGAAATCAACCTGTGTGCACTTATCAAATTGACTGCGTGAACTTATTAAGTTAATTGTGTGCACTCATCAAATTGACTGCGTGAACTTATTATGTTAACTGTGTGCACTTAATTATTATCTGTGTGAATTTATTTTTTATGCTGGAAAGAATTGTATGATTTAATGTATTTGTGAATGATTTAATGTATATGTGAATGATTGAATGAGAAATAGTGAAACAGAGGGCAAAGAGAAATAACTGTGTATTCTTTGTCCGTGTCTGTAAGCACGTGTGTGGTGAAGGATGAGAAGTTAAAGTAAACAGAGATAGAACACACACCTTTATACTGAGCATCAGACAGCCACACTCACACACTCATTCATTACACTAAAAGCAGTTATATATATATATATATATATATATATATATATATATATATATATATATATATATATATATATATATATATATATATATATATATATATATATATATATATATATATATATATATATATATATTAATACAACAAAAACCCTCCGTTACACTATAATAAAACCAGAAGTTATATTATATATTAAATAAAATATCTTATTCATGGCGTAATCATAATTGGTACTAATGTCTAGTTTTGTTGGGTACCATCTCATTATGCTTTACCTCATAATGAATGGGCAGACAGTAAAGCAAAAGAAACTATCCATTTATAAAAAAAATGAATTATACAGTATTATAAAGACATATAAAACATAATTTTCTTAATGAAAATATATATAGTAAAAATTTAAAATATCCTCAACATCATTAGCACATCTTCTAGCTTTAAATTCTTGGAGAACAAAGTACTGCAAGTATATTATTTGCATTTGCAAAAATAATATAACTATAAAACATATTATTCATGGCTGCAGTGTAACAAGGCAATATATCCCACAGAACATTCATATTGTTCAAAGTAAAATTGTTGATTATTGGATAAGCATAGCTAGTGGATATCACCGGTACATGCAGGCGATCGCTAGATGGCCATTTTGCTCGGGTGCAAGAGTAGTTGTATAAATTCTAATACATTTTATATTTCGAATGAAAGGAAATCTCGGTAAAGAAAGTATGCTTTTGTATGCAAGAAAATAAATAATTAAATCTGATTTTTCAACTTTGTGAAGAGAAGTAAAGCTTAAATTCTCTGCTAGCTTTGTAAAACATTGAGTAAAATGTAAATGAAAAGGATTCTTTTGTTGATAACTAAGAAAAGAGGTATAATTTATAAATGGATTTGGATCAATTGTTCTCAATAGTTGTAAAAGGACAAAATTAATAAAATACTATAGTACAGTATTGTTTCCAATAATAATAAAGGGAAATAATTGGGTGAAGTTGGTTCATTTCAATTAAGGTAAAGGGAGGTAAATGTGTGAATAAGCTTGATAATGGATAAATCGAAAAAAGGTAGTAACTGGTACTAATATGCAGAAGGGTGTGTGGGTATTTCCCGATGTTGGTTGGCTAATAACGGTACAGTATATTGTTGTGTATGTCTTAGTGTACTGGTACTGGCATCTCCACCACTGTACCATCCATGCTGTTTGTGTCGTGGCCTGGGCCTTGACCGTAGCAACACGTGAGCCCCCTGTACAACCTGGCACCTCAACTGACTTAGCATCTGAGAAAACCACACTGGTCGATGTCTGCCGTCCAGCGGGACTTTGTCTTCTATTCTATCCCGTAACTCAAAGGTCGTTGGGGCACCACGGATGTTTGTTTAACCAGAGTAAACCATCTTTCTCTGTCTTCAGCAATTCTCATGGCTTCGCTCAGTGTCAAGACAGTCCATTCTCGAATGTTGTCCTCCCACCTCCTTTTATGTCTCCCACTTCTTTTGTCTCCTTGCACCGTGCCTTGAAAAATGGTCGTGTTGTCCAATGGCTTGTGTGATGGTCTGTCGGACTTCGTCCTTGGCGATGTGCTGAGTATAGGAAATGCACAGAAGTCTTCTATAGCACCTTATATCCATGCTTTGTATTCTTCATTATAGATCTGCTGTGAGGGTCCATGTTTCGCAAGCGTATAGGAAGATCGAGATGACAAGGGAGCGCAACAGCCTTACCTTGGAATGTAGAGTGATGGTCCTGTCTTTCCAAATGGGCTTAGAAAGGACTTCCTGTCTGGACCCATTAGCTGATAAAATGGCTCCTAAATATTTGAAGCTATGCACTGTGTTGAGGGGTTGGCCTTGGACTTTGATGTCCATGTTGATGCCTTTGGTGTTGTTGGTCATCATTTTGGTCTTTTCTGCTCTTATTTCCATTCCATAAAAACGGAGGTTAAAGATTGCTGTACCCCATATGCAGACTGTGCCTTTGTCATCTGCAAGGACATCTGAAATGATGTTCTCTAAGAAGATGTTGAAGGATGTTGGAGAGAGCAAGCATCCTTGTCGCACACCGATTGTTGTTGTGAACCAGTTCCCGATGGCGCTGTTGTGGAGGACTGCACTGGCAGCGTTGTCATACAGGCTTTTGATGACTTCAATAATTTTTGGGTTTATGCTGTACACTCTCATGGTTGCCCATGGAGCTGCATGCCAGACTCGGTCAAACGCTTTCTTGTAAATTTGCTCAAGAAAAAGTAACTGTAAAAAAAAATATTTCATTTGCCAATAGTATAAAGCCAAATGTGTAATTAATTAATGCGTATATAGCATCCTGTATTATTATTATTATTATTATTATTATTATTATTATTATTATTATTATTATTATTATTATTATTATTATTATTATTATTATTAATGAATGAGGAGTGGCATTTACTCTGGTATAATTTATAGTCTTCGTCAACATTACCATTCTTTGACTGTTATGTACACATTTGTTTGTCAATATTATACTTGGCAGGAGCAGCGTGTTCTAAACACTAGAGCCCTGATAAGCGAACGCTCCTTCGCCATATGATTTAGTATGCACACAAAATAGGGGACTGCAAAGCAAAACAAACAAACACACACACACACACACACACACACACACACACACACACACACACACACAATGGTGTCAGGAAAAGATCAAAGCTGTCTAGAATATCTATAAATGGGAAGGTCATAAAATCCTTGAGGGGGCAGTGGAGAACACTGAAGCACAGAGACGAAACGTTCTAATCTGTACAGGCAATCCACAGGCCGTCAATGAAGGGACAGGAGAATCGTGAGACAGCCAAATTCCCTTAGGTGAAATCTTAAGCGGGCAGCATAATCTTCAACCTTGTGATTTTTCTGAAAGGAATGGCCAGGGAAACCAGTGAGGGGAGGCGAGAGGTGGGAGTGGAGAAAGGGGGGGGGGGATTACACTAATCAAGTCAAACTGCGTGGAGTGATGTCACAGTATGCTCTACAACAATCGGTGATTTGACTACTTGATGCGAGAAAGATCTCGAACCTTTCTTAGATCGCTGGTAAACAAACAATTGTAGCAAAAAACGTAAAAATCTCTATAACAATAATAAATGAAAGAAGCAAATAAACTTCTGCAAACGTTTCCCAGCATCAACATACAAATACGTGAGGTAATACACATTGCTGCGATCGGTAGAAAGTATCGCCAAAACTCCCGCTAGCAGCAGGTGAAAGTATTCCCTCCATCCCTTCAAAGTATACTTTGGGCTCGCAGCTAGCCGCGGATGCGAACCGCAGTACTGTTTAAAAGTGACGGAAAGAGCGGAATATTGCTACAAGGGTTCGGGTCAGGGTTAGTTGTAGATCTATCCCTAGCCCTTGCCCTAACCCTTTTCTCTACAAAAATGCTCTTTTTCCGTCCCCAAAACCCATTTGCCTTCTTGGATTCTTAGAATGTATGAAACCAAGTGAGGACACTATCCGGCGTCAATAAACGGTTCGAAAATATTCTTAAACGGTTGGTAAAAGACAGTTGACCTAGAAATAAATACAGCGTGACCTAATTCGTCGCCTAGAGGAGACGAAACTTACTTCTCCGTTTGTAGTCTTTTTCAGCGACACTGTAACTGAGCAGGCTGCTAACCTCGCTTACCTCCCTTCAAGGGACAAGGGACATACTTTGGCCTGCTGCACAGCGTGTGCCTGGAGTATACTTTCTTTCGATCGTAGATATGTGCAATGGGTGAATAGGTGCGCGAAACACTCATCATCATCATCATCATCATCATCATCGTCGTCGTCATCGTCGTCGACGACGTTATCGTCGTCGTCGTCAATACAGGCTCCACCAATACCACCACAACAATTTGGGTCACTCACAAACTTTAAGTTCACAGGTCAGTCCCTCGTATTCCGGTGGACAGAAACATAAATCTCGAGAATGGGAAGCTACGCACAGCCCATTGTTTTCGCACTGCCGAACACACGCCGTTTCTGTAAAGAAAAACAAGCACACACACACACACACACACACACACACACACACACACACACACACACAACACACACACACAACACACACACTTACTTATAATTGAAGCTGGCGAACATCAAACAAAAAATTAAAAATTATATATAAATCCGTCCACCCAACTTTGATAACATGCGCTGACAGACAGGGCGCAGGGACAGATTGTACTAATTTGATTGATTTATTATTGCTTTAGGTCCAGCGGACTCCCCCGAGCCAAATCAGGACCGGAATTGTACTAATACCTGTGCTGTTTTCTCCAACCACCTACCTTTCCAAACTCCACCCTCCCCTCCCCTCCCCTCCCGAAGAAATCCCCAAAATAAAATACTTCAAAGTGATGGACCTTAACGTGTGCAGTGTTATTTCGCGTGCGCTTAGTTTGATTTTTTGTGTATTTAATCACTTGTATATCGCGCTTTTCCAGCTCCAGAGCAGCTTAAGGCGCTGGCCGACACAGGATCTAACTCAAGCCGCCCGAGGCGCCCAATTGCAGCTTTTGGGCGCTTAGTGTGGCGCCCAGACGGCTGAGAACAATCCTGGGCGACCGGGGATGGGGAGAAGGGACCTAGTGCGTGCTGGGTGTATTGGTGTAGCCGGCTCTTACCCGTCCAAGACATGAGCGTCAGGATCTTTAAAGCCCATGCGATGGAATGCGTGCGTGCAGATTAGACCTCGGTTTTTACTCTCATCAGAAGGAGTTGTTAATCTCCATAACTTGATGAGGTGACTACAGCAATAAATGCGACGGTGATGATGATGATGATGATGATGATGATGATGATGATGACAACAACCATAATAATAATAACAACAACAACAACAACAATACTACTACTACTACTACTACTACTACTACTACTACTACTACTACTAATAATAATAATAATAATAATAATAATAATAATAATAATAACAATAATAATAATAATAATAATAATAATAATAATAATAATAATAATAATAATAATAATAATAATAATAATAATAATAAAAAGAAGAAGAGATATGATGATGATGATGATGATGATGATGATGATGATGATGATGATGATGATGATGATGATGAAGACGATGATGATCACAACAACAACAACCATAATAATAATAATAATAATAATAATAATAATAATAATAATAATAATAATAATAATAATATCTTATCCTATCCTATCCCATAACTCGGAGGTCGTAGGGGCACCACAGATGATCGTTTAACCAGCGTACTCTATCTTTCCTTGTCCTCAGCAACCCTGATTGCTTCGGTCTCTTCTCGGTCTGTGACCGCCTCAGAGGCAAGGAAAAAAGTAGCGCTCTACCTACCACCCACCCACCTTGTGACTTACCAGATGTTTTTTGTCACTTTTTCACCAAGATAGTCGCTAATATACGCTATGAACTTGATCACGATGCTGGTGTGCAGACAAATGTAGATGCATTGCCAACTGTTTTAAATTATGTACGGTTTGACCATTTTGAACCAGTCTCTGTTAATGAAGTCAGGTAGGTCATCAAAAATTCTAAACCAACCACTTGTTCCCTTGATCCCATTCCCACTCCTCTCCTCCTTGACTGCCTTGACCCTCTTCTCCCAACAATAACACACATTGTCAATGAGTCTCTGTCCACCGCTACTGTTCCTGCACCTTTTAAGACGGCAGTTGTCAAGCCACTGCTCAAAAAGCCCAGCCTAAATCAGAATGAACTAAAAAATTACAGACCAGTATCTAATCTATCATTTTTGTCCAAGGTTACAGAAAAGTTGGTACTGAAGCAGTTACTCTCATACTTGCAAAGCAACTCTCTTTTCAGTTCCCATCAGTCAGCCTATCGCACCTCTCATAGCACCGAGACAGCATTACTCACAATCGCAGGTGACATTCTGCTTGCTCTGGACAAAGGCAACTTATCTCTTTTAACACTTCTTGATCGGCTGCCTTCGACACTGTAGACCACAATATTCTGTTCGAAACTCTCGAGTCGCAGTTTGGAGTTTCAGGGAATGCCTTGACCTGGTTCAAGTCATGCCTCCAAGGTCGTACGCAAACTGTCAGCATTGCTGAGGTGCTCTCAAAGAAGGACATTTTGACTTATGGTGTGCCGCAGGGGTCAGTTCTTGGACCGATTCTCTTCGTGTTGTACACAAAGCCTTTGCCCGAACTGATTCAAAAACACGATGTAACTGTTGAAGCTTTTGCTAACGAAACTCAGCTTTTAAAATAAGTCTTCCGGTACAAATCGATGCCAATGTCCAGACTGTACAGAATTGCATTTCCGATGTCCGATCCTGGATGAAACAAAACAAGTTAAAGCTCAATGATGATAAAACAGATGTTCTCCTGTACAAAAAGACCAGAACTGCCTTAGCTTGCACCTTGCCTACCACTATAAGTGTAGGAGAGCATGACATCTCTTTCTCTCCGTCGGCTAGAAATCTTGTTTTTTTATGTCGAGTGATATGACGCTTGATTTCCATATTGCACACGTTTGTACATCAGCATAATTATGCTGCCTTGCGTCATATCAGCTCCATTCGCTGCTACTTAACCCTTCAAGCAACCATCACCTTAGTCTGTGCTTTAGTCTTGTCTAGGCTAGACTATTGTAATGCCCTACTGGCTTCCTGCCCGAGTCATCTCATAGAAAAACTTCAAAAAGTCTAGAATTGTGCTGCTAGGCTAGTCTTCAGGGCAAACAAGCGCGATCACATCACTCCACTACTCCGTAAGCTTCATTGGCTACCCATAGAGGCCCGCATTAAATACAAACTGTCCGTACTGTGCCACAATTTCTTCTCTGGAACCTGCCCTTCATACCTGCCAGATCTGCTGTCTGTCTATGTCACTTCTCGCACTCTTCGCTCTTCTTCTGACTCTCGCACACTCTGTATCCAAAAAAGCAACACCAAAATGTACGGAAAACCGGCATTCACCTATTGTGCACCCAGACAATGGAACACTCTTCCAGCCAACATCAGACACAAGCAGACCACACCCTCATTCAAGCAAGCTCTAAAATCTCACCTCTTCAAACTCTACTATCCTGACTAAATCCTGCATTCTATAGACCCTAGCCGCAGCTCATATTTGTTCTGCTTTTGGCCATGCTTGTGGATTTGCTGTGATTGTGATGACTTGTTTACAGAAAGTTAACTTTATGTATTTTTTTTATTTTGTGTGTGGGGTTTTATTTTTGTTCTCATTGTATAATTTTTAATGCAATATTGTAAGTTGTTTCATATTTGTTTCGTTCTTTTCATGTAAAGCGCTATGCGCTTGTCTATAAAATGGCAAGTAATAGCGCTACATACATGCCCATTATTATTATTTCGCTCAGTGTCAAACCAGTCCATTCTCGAATGTTGTCCTCCCACCTCTTTTTTGCAGGATGGTCTTTGCAAGACCTGATGATCTGGTGACGTGGCCATACTATCGGAGTTTACGTTTTTTCACCACTGTGAGCAGGTCATCGTGTTGTTCAATGGCTTGTGTACTGGTCTGTCGGACTTCGTCGTTGGTGATGTGCTGGGTATAGGAAATGCCCATAAGTCTTCTTTAGCACCTCATCTCCATGCTTTGTATTCTTCGTTGGAGATCTGCTGTGAGGGTCCATGTTTCGCAAGCATATAGGAAGATGGAGATGGCAAGGGAGCGCCGCAACCTTACCTTGGAATGTAGACTGATGGTCCTGTCTTTCCAAATTGGCTTCAACCTCGCCAGGGCATTTTTGTGAATAAACTTTTCGAACACATACTCATTTAAAAAAACATACACTTATTTACGATAAAAAATTGGTAACATTTTATTGGCCTACTCTGTATATGTATGTGTATATGAAGAGGAGCGTGGAGTGAGCATATCATCAAATATGAAAATGTGTACAGAACGAGTGAAAAAGTGGGACATCTTTGGTATCAAATGATAAATTGGTGCTTCCGTGACATTTCTGTGAACATTACATTACATTACATTACAGGATTATTGCTTTAGGTCCAGCGGACTCTTCCCAGCCAAATCAGGACGAAACCTCTGAAAGAGGACCCACCCCTGATCCGCATAAAAGATCTGCCGAAACAACCCTAGTGGCAACGCTGAAGGCACTCCACCAGACAGTCACTTTACAATAAAGACATCCCACGCAGGGGACGCTGAGGCTATACTCTAATTTATAGAACCCCCGTTTACAAAAACAAAATAGAATACAAACATCATTATAAAATATCAACAAAACACATACATATAAAATGCCTACATTGCCAAATAATAACATCATAGGATGCCCCAGTGACCACCTGGCAGAAAGCTTCCAATATTTCCAAGCTGATCCAACAGACCTCACGCACAAATGGGGAGTTTTGTCCCAGAAGAGTTTTCACGAAAAAAGGTAGGTGACTGGTCTAGCAAAGAAGATAGTATAGTAAATTGATAGAACAGAGTAGGAATGAGACAGAACAAAGGAGAAAGATAGCGACAGTGGGAATGTAAAGCACTAAATTTCCAGAAAGTGGGTATACTATTTATACTGAAACCCCCGGCACTCCCACGGGGAAGACATTTTTGTGAAGAAAATGTTCGAAAACGTTCTCATTGTAAAAGATTATCATATCCTATCCTATCCCGTAAATCGAAGGTCGTAGATACCACAGATTTTCGGTTAACCAGGTACTCCATCTTTCCCTGTCCTCAGCAACCCTGATTGTTTCGCTCAGTGTCAAACCAGTCCATTCTCGAATGTTGTCCTCCCACCTCTTTTTCGGTCTCCCTCTTCTTCTACCTCCTTGCACTGTGCCTAAGATTGTGTAAAAGATTATATACAATTAAAAAGTGGTAACGTTTTAGTGGCCCAAATGCATTTGAGAATGTGTGTAATAGTTTGCGTGTGTGATAGCGTCAGTGTCGAGGGATCCTAATCACTGTAGATATCATCATCATCATTAATTATTTTCAGTTTTGTGTTGATGTTACGGTTAAATTGCTTTGAGATTTTATATGTAGTGGTGTTGGTGGTGTGGTGTTTGGAGAGAAGATGGTGTGTTATGTGATGGAGGCTATGGTGAAGACTCACACATTCTCTCTCTCTCTTCCCCAACGCCAGTCCGTGATGACCGTTGAAGGATTTATTCGAAGTACATCATTATAGACTACTAAGATAGCAAAGGCATTGCTCGAGTGGCACAACCCTTATCTTCTGCGTTGTGCCCTGTGCTCTCCCCTTGCCGTTTCGTTAGGTAGATTACCGGACACATCACCGTATAGGGGACTTCACCTTGCCGTTTCGTTCGTTTCGTTTCGTTAGGTAGATTACCGTCCCCGGACACAAAAGCGTATAGGGGACTTGGATAGATGATAGCCGATGAATAAGAAGACGTGTTGAAGAAGATGAAGCACGGTGAAGGAAGAGGTCATGTTGCTGAAGAAAAAATCACTTGAAGATGGAGCGCACAAGGCGGCTGCAACAATCGGAATATAAAGTCAAGATGAATCAGAAGAGCCGCTGTGGTAAGAAGACCGATGAGAGAAGAGACGCATGGGTGCGTGCCAAGTTGCCGTTATCCGTTCGTGAGGAACGCATAAGGAAGGTGTCGATGAAGCCGCGTGAAGGTGGCCAAGCAAGCCGCGTGGAGGGTGGGAGAGCAAACGGTGGGAAACCACTGGCGGTGTAGACACCTGTTGGCCGGAGTTTGCCAGGCTCCACAGGGAATCCCACGTTGCCCTGTCGTAGTGAAAGAGGAAGGGCAACCGATGGCCAGGCGGGCGGAAGTCGAGCGAAGCGGCGCCTGCGACGCAACACGACCGGCGCCAGGACCAGCGGAGCCCTACTGGTAAGAAGATGAAGGGTGAAGGTTGAGATGGAGTAGCGTATCGGGATCTCCCACAGTCCGCAACAGCAGCTTCGACTTCTGTACTGCCACCGCCTTGCGGGTCCCCGCAACCGCACCGACGGTGCGTCCTCCTTATCTAGGCAGGCTGTGTGGCTGTGGGACAGAACGCCTCCGTGAGCAGGTGTGGGCGCGAAAAAGCCTATGGACCGCCGCAATGGAAACTGCTGGTCGGCAACCGCCGCTGTTGAAAATGCAGGTTGGCTAGGCGCGCTGAACAGGAACCGCCGCAGTGTAAAATGCAGGTTGGCAGATTGTACAGAGGAATTGCCCAACACCTCAGCGAATGGAAAATGCTGTAGCTCGAAAGGACAGACTCCGATCTGGCCAATCTCCCAGGAGCTCGCGCTACCTTGTCCTTGACTGACAGGACCGTCCTTGCCTGCCGCTGTTCAGCGAGTGTGATTCATTGGCGCACGAAGCCACCTTGCCGTTGTTGTTTGTAGATTATAGTCACACGACACTTTCGCATATAGGTGACTACTGGACCGATTTATACTGACACCAGCGGGCCAGGTGTTGGTAAAGGGGAAAATAATATGATCACACGTTTGACCAATCCGGGATTCGAACCAGCGACCTTTCGGTTACTAGCAAGACGCTCTTACCAACTCAGCTACCCGGCCCCTCGAACCACCTTGCCGAGTTGTGTGTTCTGCTTTTATTTAGGACCGCCAGCCGCAGCGACAGTGCTGCCGTGATTTGACAAAACCGAGTAAGTCCAACTAAGGTCGAAAATGAGTTTTTTGCGCCATCAAACTTGCAAGAGAATGACGCATCTTACCTGTAAAAATCAAATCCGAACTATGTTTAGATTTTTAGATATCATAGAGTAAGTCCTTGTTAAAAAAATTTTAAGTGGGGGAATAAACTGATAAAACCAAGCAAGACCCCTGCGATTTTGTTTCGGCGATCCTCTGGCTGATACTCGAGTTGGCATGATGACGTCATTTTCTACAATAACCTGACAAAGAAAAGTAAGTCCTCCCGACCAATGAGAAAGCGCCTTAAGATAACGTGGACCAGTGAGAATCCATGTTATTGCTGCTGTGCAATATTATTTTCCTGTGAAAATGATGACGAAATTTCGGTCAGCAAAGGACGTGTTCGGCTTTTTGAAAAAGAGTTTTCTTCATGTACTTTCCTGCCAACCATGAAGGATCCTGTAGATCTTCCGCCTACGCGGCAACTTCCACGAGGTGTGGAAATAAACAAACAAACAAACTATCCTATCCTATCCTATCCTATCCTGTCCCGTAACCCTGAGGTCGTAGGGGCACCACAGATGATCGTTTAACCAGCATACTCCATCTCTCTCTGTCCTCAGCAGCCCTGATGGCTTCGCTCAGTGTCAAACCAGTTCATTCTCGAATATTGTCCTCCCACCTCTTTTTCGGTCTCCCTCTTCTTCTACCTCCTTGCACTGTGCCTTGCAGAATAGTCTTTGCAAGGCCTGATGATCTGGTGACGTGGCCATACCATCGGAGTTTCCGTTTCTTCACCACGTACTGTGAGCAGGTCATCGTGTTGTCCAATGGCTTGTGTGATGGTCTGTCGGACTTCGTCGTTGGTGATGTGTTGGGTATAGGAAATGCCCAGAAGTCTTCTGTAGCACCTCATCTCCATGCTTTGTATTCTTCGTTGTAGATCTGCTGTGAGGGTCCATGCTTCGCAAGCATATAGGAAGATGGAGATGACAAGGGGGCGCAGCAGTCTTCCTTTGGAATGTAGAATGATGGACCTGTCTTTCCAAATGGCTTCAACCTTGTCAGGGCAGCAGTTTGTGCGATCCTGGAGAGGACTTCCTGTCGGGACCCATTGTCTGATACAATGGCTCCTAAATATTTGAAGCTATGCACTGTGTTGAGGGATTGGCCTTGGACTTTGATGTCCGTGTTGATGCCATTGGTGTTGTTGGTCATCATTTCGGTCTTCTCTGCACTTATTTCAATTCCACAAGCTTTGGAGGTGGTGTCAAGCCTCTGTACCAGCTGTTCAAGTTCTTGATCCTCTCTAGCCAATCCATCAATGTCATCCGCAAAACGAAGATTGGAGATTACTCTACCCCCTATGCTGACTGTGCCTTTGTGATCTGCAAGAGCATCTGACATGATGCGCTCTAGGAAGATGTTGAAGGGTGTTGGAGAGAGTAGGCATCCTTGACGCACACCGATTGTTGTTCTGAACCAGTTCCCGATGGCGTTGTTGTGGAGGACTGCACTGGTAGCCTTGTCATACAGGTTTTTGATGACTTCAATAATTTTAGGTCTGATGTTGTACGCTTTCATTGTTGCCCATAGAGATGCATGCCAGACTCGGTCAAACGTTTTCTTGAAGTCTATAAACACATGATATACATGTTGTTGGTGCTGTAGGTATTTCTCACAGATTATTCTGAGGTTGAAAATCTGTTCACTGGTACTTCGCCCTGCCCTGAATCCTGCTTGTTCCTCAGCTATGATTTGTTCAGCTTGGGGTTTCAACCTGTTGAGTAATATTTTCAGGAGGACTTTGCTGGGATGGATGATGAGGCTGACGATGCGGTAATTTTCACACTCCTGAAGGTTACCTTTTTTGGGAAGAGTGATGACAAGCGACTGGGCCCATGGTATAGGCCACTCTCCACTCTGCCAGATCTTGTTACAGATAATGGTGAGGGCATCAATCATCGCTTCTCCTCCTGCTTGTAGCAGTTCCGCGGGTATGTTGTCCACTCCCGTTGACTTCCCTTTCTTTAGCGATTGCACTGCTGCCTCAATTTCTTCCCGGAGAATTGGGAGGATTTCTTCTTCTCTGTTCTCGGGACATGCTAGAACTGATGGGTCTCCATTTGGTGTATGGTTGTAAAGGTCAGAGCAGTACTCTGTCCATCTGTCCAAGACTTCTTGTTCTTCTGAAAGGCATATGCCAGACTTGCTTTGGATCGTGGAGACTTTGGGCTGTTTGAAACTTGTCAGCCGCTTTACAGTCTGGTAGGCCTTCTTGCTGTTGTTCTTGTTCAGACTGTTCTCTATTTCCTGGCATTGATCTTCTATCAAGTTATCCCTTTGCTGTGCGCATGCCTTTTCAGATGTCATTGTTGATTTTTCGGTAGACATCAGCTCCCTGTGAGGTGTTCTTTTTCTTTCTTTTTTTTTAATCTCTCTTCGTTTATCACACAGATCCAAAAGTTCAGGTGTGATCCACGGCTTCTTCTTTGGTCGGTGCTTGCCAAGGATCTCAGTGGCGGCATCTGTCACAGCTGAGTTGAAGGTGGTGGTCATGGTGTTGACATCTACTTCACCAGCCCCCAAAATGGGCAGTGGTGCAAATTTCCCTTCAATTGTGGCCTGAAATAGTTCTGCCACCTCCGGGTCTTGCAGTTTGTCCAGGTCGAACTTCAGTCTAGTGCAGTATTTACTCTCTTCAAGTGGAGCCGGAAAGACATCATCAAGAGATCGTGGTCACTTCCGATGTCTGCTCCTGGAAACGTGCGTGTCCTGCCAATGTTGATGCTTGATTTGAAGCGTTTCTTGACCATGATGTAGTCTGTTTGGTTGTGATGCTCCCCCCTGGGACTGTGCCATGTCCATCGTCTGGAGTTTTTGTGGAGACCAAGCGTGTTTGCCAGTACCAGAATGTTGTATCTGGCAAACTCCAAGAATCTCAGACCCCTGTCATTTGTCTCGTTGTTGCAGTGGGGTCCACATGTTTCTCCCCAGTTGTGGTGCGCATCTTGGCCAACCTTGGCATTCCAGTCGCCTTGCACTGTGACTATGTCCTTCTTCGGCACTTGGTCAAGGACCGCCTGTAGATTGTCATAAAATTCCTCCATTTCGCTGTCGTCATAGTCTGATGTTGGGGCATAGGTCTGGATGATGGTGATGTTGAAAGGGGCTGCTCTCAGGCGGATGGTAATGAGTCTACTGGGCGGCAACCCATGACAGTGGCTAGAATGTTCTTGTGGACCAAGAATCCAACGCCGTGTTCGTGCCTGTCATCTCTACCGCTGAAATAGAGCTTGTAGCCTTTGTCTGTCGTTGTTTCACCTAGGTCTTTCCAGCGCAGTTCGCTAATGCCTAGAACGTTCCATCGATAGCGATCCAACTCGTGGGCCAGTTCTTCTAATTTTCCTTCCGCAGTTAGGGTCCTGACATTCCAGGTTCCTATGACGATGTTGTTTCTCGTGCGGATCTTGCTAAATTTTCCATCAGTAGCATACTTAACACCTCCGTCCTGGTGGCCAACGGAAGGCGCGGTCCTTGAGCCGGGCGACGACCTATCCGGTATGGAATTAGTGGATAGTGTCATCATGCATGTAGTGTGTCTTGGGCAAAAAAGGACCTGGCGGTGCCCAATCCTCTCCAGGCTGTTGGGCACAGCCGAAATCCACGAATACAGTGTGGCTCGCCTTGGCCCCGAGCACGTAGTCGTTGAACCTGTAGCAACGTGAGGTTCCTCGCCCTGGCCGGTGACTTCTGTGTAGAAGACTTTCGCCCAGTGATGCCGTGCTAACATTACCCCTGTTAGTCGCCTCTTACGACACGCCGGGAAACGTTGGGCCTATTCTATTCAGTGCCCGAACCCACAAACATACAGCAACAAATATATTACAGACACACAACAAGGGCAACAAAATACAAGACATACACGTGGTGTAAAGGCAGGAAGATCGCTACAATAGGAAACTGAAAGGAAAATAGTTTTGTATTTTTAAAATTAAATTGGCTGCATCTAATATTATTTTGAAGGGAGAGCAAAAAAAACCATGACTCCTGCATACCAACCCAGGAATATTAAGTGAAGAATGGCTAAAAACAATAAAAAGGCACACATATACACTCACTGTAACTGCCGCACCCACATCTTACAAAACCCAACTTATGTGACTCATCTCGTCAGTCTTTTTAACAAAGAAACGAAACGGCCTATGGGACTTAGTTGGTTTGGTGAATTTTGAAAACAAGGATTTACTTAATAATAAACAGACAAAACCAAGCGGATTAATTTGACCTCCTTGGTTTTGTGAATTTTTTTAACAAGGATTTAATTCAATAATAAACTGACAAAACCAAGCGGGTGACTTGCTTGGTTTTGTCATGTTCTCAACAAATATCTATCTCAAGAATAATCTGACAAAACAAAGCAAGTCCACAAATAGTCTTAAAACATCAAATCTATCGAACATTTCTTTGACATTCAAGGTATGCACTCTTAAATCGAGGAATTGCATTATAATATGCCCTTAAACTTCCAGAAACGATCGCATAATATAGCGCAACACAAAACGTCGATTTTCTCGAAAGTAGGTTTTGTGGACTTGCTCGTATTTGTCAGTTCACGGCAGAGTGCTGCTTACGCATGCCCCACCCGCCTCAAAATCTAGGCTCGCTGGCTAAGTTTGTGTTAGTGGCTAATCTTACTTTTACGCATAAGGCTTGAAATGCAAAGGAATGCTATACAAATTATATATTGACGGAAAGGCGAAGATACGACCTTTTCTACTGTTATAACAATGTCGGACCTATCTGCTACGAAATAAAAATAATACGCAATTTAAGAGGGAGTTGGCTGCTGCTCCTAAGAATGTCACGACTCTAAACTCATAATGACTCTTTAATTTATTACAATTATAAATAATAATAGTAATGCCAAAGAAAGAACAACGTCTCCTCTTTCCAATGATATACAATATGGCATGGTTACAATTATGGGTTCCGACTATGGCGAACTAAACTAGAAAACACCTAACACAACAACAATTACATCTAGATTCTAGAGCCTTCTGACAGCTTTTCACTGTTTCCTTTTCGATGTGTATGTCCCTATGAAACTAATATATAATTTAAGTATCTACTATTAGAGAATGAACTAAGACATCGGAAAATATCACACTAAGGTATTACAGTGGAGAATCGTTGCTACACTAGCATCATTCACAATTTATAATCTTATCATGTGTTGTAGGAGAGCGCGAGCGAGAAGATCCGTTACAGCCGGCCAAACCAGCTTCAGCGGCAGCTGAGCATACAACAGCGCGGTGTCTTTATCAACATGGTATGCATCGCGCTATCCTATACATCGCGCTCTAATTCAAAATTGCTACATAAATCACAACTAAAGTTTATATATTTTAATAGAGAATTTAACGCTGCGTCTAATGGTTATATGCTTTAAAGGATCTGAAAAATGTATATCAAGTTATTTCATACAGTTAGTTTAAACATAAAAGAGAACAACGTTAGGCCTACATATCGTATGGTCAGAAATACTCGTAGCCAGCACGGCTACATATATGCAGATGGACACTACACCAAGAATTTCCTTGCAGGTGTTTGTGGGGACAATAAAGTATTCTGTATTAATACAAACATAGCAGAGTAAATGGGTTACAACGGTAATTTACCGGTTGTGGCCCGGTGTTAAGTTATTTGTGAATGGTACTCTGAACAAAGCGATGAGGGTTACTAAGAACAGAGAAAGATGAAGTACGCTGGTTAAACGATCATCTGTGGTGTCCCAACGACCTTTTAATTACGGGATAGGATAGGAATGGTGCTGAGCTGACTGTAGACCCTAAATAGACTCACCAAGCAAATAATCCTGAATACAGTACCAATAATACGTGTGGGGATAGCCTGACGGACATATGCATGCGGTCCCGTCATCATTGCACTGCCCAACTGTATCGCAGCCGTAATTTTCACGCCGACAGTCAAAGAACCTCCCGGTAACCACAGAGTTCGAATCCACTGCAATATAGATGAGGATCATCATCATCATCATCATCATCATCATCATCATCATCATCATCATCATCATCATCATCATCATCCTCATGGTTGTGGTTGTATCATCGTCGTTGTCTTCATCGTCGACGCAAGACTTGTCTTCAGCTATCATTAAAACTATCGTCATCATGGTTGCCGTCGTCTTCTCCGTCGTAGCAAAAGTTGTCTTCCGCAATCATTGATAAGTCATCACAATGGCCGTCGTCATCGTTTTCGCAGTTTTTGACATGATGTCATCGACATTGCCGTTAGAACCATTGTCATAGTTTAGTGTAGAATGTGTCGTCACTAGTGTCGTCTTCGTCAATGCCGACGTATTCGTTATTCTCGTCATCATAAACATCACTACCAACATAATCACCATTGTCAAAACTATCATCATTATTATCACCATCCTCATCATAATTATCATCATTGTCAACAACATCATCACAACATTGTCAAAAATATCATTAGCAGCATTGTCAAACACATCATTATCATCATTGCTATCAGTACAACTTATGTTAAACTGATGAATAAAAATTGATGCAACAACATCATTGTTAACATTATCCCATAACTCAAAGGTCGTAGGGGCACCACAGATGATCCTTTAACCAGCGTACTCCATCTTTCTCTGTTCTCAGCAACCCTGAGGACAACATTCGAGAATGGTCTGGTTTGACACTGTGCGAAGCCATGAGGGTTGCTGAGAACAGAGAAAGATGGAGTACGCTGGTTAAAGGATCATCTGTGGTGCCCCTACGACCTTTGAGTTATGGGATTAGGATATGATTCCTTTAAATAACAAGTACACAAATCCTACCAGACTGTAACGGACAAAAGTCACCCCCTTACCCCCCCTCCCCCCCCCCTCCTTTCTACAAACAACCTTTCGAGACCGCTACAGAGCGCTCTCGGCGATGTAGGGTTGCCCAGGCTCTCTGCCAAAATAAGTACGTAGCGTTACGTAGCGCTCTTGCTAGCCAATTCTGGGCTGGTGAAAGGCAGGTGACTGACAGACTTACATCAACATAATTATACAAGGGTCTACCTTTACACAGTCTATTAGTTGTCTCAGTCATAGTTGTCTCTATAACAGTGTCAAAGTTGCCTCAGTAACAGTGTCACAGTTGTCACAGCTGTCTCAGTCACAGTGCCACAGTTGTCTCACAGTGTCTTAGCTGCCTCAGTCACAGTGTCTTATTTGTCACAGCTGCCTCAGTCACAGTGCCACAGTTGTCTCATTCACAGTGTCTTAGTTGTCTCAGTCACAGTGCCACAGTTGTCTCAGTCATAGTGTCTTAGCTGCCTCAGTCACAGTGTCTTAGTTGTCACAGCTGCCTCAGTCACAGTGCCACAGTTGTCTCAGTCACAGTGTCTTAGTTGTCACAGCTGCCTCAGTCACAGTGTCACAGTTGTCACAGCTGCCTCAATCACAGTGCCACAGTTGTCTCAGCCACAGTGTCTTAGTTGTCACAGCTGTCTCAGTCACAGTGTCTTAGTTGTCACAGCTGTCTCAGTCACAGTGTCACAGTTGTCTCAGTCACAGTGTCTTAGTTGTCTCAGTCACAGTGTCACAGTTGTCTCAGTCACAATGTCACAGTTGTCTAAGTCACAGTGTCTTAGTTGTCACAGCTGCCTCAGTCAAAGTGTCTTAGCTGTCACAGCTGCCTCAGTCACAGTGCAACAGTTGTCTCAGTCACAATGTCTTTGTTGTCACAGCCGTCTCAGTCACACTGCCACAGTTGTCAGAGTTCTCTCAGTCACAATGCCATAGCTGTCTCAGTCAATGTGCCATAGTTATCTCAGTCATAGTGTCACAGTTGCCTCAGTCACAGAGTCGCAGTCGTCTCAGTCACAATGTCACAGTTCTCGCAGTATAGTGTCACAGTTGTCTAAGTCACATCGCCGCAGTTGTCTCAGTCACAATGTCACAGTGTCTTAGTTTCAGAATTACAATGGCTTAGTTGTCTCAGTCAACAGTGTCTTAGTTCTCACAGCTGTCTCAGTCACAGTGTCTTAGTTCTCACAGTTGTCTCAGTCACAGTATCTTATTTGTATCAGTCACAATGACATAGTTGTCACAGTTGTCTTACTCACAGCATCTTAGTTGCCTCAGTCACAGTGTCTTAGTTGTCTTAGTCAGAGTGCCACAGTTGTCTTAGGCACAGGGTCTTAATTGCTACAGTTGTCTCAGTCACAATATCTTAGTCGTCACAGTTGTCTCAGTCACAATGTCTTAGTTGTCTCAGTCACAGTGTTTAAGTTTTCTCAATTATAGTGTCTTAGTTATCTTAGTCCTCTGCAACTGTTGTCTTAGGCACAGTGACTTAGATGCTACAGCTTTCTCAGTTACAGTGCCTTAGTTGTCTCAGTCGCAGTGCGACAGTTGTCTCAGTCACAAAGTCTTAGTTGTCACAGCTGTCCTAGTCACAAGCTCTTAGTTGTCTCAGTTACAGTGTCTATGTTGTCACAGCTGTCTCAGTCACAGTGTCTTAGTTGTCTCAGTTACCGTGCCACAGTTGTCTCAGTCACAGTGTCTTAGTTGTCTCAGCCGCAGTGCAATAGTTGTCGCAGTCACAATGTCTTAGTTGTCAAGCTGTCTCAGTCACACTGTCTTAGTTGTCTCAGTCCCAGTGTCTTAGTTGTCTCAATTACAGTCTCTTAGTTGTCTTAATCACAGTGTCACAGTTGTCTTAGGCACAGTGTCTTAATTGCTACAGCTGTTTCAGTCACAGTGTCTTAGTTGTCATAGCTGTTTCAGAAACAGTGTCCCAGTTGTCTCAGTCACAGTGTCTTAGTTGTCACATTTGTCTCAGTCACAGTGGCTTAGTTTTTTTCAATCACAATGTCTTAGTTATCACAGTTGTCTCAGCCACAGTGACACAGTTGTCTCAGATAGTTATCTCAATCACAGTGTCACAGTTGTCTCAGTCACAGTGCCATAGTTATCTCAGTCATAGTGTCACAGTTGTCTCAGCCTGTGAGACAGTTGTTTCAGTCACAATGTCACTGTGTCTTAGTTTCACAGTTCCAATACCTTAGTTGCCTCCGTCACAGTGTCTCAGTTGTCACAGTTATCTCAGTCACAGTGTCTTAGTTGTCGCAGTTGTCTCAGTCACAGTGTCTCAGTAGTCACGGTTGTCTTAGTCACTATGTCTTAGTTGTCACAGTTGTCTCACGAGCTCAGTTACAGAGTCAGTGGCTTAGTTGTCGTAGTTTGTCTCAGTCACAGTGTCTCAGTAGTCACGGTTGTCTTAGTCACTGTGTCTTAGTTATCTCATGAGCTCAGTTACATAGCCAGTTTCTTAATTGTCCCAGCCACAGTGTCTTAGATTTTGGGGACTTTATACCGCGCTCTGGATACCACAAGCTGCCATCTTAGGTTAGGTCTTATAGGAGCCGTCGCAATAAGCCTTTTCTTAAGCTGATAATTGCGCTATATTGTCAGTGCAGGTTGTCTGATTTGAGCCGTTTTATAGGGATTATTTTTTCTCTTTTCCAATAGTGACTCACAGTTCTCTTTTAATTTTATGTCAAACTTCTATTTTCTTGTTTGGACGAATAGTGAATCAAAGAGCAGGTTGCTAAATTTAAGCTGCTTTATTGGAGTTTAAATTATGTCACTATTTATATATTGTGCATTCCCCTTTGTCTTATTTTGTGAACCATGCGATGCTGTACATTTTTCTTTCCATGTTGACCCAACATAAAACTTAAAACGGATGTTTGACATTTCAAAGGTTTATCTTGTGATGCCTGTGGAGCAGCTTTTTTTGTGCCGTTCATTGTTTTTTAATGTAATTCCCCATCCCCCTTTTCCCCTTTTTTGGCTAAAATGTCCTCTGGGCTATGAGCCTTGTTTCATGCTTTAATTATAGGTGATTTTGCTAATAAAAGGACAAAGTTCCAAAAGTTCCAAAGCTATATAGGAAATGATTGATAATGTTTTTGTTCCTATCCATCAGTCTTGTTTTCATTCCTTTTTATTACAATTTTATTCTTACAGCACATTTCTTGGTAGTCAGGGCAACAGTTTGTCTTATTCCAGGCGCATGCGTCGTCGCACAAACATCCGGTTCCTGCATTTCCGCCGCAGTTGCCTGCGCAGCCGTCTACAGATCCCCCTGTAACACATAAATCATGTCTCAATCTAGAGAACAATTACAAGAAAGGAAGAAAGACAGACAATAAGATTGCAAGTCATTCAGATTAAGTTCCAGACACACACACGTAGCTGAAACGTAACATGATTTATGAACTGTTTCATTCATCACTAGATAGTCCTTTAGGAACAGTTTTGTAGTCAAGTCCTTATTCCATCAAAAAGGAAAATTTGGTTTGCCAAAAGGATATTCACAGTATAAAAACACATTACACAGGACAAGATCATAAATAGTTATGTATCAACAAAATAAACCTGTTGTGAGAATGATTTAAGAGATGGGAATTTACACATGGAATGAAAGCACGTAGACACTCACGCACACACTCGCATACACACCCACATATACACACCCACACGCCCACTGCGCTTATGTCCACCACACATGGACACCAGCAACAGTCGTACAACCCAGCAACGAACCAAGATCATACGTTGTCCAAACACCCAATGGAGCAACCTATCGCAGAAACAGAAGACATCTGATGAACCTGCAGAAGCCAACAGAACGACATGTAAGATTTTGTGACAAACCTGAAATCATCGAGACCAGAACACCATATCCAATCTCCACAACACCAGAGCAGAATAATGATCACATCCAACCAGCAGCAAAACCTCCAGACTTTCAGACAATGATTGAAGCACCAACACCGAGTCCACATCAGAGGCCCCAGAGAATAATCAAGAAGCCAGAAAGACTCATTGAAAACATTTGATGATTTGACAATTTGATGACATGACAAACATGCTTTGAGTGTTTGATTTATTTCATATGTTTTATATATTCAATATTATAAAGACAGATATAGCAGAGACAAGCAGTACAGAGACAAGGATATGTACAAGGACAAAAGTCTTAATGAACAGTTTTCTTTATTCCATAGTAATTGCTTTTAGATTATTGCCATTAGCATTATAATTATGAAAGTTGTTTATGTATAAGATGCAAATGGTTTTGTTTTTCTTGGAAAGGTAGTGCTCAGTAATGATTGTTTTGTTTCATCATTAGTAAGTGGTAAATAATTTGTTGGACCTGATTATGTTCATTTTAGTTAATGCGAGGTTAAAAGTTTTTAAGTTATGGGTTAAAGTTAATCTATAGTTGCGTTATTTTTATTTCTCTAAAGAAGAGGGATGTAATGATATCCATGGTACCTGTGAAACATCAGGAACCCAGTACCTCTGAGACATCACGGATACTGTTATATTACTATGACTATTGAGAGTGTTCTCCCCTCTCCTCTGTCGTGCTATACTTCCTGTAAAACGTATACTCAATATAACTCTGAAGTTGAACTACTTCTCCGAGTCTGCAGTGAGCGTGAGTGAAGGACACACATGCAAAAACATAAACAATAACATCACATGCCTATCCTATCCTATCCTATCCTGTCCCATAACCCGAAGGTCGTAGGGGCACCACAGATGATCGCTTAACCAGCATACTCCATCTTTCTCTGTCCTCAGCAGCCCTCGTGGCTTCGCTCAGTGTCAAACCAGTCCATTCTCGAATGTTGTCCTCCCACCTCTTTTTCGGTCTCCCCCTTCTTCTACCTCCTTGCACTGTGCCTTGCAGAATGGTCTTTGCAAGGCCTGATGATCTGGTGACGTGGCCATACCATCGGAGTTTCCGTTTCTTCACCACTGTGAGCAGGTCATCGTGTTGTCCAATGGCTTGTGTGATGGTCTGTCGGACTTCAACGTTGGTGATGTGTTGGGTATAGGAAATGCACAGAAGTCTTCTGTAGCACCTCATCTCCATGCTTTGTATTCTTCGTTGGAGATCTGCTGTGAGGGTCCATGCTTCGCAAGCATATAGGAAGATGGAGATGACCAGAGATCGCAGCAGTCTTACTTTGGAATGTAGACTGATGGTTCTGTCTTTCCAAATGGGCTTCAACCTTGTCAGGGCAGCAGTTGTTTGTGCGATCCTGGAGAGGACTTCCTGTCGAGACCCATTGTCTGACACAATGGCTCCTAAATATTTGAAGCTGTGCACTGTGTTGAGGGATTGGCCTTGTACTTTGATGTCCGTGTTGATGCCATTGGTGTTGTTGGTCATCATTTTGGTCTTCTCTGCACTTATTTCCATTCCATAAGCTCTGGAGGTGGTGTCAAGCCTCTGTACAAGCTGTTCAAGTTCTTGTTCCTCTCCAGCCAATCCATCAATATCATCCGCAAAACGAAGATTGGAGATTGCTCTGCCCCCTATGCTGACTGTGCCTTCGTGATCTGCAAGAGCATCTGACATGATGCGCTCTAGGAAGATGTTGAAGAGTGTTGGAGAGAGTAGGCATCCTTGACGCACACCGATTGTTGTTCTGAACCAGTTCCCGATGACGCTGTTATGGAGGACTGCACTGGTAGCCTTGTCATACAGGCTTTTGATGACTTCTATAATTTTAGGGCTGATGTTGTACACTTTCATGGTTGCCCATAGAGCTGCATGCCAGACTCGGTCAAATGCCTTCTTGAAGTCTATGAAAACATGATATAGATGTTGTTGGTGCTGTAGGTATTTCTCACAGATTATTCTGAGGTTGAAAATCTGTTCAGTGGTACTTCGCCCTGCCATGAATCCTGCTTGTTCTTCAGCTATGATTTGTTCAGCTTGTGGTTTCAACCTGTTGAGTATTATTTTCAGGAGGACCTTGCTGGGATGGCTGATGAGGCTGATGGTGCGGTAATTTTCACACTCCTGAAGGTTACCTTTTTTGGGAAGAGTGATGACAAGCGACTGGGTCCATGGTGTAGGCCATTCCCCACTCTGCCAGATCTTGTTACAGATAATGGTGAGAGCATCAGTCATCGCTTCTCCTCCTGCTTGTAGCAGTTCCGCTGGTATGTTGTCCACTCCCGCTGACTTCCCTTTCTTCAGCGATTGCACTGCTGCCTCAACTTCTTCCCGGAGAATTGGGAGGATTTCTTCTTCTTCTCTGCTCTCGGGACATGCTAGAACTGATGGGTCTCCATTTGGTGTATGGTTGTAAAGGTCAGAGCAGTACTCTGTCCATCTGTCCAAGACTTCTTGTTCTTCTGTAAGGCAAATGCCAGACTTGCTTTGGATAGTGGAGACTTTGGGCTGTTTAACACTTGTCAGCCGCTTCACAGTCTGGTAGGCCTTCTTGCTGTTGTTCTTGTTCAGATTGTTCTCTATTTCCTGGCATTGATCTTCTATCCAGTTCTCCTTTGCTGTGCGCATGCCTTTTCGGATGTCATTGTTGATTTTTCGGTAGACATCAGCTCCCTGTGAGGTGTTCTTTTTCTTTTTTAACTCTCTTCGTTTATCACACAGATCCAAAAGTTCAGGTGTGATCCACGGCTTCTTCTTTGGTCGGTGCTTGCCAAGGATCTCAGTGGCGGCATCTGTTACAGCTGAGTTGAAGGTATTGGTCATGGTGTTGACATCTACTTCGCCTGCCCCCAAAATAAGCAGTGGTGCAAATTTCCCTCCAATTGTGGCCTGAAATATTTTTGCCACCTCCGGGTCTTGCAGTTTGTCCAGGTCGAACTTCAGCCTAGTGCACTTTGCTGTATTTACTCTCTTCAAATGGAGCCGGAAAGACATCATCACGAGATCGTGGTCACTTCCAATGTCTGCTCCTGGAAAAGTGCGTGTCCTGCCAATGTTGATGCTTGATCTGAAGCGTTTCTTGACCATGATGTAGTCGATCTGGTTGTGATGTTCCCCGCCGGGACTGTGCCATGTCCATCGTCTGGATTTTTTGTGGAGACCAAGCGTGTTTGCCAGTACCAGATTGTTGTATCTGGCAAACTCCAATAGTCTCAGACCCCTGTCATTTGTCTCGTTGTTGCAGTGGGGTCCGCATGTGTCTCCCCAGTTGCGGTGCGCATCTTGGCCAACCTTGGCATTCCAGTCGCCTTGCACTATGACTATGTCCTTCTTCGGCACTTGGTCAAGGACCGCCTGTATATTTTCATAAAAATCCTCCACTTCGCTGTCTTCATAGTCTGATGTTGGGGCATAGGCCTGGATGATGGTAATGTTGAAAGGGGTTGCTCTCAGACGGATGGTAATGAGTCTACTGGAGACTGGGCGGCAACCCATGACAGTGGCTAGAATGTTCTTGTGGACCAAGAATCCAACGCCGTGTTCGTGCCTGTCATCTCTACCGCTGAAATAGAGCTTGTGGCCTTTGTCAGTCGTTGTTTCACCTAGGCCTTTCCAGCGCAGTTCGCTGATACCTAGAACGTTCCATCGATAGTGGTCCAGCTCGTGGGCCAGTTCTTCTAATTTTCCTTCCGCAGTTAGGGTCCTGACGTTCCAGGTTCCTATGACGATGTTGTTTCTCGTGCGGATCTTGCTATATTGTCCATCAGTAGCATACTTAACACCTCCGTCCTGGTGGCCAACGGAAGGCGCGGTCCTTGTGCCGGGTGACGGCCCGGGCGACGACCGATCCGGTATGGAATTAGTGGATTGTGTCATCATGTAGTGTGTCTTGGGCAAAAAAGACCTGGCAGGGCCCAATCCTCTCCAGGCTGTTGGCCACAGCCGAAATCCACGAATACAGTGTGGCTCGCCTTGGCCCTGAGCACGTGGTCGTTGAACCTGTAGTAACGTGAGGTTCCTCCGCCCTGGCCGGTGACTTCTGTGTAGAAGACTTTCGCCCAGTGATGCCGTGCTAACATCACCCCTGTTAGTCGCCTCTTACGACACGCCGGGAAACGTTGGGTCTATTCTATTTGCCCGAACCCACAGAGCCCAACATCACATGCACTTTGCTGTATTTACTCTCTTCAAGTGGAGCCGGAAAGACATCATCACAAGATCGTGGTCACTTCCGATGTCTGCTCCTGGAAAAGTGCGTGTCCTGCCAATGTTGATGCTTGATCTGAAGCGTTTCTTGACCATGATGTAGTCTATTTGGTTGTGATGCTCCCCGCCAGGACTGTGCCATGTCCATCGTCTGGAGTTTTTGTGGAGACCAAGCGTGTTTGCCAGTACCAGAATGTTGTATCTGGCAAACTCCAAGAGTCTCAGACCCCTGTCATTTGTCTCGTTGTTGCAGTGGGGTCCACATGTGTCTCCCCAGTTGTGGTGCGCATCTTGGCCAACCTTGGCATTCCAGTCGCCTTGCACTATGACTATGTCCTTCTTCGGCACTTGGTCAAGGACCGCCTGTAGATTTTCATAAAAATCCTCCACTTCGCTGTCGTCATAGTCTGATGTTGGGGCATAGGCCTGGATGATGGTGATGTTGAGGGGCTGCTCTCAGGCGGATGGTAATTAGTCTACTGGAGACTGGGCGGCAACCCATGACAGTGGCTAGAATGTTCTTGTGGACCAAGAATCGAACGCCGTGTTCGTGCCTGTCATCTCTACCGCTGAAATAGAGCTTGTGTCGTTTGTCGGTCGTTGTTTCACCTAAGCCTTTCCAGCGCAGTTCGCTGATGCCTAGAACGTTCCATCGATAGTGGTCCAACTCGTGGGCCAGTTCTTCTAATTTCCCTTCCGCAGTTAGGGTCCTGACATTCCAGGTTCCTATGACGATGTTGTTTCTCCTGCGGATCTTGCTAAATTGTCCATCAGTAGCATACTTAACACCTCCGTCCTGGTGGCCAACGGAAGGCGCGGTCCTTGTGCCGGGCGACGACCGATCCGGGATGGAATTAGTGGATTGTGTCATCATGTAGTGTATCTTGGGCAAAAAAAGACCTGGCAGTGCCCAATCCTCTCAAGGCTGTTGGTTACAGCCGAAATCCACGAATACAGTGTGGCTCACCTTGGCCCTGAGCACATGGTCGTTGAACCTGTAGTAACGTGAGGTTCCTCCGCCCTGGCCGGTGACTTCTGTGTAGAAGACTTTCGCCCAGTGATGCCGTGCTAACATCACCCCTGTTAGTCGCCTCTTACGACACGCCGGGAAACGTTGGGTCTATTCTATTTAATGCCCGAACCCACAGAGCAGCACGCATGCCACGTTCATAATTAAATAATATAGGCCTATTGTATGGTGTAGTTATGACATATAATTATAAAGGAGAGACAGATCCAAGAAATAGAGTTAGTGATTTTTGCAGTCTAGGGGGAATCGGAATCACGCTGTGTCGCTGCCAGGTGTGACAAAATAAAGCTGTGAAAAGTGAAATTACACACTGGATTACTTGGAATACTATTACTGGATGTACAAGTACCAGGAGGGATGAGAATGCTGAAATTCCACAAAGGAGGATATGTCGTTGTTTGTTTTCCTACTAAGGAAGTTATTCTACATTGATGGCTCTTACCGTAAAAGCAGGTCATGAAGAAAGGTAACGTTAGGGTGGGAAGATTGCTTTGTAGACAAATACGCCTGAAAGGCTCGCCGAGGGGGATAAGGTTGGGGGTAGGAGAATGATTCAATTAAAATAACTCAGGTTTACACATTATACATTTCTGTACAAATGCCCCCATTCGCGCGCGCACGCACACATACACATGCGCTCTCTATCTCCCTCTCTCGCTCTCTATCTCTTTCCTAAAAGAAATTCTTTTAAAACAAAATGCATAGAACATTATCAATAAATAAGAATTGTCATTTTAAACTTAATAATAAGAATAATGCACCGAACATTATCAGTAGATATTTATGCATTAGATTATATTAAATATATAATATGTTAGTGCTTGTATGCACACCCACATCACATGTCTAGATACCACCTATGAAGAATTATTTTAAAATTAATAATAAGAATAATGACATTGATTTATCTGTAAAAACAGTAGAGCAAAGACTCTGAACATGGTCTACGAGTCCAGTAAATGCCCTCACATTAAATTTAAGAATAAAAAGCTAGTTCAAAGAATAAAAAAACATTCTGCATTCTTACTTCTTATTAAATTCTAATATCAACACAACAGACCCTTAACTGAATAAAAAGTTTGGCAATAATTAATGTCCATTAATAACACATCAATAATCATTAGAATAATTATCCCACATTCATGTATTAATCTATTTAACTACTTCTGCAACCGCCAATGATGATGATGATGATGATGATGATGATGATGTCAATAATATTAATAATAACAACAACAATGGCAATAATAATACTAATACTAATGATGATGATGATGATAATGATGATGATGATGATGATAACAACAACAACAATAATAATAATAATAATAATAATAATAATAATAATAATAATAATAATAATAATAATAATAATAATAACAATAATAATAATAATAATAATAATAATAATAATAATAATAATAATAATAATAATAAATACATCTAATAACACATCATCTTTATTCTAAACTAAAAGTAATCATTGTCAGTAGAGATTATTATCGAGGACTGGAGATTCTCATTTCTTAAGTGCATCATTTAAGGTTGTAATGGCTATTGGCACAAATGATCTAATTCTCTCAGTTCTGCACCTCGCTGCACGGTACGTACGCCGGGAAGGAAGCAGGCAGAACTGACTGTTTAGAGGATGGGTATCATCTGCCACAATACCACGTGCCTTTTTAAGGGTTCTGGTGGTAATCAGCTCTTCCAGGCCTGGTAGATCGGTGCCAATTACCTTTTCTGCCTGCCTAATAACTCTCTCAAGTCTGTGCCAGTCTTCATAACTGCAAGCATGGAGCCAGACAGTGAAGTTGAATGTCAGGATACTTTCAATGCTGGCCCTATAGAACATAGCGAGGATCTCAGCACTTACTTTGAATTGTCTTAATTTCCTAAGGAAATACAACCTGCTGTGACATTTATTTACCACCTTGTCAATATGCTGTGACCAGGTAAGATCTGCATTGATGATAGTACCCAGGTACTTATATTCATGAACTCATTCTATTTCCTTGCCATCAATGACTATGGGTGTTGGGACATCTGTCTTTCTTCTAAAGTCATGCAGTACTTCTCTGGTTTTGTCAACATTGAGATCGAAGCTATTATTCTGGCACCACCGCACCATGTGTTCTACATCTTCTCTGTAACCTGCGTCATCATCTTTGTCTATCAGACCAACAAGTGCAGAGTCGTCGGCAAATTTTACCAGTTTATTGTTATGATTGAGAGCAGTGCAGTCATTGGTGTACAGGGTAAAGATTGTATAGTATTACAAGATTTTACAGATTTAACTCTGTTATTAAGATTTTTTTTTAAACTCAGAGCTACTTTAACTATCGTTTATTGATACTTTTAAAACATATTTGTAAATGCAAGCTGCCTATAATCTTTTAATGGGAGAATATCTGGCTCTAGAATATTTTTATATGGCTTTGTGGACTAGGGCACCCAATGCAGTCTTGTATGCTTTGCTATGAACACTTCGTACTTTGTTGAGTACATACCATTGAGAATTTAAGTTAACTTTGAACGAATCCATGATTTGGAAAGGTGTATGGGAGTATAACATATGTTCCCCATTTTTGCCTGTTTATAATTTACTACCCTCAAATGACGTAGCATATCACACGTAAACAAAATAAATAAATAATGTTGTCAGCATTGTAAACGTCTCACCTGAAGCTACATTGAACTGCAATCCTAATATGCACAGCAATGCCATCAGAGGCCACATAACGGTTGTCGTTCTTGTCCTTTCTCCTGTCGTCGGGCAACAAAACAAAACGCAGAATCCAACTCCGCAGAGATGAAATGGAAGACGTTGTTTGAAAAAAAGGCAAATTGGCATTAAGACCGAGATGTTGCAGAGATGTAAAACTGGGTTGACTGATCAAGACCCGCGCACCGTTCTGACCAAGTTGCTTTTTATATGTACCTGCCTTAGTGTTATTGGCGACCAATAACCCAGAACACTTTTCAATAGAGCTGTCTCAGGAGTGGGTAAATGGGCAGATAACCATGGTTATTAGGAGCGGGGAGAGGAGAGAGAGCAAGGATGAGCCAGAAGAGGTGGAGGAAAACGCAGGACACACTCCCTACCATCACAATGTCACCAACCCCGGGTAAGCCCATTCTGGGTCACTAAATACATCTGTGCACGGTAAGAACGCCTTTCAAAGAACAAGTCTTGACCATACCACTGTTTCAACGTTGGTGTAATGTGCACCATCGAATGTTACCATTCCTCGGGAGTAAAGTGTGAAGGTCAACGTATGAGCATCCAGCGCATGACTATGAAAACTTTGACTCTCCACAGTTACTATCAATAAGTGAGCTTACAAAGATACAGACAAATGGAAAGCACTCAATGACTCTTTGCCGTCCATTGGACGCTATAAGCAATGACTAATTAACTAACTCGATGCTCATTTCTTTAACTGTCGGTCACTGTAATTTGTATAGTTTGATCACTGTAAGTGGTATAGTTTGATCACTGTCAGTGGTAGAGTTTGATCACTGTCAGTGGTAGAGTTTGATCACCGTAAGTGGTAGAGTTTGATCACTGTCAGTGGTATAGTTTGATCACTGTCAGTGGTATAGTTTGATCACTGTCAGTGGTATAGTTTGATCACTATCATTGGTATAATTTGATCACTGTCAGTAGTATAGTTTGATCATTATCAGTGGTATAGTTTGATCACTATAAGTGGTATAGTTTGATCACTGTCAGTGGTATAGTTTGATCACTATAAGTGGTATAGTTTGATCACTGTAAGTGGTATAGTTTGATCACTGTCAGTGGTATAGTTTGATCACTATAAGTGGTATAGTTTGATCACTGTCAGTGGTATAGTTTGATCACTGTCAGTGGTATAATTTGATCACTGTAAGTGGTATAGGTTGATCACTGTAAGTGGTATAGTTTGATCACTGTCAGTGGTATAGTTTGATCACTGTAAGTGGTATAGTTTAATCACTGTAAGTGGTATAGTTTGATCACACTTGTGCTCAGTGGTCTGAGCGTCAGATTAAGCTTTTAAAGGCTGCAAGTGGGTACCTCAGTAGACTTGAGTGAGATCCTGTATCAGCCAGCGCCTTGAGCAGCTCTTGAGATTAAAAAAGAGCTCTAAAAGAATGGTTAAATTAATGAATAAAATATCATCAAAGTGTAGGTGCTCTCCCCTGGGATCAAGTGCAACCTTAGGTTCTCAACCTTGTGGTAGAAAACAACTCCATCTTGTATAATACTTACACAAGGTCACCGTGCTCCACAGAATGTCTGTGGCGTGATGACAAAATAAAGTTCTTTTTGTTGAAGATGCTATATTTATTATTATCATTTTTATTTTTAGAAAAGAGATACTGTCCCAGGTCACCCTAAACTACAAAACTATAGTTTAGAAATATTTTTGGCTATAACTTTCCTTTCACAAAGTTAGATTTTGTTCTAACTTTCCTGATACCATCCAGCCAATCTGTGGCTATTTGTTTCGCATGAAGATGCTTTTTAATGAGGACTTCATCCAAGCATCATATTTTGCTATTGGAAGACTGGCCGTCACTTGATTTTCAGTAAACCCGCTGATACAGCCACGAGCTGAGACCACAGGGAAATAACCATCTGTGTCGCAGGCGCTCCAACCATGGACACGGCAGTGTCTATAACGCGTCTATATTCTTTGTATGTGATACGAGCGCCTGTGACCTATATATATTGACACAAGCTCAAAGCACTAGTAACAGAGATGGGGAGACCAATCTGTCCTATCATTCCTGCATTTCTCGGAAGATGGCGTCTAGTAAAGATTATATCCAAGATGGTGTCATTTAACTCTAGTTCCACTTCTTCAGGCCAGACAACTACTACCTAAAACATGTTGTCTCCCCTGCAGAGGAGATGTTTTCATTGTCACAGAGTACACCACGAGGCGTACCTGCAATGTGAATGTTGAACTCGAAGGTCTAGACAAGTTAGTCTTGCTGTAGAATTGGTTTTTTATTCAGACTGTCTAAAGCAGTACTAATCCATGGAACGCCATCCAAACGTCATCATCATCATCATCATCATCATCAGCAGCAGCAGCAGCAGCAGCAGCAGCAGCAGCAACAACAACAGCAACAGCAGCTGCATTATCACCAGCCTCATCATAATTATGGGTCCGGTTTTCCTCCCTATGCCGAATAAGACTGGTTTACCACACTTACACAAGTTGATCTCAGTTACAAAAACATGATGCCTTTCAAATGAATTTTCAGACTCCCACCCATAGTGGGCTATCATTCCGTGTTTTCATTTAGCATAAAACTGAAACAGGACGACCCCAAACAAATTAAACCTAATTTAAAACTGCCGGTTGTCAGCTATGTGTGTGGACAGACATTTAAGGACACACAAACAGATTCACAATATGTTATTGCCAAACGTACAAACAGTGCATGTGGTCAATAGGGATCTTTTGGACTGTGTGACTTTCATTGTGAAAGTGGTTCCGCACTACTTTCTGTCCGTGACGTCAGCAGGTTATGCAGTCATTAGTATGCAGAGGTGAAAGTTAACGATTAATACCGATGTGAGTTCGTCAAAACAGATAAGTTGTTTATTACATCGCTTGTACTGTATGACATCCAAAATGATATGATTGTGTGTAAGGGACTTTACTCAATCATTTTGGAGGTGAAGATGTGTATCGACATTCCTTTTGAGACTTTGAACGTAGTTTGAAGCGAGGTACTAGAAGTAGGCCTAGTCCGTCTGCTACAGTCAATCCAGTAGCGTAAGAATTATCAGCGTCGCGCGCTGTACAAAACGAAAAGCACGGCGAACTAAGAAGTAGAGTTTCGAAAGAAGCCTAAGGCTGCAGCATGATAAAATGTTCACAGGAAATTGACCAAGTTGACAGCACGTTTGAATGGTTTTTCTTTCAATCTTTGCAGTACAATTGGCAGATACTCCACCTCATCCTGTCTAAATCCTTCCTCCTTTGTCGATGCCTTCAGCGTGCTTTCGTTAAGACCTATATTCAATGGCGTCAAATGCAGCACATGTCATGCATGGCATGGCATTGTAGCCTGCTCGATTTCACACTTCACGTTTTGTTGAACTATGCAAGTGACACTTTTCTGCACAATTGTTTCATTTTGCGATGAGGGTTCATAGACCGAGCATTGCCCGATTGTTAATATATTTCAATTATTAGACTGTACAAAACAAACGCATTATCCTACCCTATCCCTATCCTGTCCCGTAACCAGGAGGTCGTAGGGGCACTACAGATGATCGTTTAACCAGCATACTCCATCTTTCTCTGTCCTTGGCAGCCCCGATGGCTTCGCTCAGTGTCAAACCAGTCCATTCTCGAATGTTGTCCTCCCACCTCTTTTTCGATCTCCCTCTTCTTCTACCTCCTTGCACTATGCCTTGCAGAATGGTCTTTGCAAGGCCTGATGATCTGGTGACGTGGCCATACCATCGGAGTTTCCGTTTCTTCACCACGTTGAGCAGGTCATCGTGTTGTACAATGGCCCTGTGGTTTCGGGCATTAAATAGAATAGACCCAACGTTTCCCGGCGTGTCGTAAGAGGCGACTAACAGGGATGGTGTTAGCACGGCATCACTGGGCGAAAGTCTTCTACACAGAAGTCACCTGCCAGAGCGGAGGAACCTCAGGTTACTACAGGTTCAATGACCACGTGCTCAGGGCCAAGGCGAGCCACACTGTATTCGTGGATTTCGGCTGTGGCCAACACCCTGGAGAGCATTGGGCACCGCCAGGTCTTTTTTTGCCCAAGACACACTACATGATGAAACTATCCACAAACACATTATGTAAGAAGCAAAGAATAAAACCAAGCCAAGGGAGGCAAGTGTCTTTAAACATCAAGAAAGGTAATGATCCTGCTCTCAAAGTTGGACACAAAGAGTGACATACTGGCCTTCAATTTCATGAACTTCTCCATGAGTTCAAGGAGCTCAAATGCATTGATAAAACCTGGTTCTCCTTTCGAGTTTCGACCTTTCCCAAAAGGTCTCAACAGTGGAGGGTTGGCTTGAAATGCTTAGACTACACTGAGAACAGTCTATATTTATCGGTTTATTTATCGGTTCCAATGCACCAAATGTAGCTGAATCCTTTTTCCTCCAGCTGGAGGACGGAAGAAAGTATTAAAATCACAGCCAAGGTCTAACTATTTTCAAGTGCTCTGAATAGGTAAAGTCAAATGGAGAGGGAAATTCTCGATGTTTTCTGATTTCACCTGCAAGGCACGGTGCAAGGAGGCAGAAGAAGAGGGAGACAGAAAAAGAGGTGGGAGGACAACATTCAAGAATGGTTTGGCTCGACACTGAGCGAATCCATGAGGGTTGCTGAGGACAGAGAAAGATGGAGTACGCTGGTTAAACGATCATCTGTGGTGCCCCAACGACCTTCCATATACAGGATAGGATAGGATAGAATAGGATGGGATAGGATAGGATAGGATAAAATAGGATAGGATAGGATGTCTTTCAAATTAATTTCCAGACTCCCACCCGCATGTTGACATACACATATTGTCCTATCATTCCGTGTTTTCATTTAGCATAAAACTGAGACAGGACAACCCCAAGCAAATTAATTATTAACGCTAATTAAAAAAGGACGTTTGTCAGCTATCTAAATATGAACGTCTGGACATACATTTAAGGACACACACACATGCACCCACACACACACACACACACCCACACCCACACACACATACACATCCACAATTCCACAAGAATTATCAGCGTCGCGCGCTGTACCAAACGAAAAGCACCACGAACTAAGAAGTGGGGTTTCGAAAGAATCCTAATGCGGCTGCGTGATAAAATGTTCACGTGCAACTGATGAACAAGCTAACAGAACATCTGAATGGCATGACATCTTGTTTGCTTCTGTCCTTCTTTGCAGCCCACTTGGCAGATATCCCACCTCATCCTGCCTAAATCCTTCCTTTTTTCTTCATGCCCTCAGCATGCTTTCGTCTATATATATATATATATATATATATATATATATATATATATATATATATATATATATATATATATATATATATATATATATATATATATATATATATAAATTGCTTAGCCGGAAGTCCTTCTTTGCCTCTACTGTAAAGTTTGTCCGGTATGGACGCTGATCTGGGCAGGTGTTGGGCGCTGCGGATCGGCCTGCTGTGCGCTCAAAACCCGCGAAATCATTATAGCCGACATTTTCTTACCGAACGTTTAACCGTTTCTGAGATAAATAAATAAACAAAATGTCCACAAACTGCAATAGCCTCATTCCGCGCGGCGCTTCCGATTCAACCCGTGTCAAGAACTGCCGTTCCGTAATACCGCAAAATTTGTTTTATTTCCATTCAAAACACTTTTGCACTCATGTCACCAATCTTACAGCTGAAGGTTACCTGTTCACTTTCTTTTTCATCCATATTTATATGCGCACAAAATTTCAATTTGCATAAAATCTTCCATTACTTGAAGCAACTGTGTCATACAAGATCTGTGCTGACGAAAACCATGTTTGTAGAGTTGTAACATGGTTACTTCCCTCTAACAAAATCACTGTTTATGCAGTACCTATGCGCTACCGCGAATACAAATATACCGGAAGTATTATGGTACCAAGGGAGATTACTTGCATGCCTAATATTTTTAAATAAAGGTAGGACATTTAAAAATACGTTGCCTAACATAAATACTAAATTATAATAAAATATTGTAGTGCATTACTCAAACATGCACCTATACTCTGTTCTGCAGTACATTGCAATTATCATTTTAAATTAAAATAGTTCAATGCATTGCTCGAGTCGAACATCAACATGTACCTTTTAATCTACTCTGTTTTGCAGTGCTTCATCATTCGACCCCTGCAAGGAAACTATTGCAATCATTTCAGTGCATTTTTAATGTTTAATGCGAACTCGCAGACAACAGTTGTCTCTCTGTCTACATTTTATACAGCAACCTGTGTACCCTGGCTTGCCAGGGTACAAAACCACAAGTAAGACATATATTCAATGGCGTCAAATGCAGTACATTTCATGCATGGCACGGCGTTGTAATCTGCTCGATTCACGGTTGACTTTACGTTTTGTTGAACATTTTTTCGCACAAGTGTTTCATTTTGCGATGAGGGTTCATAGAGCGAATATTGCCCGATTGTTAATACATTTCAGTTCCTATTCTATCCTATCCTATCCCGTAACTAAAAGGTCGTAGGGGCACCCCACATGATCGTTTAACCAGCGTACTCATCTTTCTCTGTTCTCAGCAATCCTCATGCTTCATACAGTGTCAGACCAGTCCTTTCTCGAATGTTGTCTTCCCACCTCTTTTTCTGTCTCCATCTTCTTCTGCCTCCTTGCACCGTGCCTTGCAGGATGGTCTTTGCAAGGTCTGATGATCTGGTGACGTGGCCATACATAGTTTGATACAATGGCTTCTAGATATTTGAAGCAATGCACTGTCTTGAGGGATTGGCCTTGGAATTTCATGTCCATGTTGATGCCTTCAGTGTTGTTGGTCCTTCAAAAAGACCGAAACTTCCGAAGCTGTTTATAAGCAACTTTATCTCGAACAATGTTCACTGTATAAAGAATATGACAAACGTTTTACAGACGGGTCGAAGAAATGAGACTCAGTTGCTGTTGTGTCGGTCTCAGGAAGACACCTAGACCAGCATTTGCAACAGCGTCTACCTGATTTTTGTTCTGTTTATACAGCTGAGCTCAAGGCAATTCATCTAGCTCTGAAACAGGTTTATCAATCCAAGAGAACCTCGTTTATAATCCTGTCTGATTCATTGTCAGCACTTCAGGCTCTTTCCACGAGAAAGATATCACACCCTTTTCTGGCAGAGATCCATAACCTCCACACAGAACTTGTTTCTGAGGGTAAAAAGATAGTTTTTATGTGGGTACCTAGTCACATGGGCATCCACGGCAATATTGCAGTGGACAAAGCGGCTAAAGAAGCTCTGCATCTAGATTTCCCCTCAGAGATTTTCCAGTTTGTTCATACTCTGACCTGCGTTGTATGACTGGAGTTTATTGTAAACGGCTGTGGCAGACTGAATGGTCTAAGCAAATTAATAACAAATTATTTGAAATTCTTCCGGATTTATCTGCTTCTTGCCTAACTTTGCGTCCACCCGCAAAGAGGAAACTGTTTTGGCTCGCCTTCATATTGGGCATACTTATGTCACCCATAATTTCCTTTTAAAAGGAGAAGAACCACCATGGTGCTTTGCATGTAACAAATCCTTTTCCGTTCGTCATTATATGTCTGAATGTGCTGATCTGGTTGATTTAAGGGAAAGATATCTTTGTTCAGTACCTTTTAATGAGGTTTTTAAAGTATGCAATGGTCATTATATGTCTGAATGTGCTGATCTGGTTGATTTAAGGGAAAGATATCTTTGTTCAGTACCTTTTAATGAGGTTTTTAAAGTATGCAATGGTCATTATATGTCTGAATGTGCTGATCTGGTTGATTTAAGGGAAAGATATCTTTGTTCAGTACCTTTTAATGAGGTTTTTAAAGTAAGCAATGGTCATTATATGTCTGAATGTGCTGATCTGGTTGATTTAAGGGAAAGATATCTTTGTTCAGTACCTTTTAATGAGGTTTTTAAAGTATGCAATGGTCATTATATGTCTGAATGTGCTGATCTGGTTGATTTAAGGGAAAGATATCTTTGTTCAGTACCTTTTAATGAGGTTTTTAAAGTATGCAATGGTCATTATATGTCTGAATGTGCTGATCTGGTTGATTTAAGGGAAAGATATCTTTGTTCAGTACCTTTTAATGAGGTTTTTAAAGTAAGCAATGGTCATTATATGTCTGAATGTGCTGATCTGGTTGATTTAAGGGAAAGATATCTTTGTTCAGTACCTTTTAATGAGGTTTTTAAAGTATGCAATGGTCATTATATGTCTGAATGTGCTGATCTGGTTGATTTAAGGGAAAGATATCTTTGTTCAGTACCTTTTAATGAGGTTTTTAAAGTAAGCAATGGTCAAAACCTGTTTCAATTTTTACATGATGTTGGTTTGTTTTATCGCATCTAAATCATGTCGCCTTGTCTTGTATTCTTGTTTGGATTTTATTGAAAAAAACCGATTTTATTTACATCTTTCAAAATATTTAAATTTTAAGAGTTTAATCTGATTTTACTTAATGTTTTGTGGTCCTGATTCGGCTCTTGGCAGTCCGCTGGACCCTATAAGCACTGAGTATCTATCTATCTATCTCTACTCTAAAGAACGTTGGAACGTTCCAGCGTGACGCAATCACAAGCAATCAGAATAAACTTCGTCATCACTGTCTTACGTCAGACAACTTTATTTACGGTCCAAGAATTTTCTCAGCTACTAGTGGATCTATCTAGATGCTTCGATCGATAGTAAACAAGCAACCCAAGAGAATTCTCCAATAGTATCGACCAACGAAAATTATCAACATTTTACAAAGCTTCTTCTAACAACAATGCAAAATCAAATCAAAGGTAAATACACTCTGTTATTGAATGCTTTGCAAAACAAAACAATTGGATCTATCGTGCGCGTCGCAAACGTAACACCTATACTACTCAACATTTGCTTCGACTCACTGACAAAAACAATTTGTTAAAAAAATCTGTGGAATGTATTCAAATAAAAGAGGTACTATTTCTGTAATATGTCATCATACAACAAAGTAAAATTACAATTAAGCAAGATTTCATTTTATTAACACTGTAAAGTAATCACAGAACAAGCCTACCCCCCAAAATCAAGATATCGTGCTAATGGGGCAAAAAAACCCAAAGAACTTTGGGTCAAATCATGTCACATCAACGAGAAACAAGCAAAGCAAGTCTTTTAGTAACGCGTGACCTCCTCGGGTCGCTATGACAACATCTCCAAAGACGACTAACAGACACTGAGATGGCCAGGGGCGTCGAAATGCTGGAGGCGGGGGTCTCTCAGCGTCAAGTGTCTCAAGCTTTAAATACCACACAAAGTGCCATTTCTTGGATGTGGATTCGTTACCAAACCACAGGTTCTGTCACTAGAAGGCATGCAGGTGGCAGATCTCGCATTACTACTCAGCGGGAAGACATATTTTTAGTGGTTCAAGCTCACCAACACCCCTTTTGATCCGCTGAAAAGCTGCGCAGAGATCTGCAAAACGGTAGAGAAGCCCCAATTTCCACTCAGGCAATGAGGAGAAGACTACACGAAAGTGGTTTGAAGTCAAGATCACCAGCAGTACGTATCCCTTTGGAACGGTGCCATAGAGGAGCTCGACCTGCTTGGGCACAAGAGCACGCCACATGGACAATCCGTGATTGGACACCCGTCTTGTTCACGGACGAGTCCAGAGTTTACCTGGGCATGAACGATAGCCGGAAGAGAGTGTGGAAAGGCAAGAACCAGCGATTCCACGATCAGTTTGTTGCTCAGCATGATCATTATGATGGCGGCTCACTGATGGTTTGGGGAGGGATAAGCATGGAGGGTAAAACAGATCTCCACGTGCTGCAAAACGGAACATTGACAGCAATTAGGTACAGAGATGAGATCCTGGACCCTATTGTGAGGCCTCACTCTGGAGCCATTGACCCTGAGTTCATTCTGATGGACGACAACGCAGACCCACACAGGGCTCGCATCGCGGACCAGTATTTGGAGGCAGAAAGCATTGAGCGTATGGAGTGGCCAGCCAGGTCACCTGACCTGAATCCCACTGAGCACGTTCGGGACATGCTGGGGAAAGCCGTCCATGCATGTATCAATCCACCCCAACTCTGGTTCAGCTTGGGCAGGTCCTTCGGGAGGAATGGAACATTTCCATAGCACGCCTTATTTGTTCCATGAGGAGGCGCTGTCAGGTGGTCATAGCGACCCGAGGAGGTCACACGCATTACTAAAATACTTGCTTTTGTTGTTTCTCGTTGATTTTACATGATTTGACAAAAGTTCTGTTTTTGCCCCATAAGCCTGATATCTTGATTTTTGGGGGTAGGCTTGTTCTGTGATTACTTCATAGTGTTATTGAAATGAACTCTTGGTTAAATGTGATTTTACTTTGTTGTATGATGACATTTTAATGAAATAGTACCACGTTTATTTGAATAAATGCAACCTATTTTTAAAACAAATTGATTTTGTCAGTGAGTCGAAGCAAATGTTGAGTAGTATATATCCCCCATTTTGTCCCTGTAGTCCGTTATACACTGCAATGTATAACTACTTCACCCAACCTTCACTGTCACTGATTTAAAAGTCTTGATGCACTGTTTTCACCAAAGTCCCGTTATGCACAGATTATAAAGAAAAGTTATGCAAAGTCACAGGATATTGAAATCCGCACTGTTTATAATGTATATAAAAACACAATTAATTATGAATAAACTGTTCTCTCAAAAGTTCGTAAAATTAACTTATTTCCACTAAACTTAACTAATTATAATAAATAACGGTTCGTTCTGTCCTGTTCTCCTTTCTCACCCCTCTCTCCGTTCTCTATCTTCAACTCTCACCGCACTCGTTGACCCTTTCACTCGTTACGTCATTGTCTCCGCTGTCCACAGCCTATCACCCTGTCGGTGACGCAAAGGTCGACCTATCAACGGACAAATAACAGCAACCCCGACGCTGCTGGCAAAGCCACTCCGTTGCCTCCAGTGAAGACTACAAGTCCATCCTGCAAGTAATAATAATTATTCTTGCTACTATTCCAAAATAACTTTATATACATGTTTTTGTTACGTTGAAACGCGCACGATAGTACGTGTGAAACGCGCACGATAGATCATATCGTTTTGTTTTGCAAAGCATGCAATAACAGAGTGTTTTACCTTTGGTTTGATTTTGCGTTGTTGTTAGAGGAAGCTTGGTATAATGTTGATGGTTTTCGTTGGTCGATATTATTGGAGAATTCTCTAGGGTTGCTTGTTTACTATTGATCGAAGCATCTAGATAGATGCACTAGAAGCTGAGAAATTCTTGGACCATAAAGAAAATTGTATGACGTAAGACAGTGATGACGAAGTTTATTTTGATTGGTTGTAATTGCATCACGCTGGAACATTCGAACGTTCTCTCGAGTATAGAGAGACTATATATATGTACCGCACTGGTTCAGTTGAGAGAGTTGTGAAAGTGGAAAAAAGCGATTGAGCGACAGTATGCAGTTGTTGATGTACGCTGAATAAAATTGGAAAACTTCATACGACGACTCCTGCCTTGTTGCTGAATGAACAGGTTGCGTGGATAAACGAATCTGAGTTACACTTATCAGGATTCAAGCATCGGGGCTGAATCAACTACTGATAAAAACCAACAAAGAGTGTAACAGTTTTCCAGTAAAATAAATCGTCTGCTCTCCTCTCCTGAAGAAAGGTTTACATTGTTCTTATATTCATAACCTCTTCCATTTCACAAAACTCATAAAATATACAAAAATGCAACAATCATACAATTTAACAATATTTAACATACATTTCCTCTTTTACATGGTTCTGTACATTTCCATTCCATCTCTTCTCTCTCTCTCTCTCTCTCTCTCTCTCTCTCTCTCTCTCTCTCTCTCTCTCTCTCTCTCTCTCCAGTCTTGCTGACTGTTTAACCACAAAAATACCCTTACAACAAAATAGGCATGAAAGAAAATTGTTCAAGGGTACAATATTAAAAAACAATAACATATTTTAATAAAGGTTTTAGGACATACAATTTACGTTACATATTTCTAGCATTCGTTCTTGCTACATCCCCTCCCTAAATGGGTTTTCTCCCTCATTCTCTCGTTGACGATCGTTTAGGACAAAAGCAGCGGCCAAATCTTACTCACCGACTTGTGATAAGAGATGTCTCTTGAAACACAACATAGGCAGATCCGATGACCTCCTACATAAGGGTGAGATCTTAAATCAGCCTCCCCAAACCTGCGAGCCTCCTGCGCCATTCCACTTCAATAGCATGCGATCCGCAGCTCAATGTTCCTCCGTCTGTTCCTCCTGCCACCTCCCTCGATCCTCTATGTTCCCTGGTCCCGAACAAAAGATGCTTATTCCGGCTGAATCCTAGAGTATATCTCGCAAACCTGCGCTTCCGATTGGTCCACTACGCCAGTAAGTTTCCCTCACGGTGGCACGTGCCAACCATTATTCATTTTGTTTGTTCTGGTGCCCTGTCCAGCGACCCTGTCCGCTCCTTATCTCAAAAACATGGGGCCCCAGCCCCCTCTATCACAGTTTTGCCATGACAAGTACAACTTATGTTAATCTGATGCATAAACCTTGATGCAACAAAAATATTTCTCTATTCCCAGCAACCCTCATGGCTTCCTTTAATGTCAAACCAGTCAATTCTCGAATGTTGTCCTCCCACCTCTTTTTCTGTCTCCTTCTTCTTCTACCTCCTTGCATCGTGCCTTGCAGGATGGTGTTTGCAAGGCCTGATGATCTGGTGACGTGGGAGTTTCCGTTTCATCACCACTGTGAGTATGTTAGTCATGTTGTCCAATGGCTTGTGTGATGGTCTGTCGGATTCTTGTTGGTGATGAGCTGGGTATAGAAAATGCCCAGAAGTCTTCTGTAGCACCTCATCTCCATGCTTTGTATTCTTCGCTGTAGATCTGCTGTGAGGGTCCATGTAACGCAAGCTTTTAGGAATATGAAGATGACAAGGGAGCGCAGCAGCCTTACCTTGGAATGTAGACTGATGGTCCTGCCTTTCCAAATGAGCTTCAACCTTGTCAAGGCAGCAGTAGTTTGTGCAATCCTGGAGAAGACTTTCTGTCGGGACCCACTAACTGATACAATGGCTCCTAAATATTTAAAGCTATGCACTGTGTTGAGGGACTGGCCTTGGACTTTGATGTCCGTGTTGATGCCATTGGTGTTATCGGTCATCATTTTGGACTTAAATGTTACATTTATTTGAAAACCTTTTTCAAAGTCATTCTCTCGGTTGACCTTGGCAATTGGGGCGTTTTTCATTTGCGACTGGTTTCTTCCTAATGTGAACTTCTCAACGGGTGTCTTTGTGACTACCCATGCAATACATATAGACTGCACTCAGTCTACGCGTTCAAAGCCAAACCTCCTCTGAGGAGACACTTGAAGGGTCGGAATAGAGGGGGTACCAGGGAGTACGGACAACCCCCCCCCCCCCCCTACCCGGCACCCCCTCGGGTAAAAATAATAAAATAAATAAATAAATAAAATAACACACACACAGATAAACGCATGAACACACACACACACGTATCCTTTCGCCCTCCCCCCTCCCCCACGCCCCTCTCCCCACCCCTCACCTCTGGCTTCAAACCCCCAATGCCATTATGGCATCCACCCTTTGAATTAAAGTTTAATTTGCCGGAGTTCTCATGTTTTGAACCAAAACTTCAGAATATTAGGGTTCTGTCCCTTGCACATTTGTATATATGTTCAATGATGTCATATTCAATGTTAATGCTGTATTAATTTGGATTTTGAAAGCTTGGTATCCAGTTAACCTAATGCCAAGGTATGGGCATGTAGGCTTGCTATGACTGACGTAGATCTTGTACTCTCTGATGAGGTAATGTAATATAACTCTCTATGCCCTCATCCATCCCATTTTATTAGATTTTATCTCTTTGCGTTAAGAATGGGTAAAGAATGACTGACAATGTTAAGGCTTGAATTAGTAAAATGCAAAAGTGACTGAAAACCTAGTAATCGTTTGTCCAGTTTGTAAGAACCAATAGAAGCAGAATGTGGAGCTGTTGTTTTTTAAATTTCAAAATTCACACATATTTGTAAACCTACCAGTAATGTATTATGATTATGATGATGATTATTATTATTATTATTATTATTATTATTATTATTATTATTATTATTATTATTATTATTAGTAGTAGTATTAGTATTATTATTATTATTTTAATCAGGGTCTTCTGGCTGTCTAGTAGAAGCAGTATCATGTTAGGTTGTGACTTCAAACTCCCGCTGAACAATAAAGACAAACTAACGACCGTCCTATTGTGCCATCTAGTGGACAATAAAAATCGGCTGTAGCAATATGCAGTGGTACACAATTATTAGTAGTCTAATAGTGTCACACAATGTAAATAGGAACGCCCAACACCACACCCCTACTATCCTATCCCTATCCTATCCTGTCCCGTAACTTGAAGGTCGTAGGGGCACCACAGATGATCGTTTAACCAGCATACTCCATCTTTCTCTGTCCTCAGCAGCCCTGATGGCTTCGCTCAGTGTCAAACCAGTCCATTCTCGAATGTTGTCCTCCCACCTCTTTTTTGGTCTCCCTCTTCTTCTACCTCCTTGCACTGTGCCTTGTAGAATAGTCTTTGCAAGGCCTGATGATCTTGTCACGTGGCCATACCATCGGAGTTTCTGTTTCTTCACCACTGTTAGCAGGTCATCGTGTTATTCAATGGCACCCCTACATGAAGAGCATTATCCTGTCCCTTGCATGGGGTACATACAAGATGCTCTGATGCAACGTCCTTTAGGTATCTTAGATTGTGTGCATGTCACGAAGTGAAATGGCAAATATTTACATTAATTTTGTGTATGCATTAGTGTTTGTCGAGTAGTACGCAAGCGGCGGCTGTTGACATGGGCACGTGGCGTATGTATTCGCTTTGCGTTGGTACAATAATTATTTCCTAAAGCAAGAATCTCTTGGTGATGAAACACGGCTAGATACAGACAGAGAACAGGAGGTTATTCTCGTGTGCATCTGAGAGTGTCTGTGATTGGATAAAATTGGACTAGGATATGGTGCATTAGTGGAATGAAAGATAGAAAAAAGGGTGAATGCGTATTCTGTGTGACTTGGAAATATTGTGTTACTGTGTAGGCAGTAGGCTACTTCTATTTTTCACTGTGGTGATTCCGGAGTCTGTTCATTACAGACGCGGTAACTTGAATATTGTAAACCACACGCTCACCCACAGGGAAAAAACTCTTTGACAGCCAACGCGAGCGAGCGGCCCGGTTTTTTTCAATCTTGTTAGGATATAGCCCCAGCCTGCGCGCTCGCGCCATTCCTGCCGCCATCCCGAGAGGAAGAAAACCCGTGCGGCCGACAAGCTAATTAAAAGAAATTTAAAAAAATAAGTCTCCTATCTTGTCTACATGTGTGTTGAATGCATGCTTCTTGCGGTCGTGTAATATATATATTTTCTCCGACTCCACGGTCAACTCCTATAGCAACGACCAGGAATGGAAGACCCCACGCACACCTCAGTGTAAAGAACTTCTTAGTCTCCCTCTTGGTCCATTACATTCCACAGACTGTGGAGCAGACAAAATCTACTCTGCCTTGCTTGCACCCATTTTTATGTGTTACTTGTCCGCTATGCTTTTTTTTTTTTTATAATTCCTCAACAATAAAGAAAAACATTCACACATTCTGTCACTCGCAGAAAAGTTAGAAATAAATTTTACTACAATATCAAATAGATCTAGCGCAGCAAAAAAATGTATCAAATACCACACAAACAGAATACTAGGGACGTAGAGGTTAGACTAAACAAAAACTCTTCTCTTTTGTTGACCGTTCAAACGTTGAATTTACTTCTTGTTCTCAAACTTGTGAAATCAATTCCTTTGTCATATAAAAATAATACAATATAGCAATTCTTTTACACTACATCACAATATTAATTACTTCCAGACAGCGCAAAAATATATATTATGTTCTAAACTTCTAGGGAATTTAACGTTTCAGAATTATTTCTTTCAATCTACGTTTAGGGTTTTCTCAGTAAGAAGACAAAATAAATTCTAATGTATAAATTACTAACATTTTATAACTAACTTCTTCAACAAATTAACTCCACAATTCTAACTTCCGAATACTATTTACAAAATTTAGAATTCCGTAGGGTGAAATAATTTAATAAAATTTACTTTCGTGTTTATATTCCTTATCAATTTCGATCTGATATTTTACTCGCACTTTCACTTTATTTTTAACGTGAGCAAAGGCCGGTCTATTGTATCTTAGATAAATTCTGCTTTGGTTTAGGATCTAAAGTAAAAAAAAAAAGACTTCTATAGAATTTTAAAAGGAAATAAGCTCACGGGTGCTAAACGGTTATTAACACGATTTGAGACACTCCAATTTTTTTTTTTTTTTTTTTTTTTTTTTTGGAGTAAAATTTACGTCCCCGGACACATTAAGCGTATAGGGGACGGATTTTTACCTAGCGTACGCCAATTCTGCTCGGAAACCGTCCTTTTATTACGCGAATACAAGCCAAAATAGCTGTTGGCCAATCAAATATCGGCCAGCGGACCGAGTTGGGAGAGAGACCCGTATGTTGTTGTCCCCTGGACGTCTCAGCGGTAAAAAGCGAAAGAATCGCCGCGAACAATCTACGATTTCTACTTCTTGAAAGGTTGACAGTGATTAATTACCCGTGCAAAACATGAGCCAGCTAGTGTAGTTGGACTACTATCATCGACGGAGCACGGAGCTTATTATTAAATTACGACAGAAAATTGGCTTGCTAAATCGGACACAGCTGGACACATTTGGGACCATCTTCTATCCATAAGTAAGTGTTGACACAAGTTCAATTGTCACTCAAATACACTTCGTAACACAGGCGCTTGTATCAGGACACGCGAGCGCCTGTGACGCGTCTCCCTTTGTTAACAACTAACAAGTTGTACAGAAAAGATTCGGAGTTCCCGAGTTTCTCTCAATCTAAATTAAAAACGGTGCAAAGGCGACAGTAGGAAAACAAATCTCGCTGGTTATCACGCTAACCTTCGAGACTTATCACGCTAACCTTCGAGACTTTTGGCACACTAAACATCGATTCCAGATTATATATAAATTAAACATTTTCACACAATTACACCCTAATGTTTCACTGTACAAGAAATATTATGTTACTTTACTACATTTGATCAAGCGAATTCTCTAGATTCAGTCTAGAAGTACATCAACAACAAACTAGATCCAAGCAGTCACAATCTTCTTCATATTAGACCTAGTCGACCGGCCGAAACTTCACATGAATAAAACATAAATTCTCAGTATGCAATTTTTTCCAGTCACCCAATATTCACTCAAAGCTACACACATGAATACGGAAATGTAGTCGAACTTTTCGTCTTTGTTGTTTGTCTAATCTAAACTGCTGTTCAACAGATTAGTTCTTGGTTCTAAATATACAGTGTCGTAGGCCTATTCCTTCATCTCACAGAAATGAAGAAAGATATTTTGTAGCAGAATTACGACAGTTCCGCTTAATCTTTGGCTCGAATATTTGCCACTGTAACATTTTCTGCATGTTTAGGAAAATAAAGTCAAAATAAAGTCAAAATAAAGTCAGAATGAAGTAATTTTCCTCACCTTAGGCTTGGAGTTAATTTTTACAGTGGTTTGCAAAATCTCAGCAGACACAGCAAGGGAGAAAACAAGGATAGCTTCTGCCAGGAATTTATATTTTAAATGAAAACTATTTTTCTGCACATTCTTGAATAAAAAGTCAAGGGCTTACAATATTCTTTTTTTTTATTTACTTGTTGGAAATATAATAACTGAAACTAATTTTGTAAATGATGCTGTCTCAAAAGGTCAACCTAGAAATGTGACATTGCAGCAAAAAATTGAAAAGTGACTGAGACTTGCAGTTTTGATGTTAATGTGTGGTCTTAAGCTTAAATTTCATAAAAATAACATTTTAAATAAAATGTCTTTTCTGTTTACAGAGATATGCTTGGTAATAGGGGTGAAGGTGGCATGTGTCGCGTGTGACAGTGGACAAAAGAAAATTTTTAATAAATTAAAGAAAATAACAGCTAAGCAATTTCCAAACACAGCCCAAGTAAGCATATTACTATTGAAGAAAAAGTATTAATTTACTTTTAGTATAAAGCATTTACCAGTACAAAATTTTGAAATGATAACTTTGTCCTGTCACACGCGACCACACCATGAAGTTTATTTTTTCAAGAAAACAATCAAAACAACTTTAATAAATACCATCCATAGTTTATTTGCCAGTTTACATCTCAAGAAATAAGATATTTTACTATAAATTACTAAGTTCTATTTTAATAAGCATGTACCATCCCTATATTTATATATTTTGTCTTTGTCACAACCGACACGTCACAACCAATGAACACTGAAATCATGAATTTACTTGTAAAAAAATGGTCATGGAAGAAAAAAGTAATTGCAGCATAAAAAAGTAAACAAAAAAGGACAATGCTTTTAAAGAAAATGTATAAATTTATTTCAAGTACATCATTATCAGTATAAAAGGGTAAAGTGAAAATGTTGTCCTGTCGCACGCGACCAAACCATGAAGTATATTTTTTCAAGAAAACAATCAAAACAACTTTAATAAATACCATCCATAGTTTATTTGCCAGTTTACATCTCAAGAAATAAGATATTTTACTATAAATGAATAAAATCTATTTTAATAAGCATTTACCATCCATATACTCTTTTTTTTGTCTAAAGTCGGTTGTGACAACTTTGTCTTTAGTAAAGACAAAGTTGTCACAACCGACATGTCACATCCAATGAACACTGAAATCATGATTAACTAGTAGAATTTAAAAAAAGTAAATTTGAGTAGAACACAAAAAAAGGTGAATGGCATATTTACTCATTTGCATATAGCACAAGAAGGATTTAAATAAACTCTGCAAAACAAAGCAGTCAAGGAATCACTTCGTCTTTTATCACTAAAAGTAAAAAACGTAAGCAAATTTAAAAGCACGTGTTTTCATCAGTGCATCAAGTGCGAAAAATGAAAAATAGCATATGTAATTTAATTTTTAACATAGAATAAACCAGTTTATGTTAAGATAAAAATATTTTCTTACAATATTGATAGACTCTTTGATTGGTCGTAACATGTGGTCGGTTGTGACAAGGAAAAAACAAAATCGATAGAGAAACACCAACCTGGTCTTTTCAAAGCATCCATCTTGGAATGAAAACTTTGGATCGGAAATCTCAAGAGACTTTCGCTGTAACTATTTCCGTGTGAAAAGGTACTAATCGTCATCAATTTGTTAAATTTTCGGATTGGAAATGATGGTTACCGAAAGACAAAGGAATTACTTACGTTCAATTTACGATAAATTTACTATGAAAGAATTATTATTTTCCTACAAAAAAACATAAATTAGTGAGGATAAGTAATGTTTAATCTGTCAATGATTTTTTTTCTTATTTAATCAGCATGGATGTTTAGCTATCTAAGAAGAAAGGCAAGCAACGTTGAGACAAAGTACGTCACGACCGATCACGTCATTTTTACAAACCCCCTAAACATAAATAAAAATGTTTTGCAAAGCTGAAAGACATTTAAAGTTAAAAATTAACATTAATGCAACACATCAAACATAAAAAGTTCATTTGTTTCACTCAATTTTATTGAAAAGGAGATGGAGTTTTTTCAGGTCACACAGAATGTCACATTCGCGCCAACAAAATTTTGTCAATTTTTAGTGGAAAAATAGCAATAAAAAACTTCTTTCAACCTTTGTGTGTGTAATGTTGATATATGTTAGTACCTAGTTATATTGCTTTTTTATAAATGCAAAGAAAAAGCTTTAATACATGACCAAAATATTTTTTTTTATGGTTCAAAGACTGCATGCTTCCTTTTGGTCACCTTTTGAGACAGCATCAAATGCATAAAATATTGCCATAAATTGATAAATGTAATTTTCTGTTAGCCCGGAAACGGGATTGCTTCAGAAAAAAATAATATTATATTATAATTCAGATTTTTTTTTCTTTAGGACATATAGTCTCCTTGAATTATATTTTAATTATAATTGCACTACATTGAGTGAGAAAAAAGGGAACCATAAAATTAGCAAAACGTATATTAAGTGTTGTGTTCTAACGGTTGTGTCTTGAGTACTTCAAGTTTATCTCAAAATCAACATCACTGGCTTCATGGCCATGTCAAGATTGGCTCTACACTACAGGGCCAGCCAATGTGCATAGATAACCCATCTGATCATCTAAAAGCAGCGTTTAAGGCGCTTGGAGATGGCGTCAGGAAGACTGTAGTCCTTAATGCCTATGTACAGGAAGGTCGGGGCGTAGAAGTACAGCATGGTGGTGAAGGTCAGAGCACCAAACGCTAGTGTGTAGATGGCGCCACTGCAGGAGTTGGCGGCGCCACTGTCAGGGCTCACATCTGTACCAAGCTTTTTAGGGTAGACCACGGTGTATCCTGTGGACAGAACAACAACAATGTAACGACATTCCTTAACACCACACCCAAGCTCATCGACTCCCATCTAATCCGCAAAAATCGAATAGAAATAATGTGTCTGAGTAGGGCTGGATTGCGTTACACCGACTTTAACCTTAACCGTGCCTCAAATACTAAGCCTGACACTAACTCAAACCATATTATTCGTCATCGACGAGTTCTTATTGATTTATTTATTTATTTATGTATTGGGTTGTGATTTTGTGAATGCTGATAATAGACTTAGTGACACATTTTCAAATAGTGACGCTGTCTTGCATCTTGGTGAACCTTTAAGACACAACCCCCTCCTCCCCCCCCCCCTAATCTCCCTCCCTAATCACGTCCTCCACCCTCCAAACACACCCTCCATGCTCATCCCATCACCTTCCGCCTTCACTGTTCCACCTTCTTTTGCTTACCAACCATTTGAAAGGCCAGCTGCGAGAGGAGGAGGCAGAAAGCCAAGCAACCGGCGAAACAGTAACTGCCGCCGCACGGTGAGTCAGTGTCTTCAGCATTACAGTAGCAGACCAACGCCAAGACGATTATGCTGATGATAAGGCAGAGGCAGATGCCAGAACCCAACAGGTAGGCAGGCAGTTTGGGGGACAGGGCTGGACACTTCTCCGTGGCAATGCCACCTACAGCAAAGGAAACTATAGTGTCAACGACCATACTTAGCTTATACAATTGTATTTATGCCATGTACGCATTTGTTTATGACATCGGCCAGTTTCCACTGAGCAGGCGACACTTGCGCTAGCAGAGTGTCAAAGATCCATCAAGCATAAACTGAGCTCACACTGGGGTCATCGTCACTGTCAGGCCAACTGCCTGTATAACCATAATAACAGCCCGATAGCGACAAAAAGCATATCCAATGGGCTCTATGCACAAGTCGGCGGCATGGTCACGTGGCGCGGGAATAACAAAGCGGTCATGGCTTCTTTTAGCTCGCTCGCGTGTACTCCAATGCTGCTTAAAAATTTTAAATTTACCGATATTTCGGGATATTGTGATGTTTTGAACATAGCACATTCGTGCAATAATGATTACAGACAAATTATTATCAGGGGACAGGCTTTTTTTAAAAGAGCGATTTGTCACTGACATTCAATTTAGAGTTCATCAATATTTAATCTTTTAGTGGAAATCGATGAAAAGGAAATGTTCTTTTCTTTGCAGAAAGGTTTACGTCGGAGTTAGAGCATCCAAACGCAGCACAGTACTTCACCATTTTCAAACTCGAGCACGCTGTGTTATTCCCGCAGCACGTGACCCCCACGCCTTTGTGCATAGAGCCCATTCAATTCAGTTCAACGCATATGTATTACCTCTTACAAAGGAATTATGACAAGACATGAAACTGTATCAAATGTATTACCATCATTTACTGGTATTAACGTTTTCTTAAAAAAGGGGTTTCGCAATTCAAGAGTTGTTCAAAGCGCTGGCCGATACAGGATCTAACTCAAGCCGTCCGAGACGCCCACTTGTTACCGTAAGCGCCTAACGCCTCAGACAACTAAGCCCGCGCCTGGGAGACCGGGAACGAATGGAGGGTAGCAACAACCTCAGGGTCACTTTAGCGACGCAAATGCCTTCACTCCTCGTAGTTTGGCTGTGTTTTATCGACATTACGCCCCTTCGGATGAGAGTTTAAACCGAGGCCTAGTCTTTGCGCAGGCGCATTCCATCACACGGACTTTTAAAGATCCGGACGCTCGTATCCCAGACGGCTGAGTGCCGGTTACCCAACTATACACAACTATAAACTAATATATAGACTACTATTATCAACTATACACAACTATAAACTACTATTATCAACTATACACAACTAACCCCAGTAAGCTCTTATAAGGTCCTTAAGGCTTCTCCATATTACATTACATTATTATTGCTTTAGGTCTAGCGGACTCTTCCGAGCCAAATCAGGACCGGACAACCCCCGATCCGCATAAAAGATCTGCTGAAACAACCCTAGTGGTAAAACCGAAAGCTCTCCACCAGCCAGTCACTTTACAATAAAGACATCCCACGCAGGGGACGGCTGAGGCTTCATCCCAACTTATCGAACCCCCGTTTACAAAAACAAAATAGAATACAAACATCATTATAAATTATCAACAAAACACATACATATAAAATGCCTATATTGCTAAATAATAACATCATAGGAAGCCCTAGTGACCACCTGGCAGAAAGCGTCCAATATTCCCAAACTGATCCAACAGACCTCATACACAAACAAGGAGTCTTGTCCCGGAAGAGTTTTCAAGAAAAAAGGTAGGAGACTGGGCTAGCGAAGAAGACGATAGTATAGCAGATTGATAGAACAGAGCAGGAATGAGAAAGAGCAAATGAGAAAGACAGCGAAAGTGGGAATTTAAAGCACTACATTTCCAGAAAGTGGGGATACTATTTATACTGAAACCCCCGGCACACCAACGGGGGTAGGCTTTTCCATATCCGGTTGTACAGAATTCCATGCGTCAAACAGGAAGCAAGTGGCGCCTCAGACGGCTTGAGTTAGATCCTCTATCGTCCGGCGCCTTGAGCAGCTCTTGAGCTATAAAAGCACTATATGAGAACGATTAACTAAAGAAAATCTATATTTATAATTTTACCTAAAAAAAAAATAATGTTTGACTTCCGAACTCTGCAACATTGCAGGTACACCACAACGTTGTAACCAACCCATATAGGCCTACCTGCCACCACAGAACAAACTGGCAGCATCACCAGAGCCGCAAATACCGCCACTGCCAGAGTGGCCTTGGAGAGGTAGGCGACCCATCTCATGGCTTGCTTGAACAATGGTCGAGCCTTTGTGAGCAGCACGTAGATGCTTATTGGAAGTAAGATGTACAAGACGATCAGTAAGACTGTAGATACACGGGCGAAGCCAGCTAGTACTTCATGGCAGTAACTGGCCGCAGGAAACGTGTCCCAATCTTTAAAGACGACCACCCAGCCTGAAAATGGGAAGATGTTTAGGTTATGTTTTTTCCATCCTGTTAAACTGTCTGTGTCAGCCGAATTATCCAGCCACACCACGAACAAACATTCGTTTTTTCATCTGTCTATCTATATGCTTGCCCCCCCCCCACCCTCTCTCTCTCTCTCTCTCTCTCTCTCTTTCTCTCTCTCTCTTTCTCTCTCTCTCTTTCTCTCTCTCTGTCCCTCCGACTCTCTTCTTGTCTCTTTCACACATGTGTACACCTATACACCTACACATACGCACACACACCCACACAACACACACACACACACACACACACACACACAGCCGAGGGTACACAGTTTTATTATGACTTTCCTGAAACGCCACATACGTTGTGCTGACAATGAGTCATATTTCGCCCCTTTTTTTAAATACTTTTAAGTGTTCGAACACTAACCCTAACCCTAATCATAACCCAGCCCTAACCCTAACGGATCATTGTTTTGACGTCAAAACAAGTAGGTCTGTCAAAACAAGTTATGTAGATGTTCACTGGTTTGTCCAGATAACACTGTGTAAGTGTGCCGACACGCGCACACGCACACACACACACACACCCAAGTACGCAGAGACAAAACACACACAAGATCGTTTATTAACGAACACACACACGGACACACAAACAACCATTCTGCTTCTTACCCCCCAAACCGCGCATCCGTCCTCTTCCCTACCCTCCACCCCTGCATCCACAAACAAACCCATATTAATGATAACTCAATAATAATAATAATAATAGTAATAATAATAATAATAATAATAATAATAATAATAATAATAATAATAATAATAATAACAATACAGGACGCTATCACGAGCTTTTTCGTCAGTCGAACTAAAAGCGCGGCGATCTGAAGAGATCTCTATAATTACAGACGGCGGAATTGACAAATCATTTGCTTTAGTTGAAATCTGGGTTAACTGCGTCCAATGCTATTATGCGTCACTGGCCTGACAGCTGGAAAACAAACGTGATGATGGCAGCTAGTGTCAGCGTGATTCTGAAACTCCGCTTCTTGAGGAGTGCCGTGTCTGGGCCACACCAGTCCAGGAACATGAAGGGCAGGAGGAGGAACACCGTATACATCAGCAACCCCATCACGAACGTGTAACCAGGGACGAAACGCGACCCCGGACATTCTGCGTTGTAGAACAGACCTGCAAAAAAAATCCAAGTGATTTTGGGTATTTTCTTAAGATGAGCTCATGGTTTTGGGGTATTCGTCTGCACACCGTTAGACCAACAACAGCAACAACAAGAACAATAATAATATAAGAATAATTGTAAAAAAATATTAATAATAATACATTTTAGTAGTAGTAGTAGTAGTAGTAGTAGTAGTAGTAGTAGTAGTAGTAGTAGTAGTAGTAGTGGTGGTGCATTTATACAGCCCTATTTCTATGTAAATTTCAAAGCACCGCACGATTTTCATCCCAAGACCCGCTTCCTATTCCCGTCTTTGCAGAAAGGTGGATTTTGCAAACCCAGCAATTCAAGCAAGCAGTTAACGGAAAGAGAGACCGATAGGGCTTCGAGCGATAGAACACACCGAGGTCAAATATGTGTACGCATCCATTCCATCCCACGGCCTTTTTTTAATCCGGGTATTCCGGGTTCCTCCCTCCATTCATTAAAAGCATTGGAAGTAGTCTGTCTAAAATGTCAAACACTATTTCAAAGTATTTCCAGATTAATACAATAAAATTCGATCTCTTCTCCGTCACTATCAATCTACTATACTATCTTCTTCTTCGCTAGACCAGTCACCTACCTTTTGTTCTTGAGAACTCTTCCAAAACTCCTCAGTTGTGTATGAGGTCTGTTGGGTCAGCTTGGGGATATTGGGCGCTTTCTGCCAAGTGATCACTAGGGCTTTCTATGATATTATTATTTAGCAATGTAGGCATTTTATATGTATGTGTTTTGTTGATATTGTATAATGATGTTAATATTCTATTTTGATTGTGTAAACGGGGTTTCGATAAATTAGAGTATAGTCTCAGCGTCCCTTGCTTGGGATGCCTTAATTGTAAAGTGACCGGGTTGTGAAGTGTCTTCAGTGTTACCAATATGGTTGGTTCAGCAGATATTTTATACGGATCAGGAGTGGGTCCTCTTTCAACCAAGTTGGGGTCCTGATTTTGTGGTCTTGATTCGGCTCTTTGCAGTCCGCTGGACCCTATAAACCACGAATAACTAACTAACCCAATAGCGACTCTCTTTTATACCACATGTTTCAGTGATGATGGTGTTTGTTGTGTATATAGAATTGTCTGTAACAGGTGAGCGTGTATGTTGGTTACAGATCGCCGCGCTTTGAGTCTGATTTAAGAATAAGACGCGTATAGCATCTATTATTATTAGTAGTAGTAGTAGTAGTAGTAGTAGTAGTAGTAGTAGTAGTAGTAGTAGTAATAGTAGTTTTGTTGTTGTTGTTGTTGTGGTGGTGGTGGTGGTGGTGGTTATTATTATTATTATTATTATTATTATTATTATTATTATTATTATTATGATTCCCTATCCTATTCTGTACCGTAACCCGGAAGTCGTAGGGGCACCACAGATGATCGTTTAACCAGCATACTCCATCTTTCTCTGTCCTCAGCAGCCCTGATGGCTTTGCTCAGTGTCAAACCAGTCCATTCTCGAATGCTGTCCTCCCACCTTTTTTTCGGTCTCCATCTTCCTCTACCTCCTTGCACTGTGCATAGCAGAATGGTCTTTGCAAGACCTGATGATCTGGAGACGTGGCCATACCATCGGAGTTTCTTTTTGTTCAGCACTGTGAGCAGGTCATCGTGTTGTCCAATGGCTTGTGTGATGGTCTGTTGGACTTCGTCGTTGGTGATGTGTTTGGTATAGGAAATGCCCAGAAGTCTTCTGTAGCACCTCATCTCCATGCTTTGTATTCTTCGTTGGAGATCTGCTGTGAGGATCCATGCTTCGCAAGCATATAGGAAGATGGAGATGACAAGGGAGCGCAGCAGTCTTACTTTGGAATGTAGACTGATGGTCCGGTCTTTCCAAATGGGCTTCAACCTTGTCAGGGCAGCAGTTGTTTGTGCGATCCTGGAGAGGACTTCCTGTCGGGACCCATTGTCTGACACAATGGCTCTCAAATATTTGAAGCTATGCACTGTGTTGAGGGATTGGCCTTGGACTTTGATGTCCGTGTTGATGCCATTGGTGTTGTTGGTCATCATTTTGGTCTTTTCTGCACTTATTTCCATTCCATAAGCTCTGGAGGTGGTGTCAAGCCTCTGTACCAGCTGTTCAAGTTCTTGTTCCTCTTCAGCCAATCCATCAATGTCATCCGCAAAACGAAGATTGGAGATTGCTCTATCCCCTATGCTGACTGTGCCTAATTATTGTTGTTATTACTATTATTATTATTATTATTATTATTATTATTATTATTATTATTATTATTATTATTATTATTACTATTATTATTATTATTGTTGTTGTTATTATTATTATTGTTATTATTATTATTTTTTTTTAATTATTTTTTTAAAGACTCTGACGCTCATGTCTTAGAGGGGTGAGGGTTAGTGACATAAAGGCACCTATTAAGTACTAGGTCTCTTTCCCTTCCGTCATCCAGGACTAAGCTCAGTTGTCTGGGCAGTTTTGAGGAAGCGCCTAAAAGCAGCAAGCTGGCGCCTTCGGCGGCTTGAATCAGGTCCTGTTTCGTCCAGCTGACTGAGCGAATCTTGAGCGGGTAGTGCGCTATGTAAGAACCATTATAGCAAGATGGCATGCCATTCAAATGTAGTGAGGGACACTCAGTCAAAGCGGACCTTTGTCTCGTTCTGATCCCCCACCCCCACCCCTCCTCCACCACCACAACCTCTATCCCCCCCCCACCCCGATTATTCCAAAGTATTCCTATGCAGATACGTCAGGAAATACAAAACATGCGCGGAGAGAGAGAATTTAAAAAAAAAAAACTCACCGAAGAATATCATCAGTAGAGACAGGATGAGAGTGATGCACAACACCAGACAGGAGAGGATGGGTAGCACCCTCCACACACCTATCAACACCACACAAAACATAAAATACAAGCACACACCCCCACCTCCCCCCCCAAAAAAAAAAAATATTAATTTAAAAAAATCAATAAACTACAAGACCAAACTATACGACCAAACTACAAGACCAAATCACAAGACCATTTAAACTACAAGACCAAAGAAAACACTAAATTACAAGACCACTCTACAAGACCAAATCACAAGACCAAATTACAAGACCATTTAAATTACAGGACCAAAGAAAACATTAAACTACAACAACCAATCTACAAGATCAAATCACAAGACCAAAGACCATTTACACTCTAAGACAAAAAAAAACACTAAACTACAAGACCAATCTACAAGACCAAATCAGAAGACCAAACTACAAGACCAATTAACAAGGCCAAAGCACAAGACCAAATTACAAGACCATTTCAACTACCACACTAAACTACAAGACCAATCTACAAGACCAAATCACAAGACCAAATTACAAGACCATTTAAACTATAGAACCAAAGAAAACACTAAACTACAAGACCAATCTACAAGACCAAATGAGAAGACCAAACTACAAGACCAATCTACAAGGACAAAGCACAAGACCAAATTACAAGACCATTTCAACTACAAGACCAAAGAAAACACTAAACTAGAAGACCGCACTTCAAGACCGAACCACAAGACCAAAGAACACAAACTACAAGACCAAAAAACACTACAAGACTGAACAACAAGACTAAATAACAAGACTAAACAATAAGACCAAACTCTAAGACTAACCTATAAGACCAAACTACAAGTCTAAACTATAAGACCAACTACAAGACCAAACTAAAATATTAAACTGTAAGGCCAAAACTAGAAGACTAAACTTTAAAACCAAACTACAAGACTAAGCAATAAGACCATACTACAAGACTAAACTATAGGACCAATCTACAAGACTAAACTCTAAGACAAAACTAAAAGACTAAACTATAAGACCACACTAGAAGACTAAATTATAAGACCAAACTACAAGACTGTTACACTGTTGTTGTTTTTATCAATTGTTGATTCAGCCCCGATGCTTGAATCTTGATTAGTGTAACTCGGATTCGTTTATCCACGCAACCTGTTCACTCAACAACAAGGCAGAAGACGTCGTATGAAGTTTTCCAACTTTATTCAGCATACATCAGCAACTGCATACAAGATCGCTCAATCGCTTTCTCCACTTTTACTTCACTTTCTCTCCTTCTTTGTTTGTTGTTTGTATGTAGATTATAGTCACACGACACTTTCGCATATAGGTGACTACTGGACCGATTTATACTGACACCAGCGGGCCAGTTGTTGGTAAAGGGGAAAATAATATGATCACACGTTGACCAATCCGGGATTCGAACCAGCGAACAGCGACCTTTCGGTTACTAGCAAGACGCTCTTACCAACTGAGCTAC
>CM072520.1:62764118-62784118 GCA_036898135.1 Oncomelania hupensis
CACCATCAGCCTCATCAGCCATCCAAGAAAAATCCTGAAAATAATACTCAACAGTTTGAAGCCCCAAGCTGAACAAATCATAGCTAAAGGACAAGCAGGATTCAGTGCAGGGTGAAGTACCACTGAACAGATTTTCAACCTCAGAATAATCTGCGAGAAACACCTAAAGCACCAACAACATCTATATCATGTGTTTGTTGACTTCAAGAAAACGTTTGACCGAGTCTGGCATGCAGCTCTGTGGGCAACCATGAGAGTGTACAAGATCAGCCATAACATCAAAAGCCTTTATACCAAGGCTACCAGTGCAGTCCTCCACAACATGCCCATCGGGAACTGGTTCAGAACAACAATCGGCGTGCGTCAAAGATGCCAACTCTCTCCAACACTCTTCAACATCTTTCTGGGGCGCATCATTTCAGACGCTCTTGCAGATCGTGAAGGTGCAATCAGCATAGGAGGTAGACCAATCTCCAAACGCCTTTTTGCGGATAACATTGATGGATTGGCTGAAGAAGAACAACAACTTGAACAGCTTGTACAGAGACTTGACACCACCCCGAGAGCGTTTGAAATGGAAAAAGAATAGAGAAATCTAAAATGATAATAACATCAATGGCATCAACACAGACATCAAAGGCCAAGGCCAATCCCTCAAGACTGTGCACAGCTTCAAATATTTAGGAGCAATTTGCTCAGACAATGGAAGTCCTCTCCAGGATAGTACAAACTGCTGCCCTCACAAGTTTGAAAACTAATTGGAAAGACAGGACCCTCAGTCTACACTCCAAGGTAAGGCTGTCTTGCTCCCTTTTTATCTCCATCGTCCTATATTCTTGCGAAACATGGACCCTCAAAGTAGACCTACAACGAATAATACAAAGCATGGAGATGAGGTGATACAGAAGACTTCTGGGCATTTCCTATATCCAGCACATCATCAACGGCGAAGTCCGACAGACCATTACAAAAGCCATTAGACAACACGATGACATGCTCAAAGTAATGAAGAAAGAGAAACTCCGATAGCATGGCTACGTCACCAGATCTTCAGCCTTGCAAAGACCACCCTACAAGGCACGGTGCAATGAGGCGGAAGAAGATGGGGACAGAAAAAAAGAAGTGGGAATACAGCTTTCCAGAATGGACTGGCTTGACACTGAGCTGAGTGAAGCCACAAAGGCTGCTGAGGATAGAGAATGATGGATTACGCTGTTAAATGATCATCTGTTGTGCCCCAACGACTTTCTAGATACAGTATAGGATAGGATTATGATAGGATATGATATAATATGACAGGATATGATAGGATATGATAGGATATGATAGGATATGATAGGATATGACAGGATATGATAGGATATGATAGGATATGATAGGATATGACAGGATATGATAGAATATGATAGGATATGACAGAATATGATAGGATATGACAGGATATGATTGGATATGACAGGATAAGATAGGATAGGATAGGATATGACAGGACAGGATACGATATGACAGGACAGGATAGGATATGACAGGATAGGATATGTTAGGATAGGATGACAGGTTATGATAGAATATGACAGCATATGACAGGATAGGATAGAATATGATATTACATTACATTACATTATTATTGCTTTAGGTCCAGCGGACTCTTCCGAGCCAAATCAGGACCGGACAACCCCCGATCCGCATAAAAGATCTGCTGAAACAACCCTAGTGGTAAAACCGAAAGCTCTCCACCAGCCAGTCACTTTACAATAAAGACGTCCCACGCAGGGGACGGCTGAGGCTTCACCCCAACTTATCGAACCCCCGTTTACAAAAAACAAAATAGAATACAAACATCATTATAAATTATCAACAAAACACATACATATAAAATGCCTACATTGCTAAATAATAACATCATAGGAAGCCCTAGTGACCACCTAGCAGAAAGCGTCCAATATTCCCAAGCTGATCCAACAGACCTCATACACAAACAAGGAGTCTTGTCCCGGAAAAGTTTTAAAGAAAAAAGGTAGGGGACTGGTCTAGCGAAGAAGACGATAGTATAGCAGATTGATAGAAAAGAGCAGGAATGAGAAAGAGCAAATGAGAAAGACAGCAACAGTGGGAATTTAAAGCACTAAATTTCTAAAAAGTGGGGATACTATTTAAACTGAAACCCCCGGCACCCCAACGGGGGTAGAATATGATATGATAGGATAGGGATCGTTCTTATATAGCGCGTTTCCAGCTCAAGAGCTGCTCAAGGCTATGGCCAATACAGGATGTAACTCAAGCAGCCCGAGGCTCCCACCTGCAACCTTTGGGTGCATAGTCTGACACTTAGACTACTGAGCACATTCCTGAGCGACCAGTTATGTGGGGAGAAGGGACCTAGTGCGTGCTGGGTGTGTTTGTGTAGCCGGCACTGAGCGTCATGAGCTTTAAAGTCCGTGTTATTAGATTAACGTCCCGTCGTCGTCGTCATCGTCGTCGTCGTCGTCGTTGTTGTTGTTGTTGTTGTTGTTAGGTACATTAACGTCCCCGGACACCAAGGCGTATAGTGCGACCGTCGTCTAACTTTATATCGTGACGTCTACCAATCAACAGAAGACCACTAACCAGCGTCATCGATGACGGAATCGTAGTGTGACGTATGCGGACAGTCACAGCGCACCTGCTGACAGTTTGTGCATGGCGGGCGTCTGAACTTGGGAGGGTTGAGGTCAGCGTTGATGAAGGCGTTCCCTAGCAGGACTCGAACCAGAATTATATTCTTCAGACCGTCGGTCCTGTCGCTCGTGTGGTCTGAAACATACACGCACACACACACGCGCGCACGCACACACACACACACACACACACAGCCGAGGGTACACAGTATTATCATGACTTTCCTGAAACGCCACATACGTTATGCTGACAATGGGTCATATTTCGTCCCCCTTTTTAAGTACTTTTAAGTGTTCGAACCCTAACCCTAACCCTAACTCAGCCCTAACCTTAACGGATCATTGTTCTGACGTCAAAACAAGTAGGTCTGTCAAAACAAGTTATGTAGATGTTCACTGGTTTGTCCAGATAACACCGTGTAAGTGTCCCCACACACACACTCACACACACACACACACACACACACAAATAAAAGCCACATACACGCACACACAAACACAAAATACACGCACATAACACGGGCAGATACTTCTCGAATGTACCATTTTAACAGCGATGTTCAAGTTTAAAGGATTTGTCATGTCAAGAGATGATTGGCCTTAAACACATTTTGCATAGTCCTGTTATAATTGAAAGTGCTAGTATTATTATGAAAGCTGAGGCATACAAATTGTTATCATTATTATTTATTATATAGTATTATTCATACCGAGTCTGGCATGCAGCTCTGTGGGCAACCATGAGAGTGTACAACATCAGCCCTAAAATTATTCATCAAAAGCCTGTATGATAAGCTTATCAGTGCAGTCCTCCACAAAAGCGCCATCGGGAACTGGTTCATAACAACAATCGGTGTGCATCTAGGAACTTTGACCTTTGAGTTACGGGATAGGATAGGACAGGATAGATAGGATAGCTATGATGTTATTCATGTGTTAATTTTGTTTAGTTGTTTAATATCGCTTTGTAGTGAACGGACGTAAAATTAAAGAACTAACCCTCTAGCTTGTTGTCACGACAACAGTTGTGGGTTACATTGATCGCAGTTATTCCCCTTTTAACATCCTTGGACAGAGACGAACTTGAACATGGATTTTGACTTTATAAAATCTTCCCTTTACGCACTGACAACAAGCCACCCTTTACAATAATGTACAGATATCTACAGTATGTATATACAGTACACAGGCACAAATGTTAAGCAATAAAACATCATATATTGTTACTATTTTCGACATTTTTGCGATATCTTTTCTCATCTAATATAATGAAAACAATCCGCGAAGTGGTGAATCCGCGAATGTCGAACCGCGAAGTAGCGAGGGTTGACTGTAAAGAAAAGAAGACTTGTCCTCAAACAAAGAGACAAGATGAGTTGCTACACATTGTTGCAAAGTTTCCAGATCTGTAGGTTCGTTGGGAAGGTGCGGAACGTTCCAGAAGAAATTGTCACCTTACCTTAAAAATTATACAGCAGTGTGATACTGTCAACATGGCGGTAAACATTTATCGGGGTCGGGACAATGAGTTAGTTCCTCTGTATTATGTTTTGTTATTTTTGTAAAAAGTTACAGTACAAAAGTATCGATAGCCAGGTACTGACCGGTATACTGGTCAGCCTTGGTACTGCTCTCAGCGGTGTACATGCCACGACCAAGCATTGCCGAGTCGCTGCTGAAACGGTTGTCCAGCCCGTCCCTAACGATGATGCCCACGTTATCTTCTTTGGTCCCGTGAAACAGGTAGTGCTCGTTAATCTGTCATAATCATACTGATAGTGATACTGATTATGAAAACAACGATAGTGATAATAGTAATTATGATAATAATAATGATATTAACGATGATGTTGGTCTTGGATAATGACTGTGATACAAAATGATAATAATGATGATAATGATAATAATGATAATGCTTATTTTGAATGACCCCAAACAAACTCAAACATAATTAAACCCGGTCGGTTATTATAAAAAAAACTGGCTGTTGTCACATAAACTGATACTAATAATGATTATGATAATTAAAATCATAATGATTATAAACATGACAAGGAAAAGGATGATGATCATACAAATAATATAACATTTTATAAAACCCTATAAAACCGGAAATAACAAAACTAAACTAGAAACAGTTAATGCTTCATTTATTTAAGGTCTGCACATATGGTGATTTTAGACCATAATAACAACACTTTAAAACTTATGCAACCAAATCCCTCGAGTAGTTTGTAAGAAAATGTGATTACAGAAAGAAACCAAAAGATGACGTCAATATATGATGACGTCACCCGATATGCAATACATTTGTGTCAGCAGCTAAGCATCTGGTCCTGATTTGGCTCGGAAGAGTCCGCAGGACCTAAAGCAATAACCATGTAATGTAATGTAAAGCATCTTTACGTTCAACATTAAAAAAAAAAAGAATTTTCAAAGAAATCCATCCATTCGTTTCAGAGGAAGGTGTGCGCAGACGTACGGACTGGGCCAAAAACAATAATTCCCCACTTATTGCTCGGAAACTAAAAATAAAACCTATGAAATAACTAAATTATAACACTATTATTAATAATAATAATAATAATAATAATAATAATAATAATAATAATAATAATAATAATAATAATAATAATAATGTTCGTCATTTGTAAGGCGCCTTAGCCTAAGGATCAAGGCGCGCAAGGGGTTGGGGGAATGGGAAGACAAGACAGACAAAACGGGACAAAAGATACATAATATACATATGTACAAAATACATGAAAAACACAAGCACGCACACCTGCTTACACTCTCTTGTAAATGATTACAATAATGTAATATGATTAATATGATTAATTAATGTAATACTAATTATTAATTGAATACGAATGGTTAATGATGCTGTGTTAGGATGCACAATCGTATAGGTCTAACCTAATGGTTATATACCTTCATATTCATGTTGCGTTTAAGGACGCTCTTTTTGACGTTGAGTAAGAAGACGCCAGTGAGGACATGTTCCGAGCAACCTCGGGCGCCTTTCGCTAGAGGTTGTATCTGTGGTGCGTTGCGAACCATCTTTCTCCTTGTCTCCATGTAGCTCTCTAACAGCCGAGGGTTCTCAATACGACTCACCGACAGAATCTGCACAGTCACAATTAGTCTTTTTTTTTTTTTTTTTTTTTTAAACATCTATTCACCGAAGTGATTTTAGATAAGGACATTAAAGGGAAGAGGAACAGAGAGAGCTGTAATAATGTTTACCGTCATCATCTAGGAGATGTTGAAGTCGTTGAAGTAGATTGAAAGAAAACGTGATTACAGAAAGAAACAAACAAAAGATGACGTCAGTATATGATGACGTCACCCGATATGCAATACATATTGTCAGCAGCTAAGCATCTTTACGTTCAACATTAAAAAAAAGAATTTTCAAAGAAATCCATCCATTAGTTTCAGAGAAAGGTGTGCACAGACGTACGGTCATTGTCGTCATCTGGGAGATGGTGAGTAGTTCTCAATGGCAGCGCGTCGGCTGGTATTTTCGCCCCCTGCTAATAGTAGTAGTAGTAGTAGTATGTTGAGGACAAAACAGGCCCTCTGGCCTTACTGAATGTCCCATCTTTCATATGATTTACATGGGTCTGATAGTGCATGCAATTTTCCTGAACGCATTATCGTTCATCAAAGTAAAAGAACAATTTTTTGTACTTAGGCAGCTCATCCAACTGGTTTTTGAAAGAGTTAATTAATCGGTATTAGCCAAGTCATCAAAGACTAGGAATCAACCTCAAGGGTTGAGGTTGTCATCTCGGTTGAAGTGGCCGACTGGAGGCATGGATTTGTTTTGGACACTGCTGGTTCGAACCAGTCATCAAGTCAACGTAGCTAGGCATCATCTCTGGGAGATGTTCTACGTACAAGGAGCAACTACAGTGGCTAGATAATAATAACTTACGTATATTGACTACAACAAATTGTGGAATTGCACTATTAAGTTAACCATTGAAGCACTCTACATTCGGAACATTGAGAATCAAGATCTAAACACAATTTCTCTCTTTAGGACGGAACACCGTCTCTTTATATTTTGTTGGGAGTAAGAATATTTTGGATACGTATTTTTTGTGTTCTTTTCGGATTTACTATTATTCTTTAATTAAAAAAAAAAAAGTAAAATAACACCATAAAACAACACATTTTTTTAATTGCAATATGTTCTGTTTATGTGTTTTTTTTTAAATAATTTAATAGAAGTGGTTAATTGTTTACAGTGTTGTTTCCATTGGTGGCTGATGGTAGAATGTTCAAAGAATGACTACCTTTCCTTTCTGAGAATTCTGACTCGAAGAATCCACTTCGTTACAGCAGAGACAGACATAGAGAAAGAGCACTCGTGAGTTTCCTATAGTACATGTAAAAAGTCAGGACGAGTGTTTCGCTTATTTTTTCTTTAGCTTGGTATTAACCTTGCACCATTGGTAACTAAGCTCACAACAGGATCTATTAGGCCTGTAATTCTTATCCTCAGTTCTATATAATCAATTGTAATTCTTGAGGCAACTCAAGAAGTTCAGGTTGCCTGCAAAAGTCCTGACGCAGTTCTATCGCGCAGTGATCGAAAGCATCCTCTGCTTTGGCATCACTACCTGGTTTGGTGGTGCCACTGATGAGGAGAAAGTGCAACTTGAGCGCATCGTGAAACACGCGTCCAGAGTTATCGGGTGCGAACTTCCATCTGTCGCCTCGATCTACAACACGCGCTTGGTCCGTAGAGCTAGAAACATCACAGCTGACCCCTCACACCCAGCCGGCCATCTGTTCGAGCCCCTCCCGTCCGGCAGGCGCTTCAGAGCCCTCAAAACCAGAACACACCGTTTTAGATATTCTTTTTTTCCAGAGGCTGCTCTCGCTTTAATAATGTCAAATTCATAATGCTGTAACTGACGTCACGTAATAATCCACTGGCACCTACTTGTTTATTTTTACTATTTGTTGTTTGCGTGTGTATGTGTGCACGCTTGATCGGTATTTTATTAGCTGGTAAACGTGTGTTTGCATGATGTTGTTTTATGAATGTTACTGCCGCATCGCAACATATTCCATGTGCATGTTTTATGTCCATTTGGCCAATAAACTTCGTTGAATCGTTAGTTGAATCGTAATTATGGCCTGTTTTGACTATGGAATCCTCTTATTGGGAATTCCAAGGGAAGGAGGAAAAAGTGTCACTGTAAGAGAGATTTCACAATAAGAGGGTTGATTTATTTTATGTAGTGAACTGAAGGAAAATTAATTTATTTTGGATGTTTTATTTCGGAAATAGAGGTGCTAAAAGGGGTATAACACAGGGGCGGATCTTGGGGGGGTGCAACGGGTGCACGTGCACCCCCCCACGGACGACAAAAAAAAAAAAAAAAAAAAGAAGAAGAAAGAAGAGGAAGGAGAAAAAGAAGAGGAAGAAGAATATTTATAATATCCATAATATTCATAATAATCATCATGCTAATAATCATGCTAATCATCATCAGCAGCAGCAGCATAATGATAATAATAATAATAATAAGAAGAAGAAGAAGAAGAAGAAGAAGAAGAATAGAGGGCAATAATAATAATAATAATAATAATAATAATAATAATAATAATAATAATAATAATTATAATAATAATAATAATAATAAAGGACAATAATAATATTAATAAAGGACAATAATAATAATAATAATAAGAAGAAGAAGAAGAAGAAGAAGAAGAAGAAGAAGAAGAAGAAGAAGAAGTTGTTTAATGTATTTAAAGTCTTCCCCCCTCCCCCCCCCAAAAAAAAAAAAATAAAAAAAAATTGTGCACCCTCCCGCGTGAACCTGCTGATCCGCCCTTGTAACAATTATGTTTATAAACGTTATTGTTTTTGTAACGCAAAATCTAGTAACGATAAAGTGCAGCAATTGTGAGCGTTGGAGTACAGACTGTGTCTACAGTTTGTCTCTTCAGTGATTTTTTTATGATCATTATAATGTTACAAGACATACTTTTATGATCATTATAATGTTACAAGACATACTTTTATGGTCGTTATAATGTTACAAGACCTATGTTTGGAGCCGTTCTCAATAGGCTACAAGTCAGGCTAGATTTATGCGGCTATATCCAGACTTGCCTATAGCGTCAAATAGCCAAAACAGGCCACATATTTTCTCTCTCTCTCGTACATGCTTGATCATGCTCATAATATAAAACTGTATTCGCTGAAGCTCGAAGCTAACTGGCCACAGGTAAACAAACTCGGGCTTATTATTTTTGTGTAGCAAACTCGACCCCAAGCATTAACCTATATGTATTACCATAACCATACTAACGAAAACAATAACGTAGGAAACACTGTAAAATACTCTGTACAAAGTACTAGGACTTTACTACCAACAGATGCAATCAACAGCCTGCCCAGTTAATCGAAAAAAAACGAAAAAACTTGCAGTGCAGAACATGCGTGACAAAATACAGCATTGCAAGAGCGACTGACCGCCGCCATTTGCATTTTGATTGAAGAGTAGCTGTGCTGAATGGATGGAGTATGATGCTGGACTTACTGATGTGATTCTTCCACCATTTTCCTGTTTATTTTCACAGTACAGTCCGAGCGGAAAATGACCTATTACTCCCAGAGTTTCTGTCTCATTTTAGATCTATTTCAGCCAGTGTTACAGCATTCAAACCACTATATCGACACTCCAGCACAACAGTACTAAACTTCTAGTCTACACGAGACTCCACCTCAGTTTTAAGGGTGAGGAAGGGGCGCAACTCAAACATACATCCTGCCAAAAGTAGCCCAGTGCTCTTTCTCTACCTCTATGTCTCTGGTTATAACCTGCAAATTTTGTCTTCTTTTGTTTATAGCTTAAAGTTTTGTGGTTTCTTGTCACCTACTACTTGGGATGAGAGCATACACCAAGTCTGCGCACGCATGTATTTCACCTAAGGGCTTTTAAAGATCCAAAGGCTCATGTCTAAGACGAGTGAGTGCCAGCAACACCATACACACAGAAGACACTATAGGGCCTATTACCCCCTGTCCTGGATGGCGCTTCTCTTGCGGCTGCCTCGTTTTCGCTGAGAAGACAACGCGGATTTCGCTTTCTTGGTTGACGATTAAAATCAACAATTATAAATAACGCACAATAATCACAAAATCAAATCACCTGCAGTTGTGTGTGGTCCAGGTTTCGGGCGTTTTTGCCCAGACCGACCTTGGCCGAGTCCCACGTGATGTGCAACAAGTCCTCCACTTCCTGTCTCTCCCGGCCTACGACATCAATCAGTTTGTACGTCTCTTCGTGGTTCTGCAGACCAGCAACCGCTTGCGGGATGGTGGAATACTCCTCGCTTAGCTGTAAACGGGGACATTAATGTAATGCAACTTTATTATTTTCAAACTGAGCATTTACAGTAGCACCATTACCACACTAAAAAAATCACATGCCATAACCACAACTAACAATATCGGTTAATAAATAAAACTACGAGTGAAAGCATGCAATACACTGACATGTGAGGTAGAGGTTATACTAATCACATACTATCCCATATACCAAATATCACAAGCAAGATTCATAGTTTAAATAAATGTCGGTTCGAACCAAATTTCATAATTAAAACCTACATGCATAAAGGTATATATACTAACATATATAATAACATATATACACACACAAATACACGCAGAGAGAGAAAGAGAAAGAGAGAAAGAGAAAGAGAGAGAGAGAAAGAGAGAGAAAGAGAGAGAGAGAGAGAGCGAGAGAGAGAGAGAGCGAGAGAGAGAGAGATATGTACTACATATGTATCTATTCATACATAAACATGTAGACCTATATACATAGTTGGTTGAAATTTAACAATAAATGCTGGAAGTTCAGAGCAGATTTGTTTCGTCCTTTGGTGAGTGCCCCCATTGCTATTACAATTATTGCAGAATAACAATGGTACCATCATCATCATCGTCATCGTCATCCCCGACATCATCATTAATAACAACAAACAACATCTTCATCAATAACAAAACTGAGACCACTAAATCGCTTATACTGTTAGACATATTAGACCCCACCTTTCCCTTGCGAACTACTTTCTGCCTGCAACAGACTCTTTCAAATTCATAGGTTTAGTATTCTTTTCTTTTGAAACGTCTATGTCAGTCATGGTGGTGAATTGCAGGTTGCCCGGAGTAACGAAAGCACAGCATCCTCAATGTTGTCCTACCCAGAACAAGAGCAGACACAAGGCCTATAAACCCATCGCGCCCGAAACCTACAGCTAAACCCATATTACTCACTGAAATAATCGCTTGACTGATTCCAGCACAAGGATGACTAGTGCTCCCACCAATTCAGCTACACCATACCCGATGACTTCTTGTCCTCATTTTTACAGCAGGAAATTTGACATGTGTTCAACATGATAAGCACGAAATATAACAAGAACAATAATCATGGACAATGAATACAACATCAGATAATACATGTACAACATTCATCATTCATTCCCCCTTAACATGCTCAGATTCTCCAGCAATCAAACTATTAAGCAATACAATTATTACTACAATACAATTTTATCTGGGCCACCAGGGATTGAACCCGCACCCTATGGAACACAGCTTTGTCGTTCTACCCACTGAGCTATCTCGAACCCATTCTCCTCCACCTACTCCACCTTTATATTATTACTCCTTCGGATGATAGCATAAACCGAGGTTCAATCTGTTCACGCACGCATTCCATCGCACGAACTTAAAGATCCTGACGCTCATGTCCTAGGCGGGTGAGTGCCGGCTGCACACATACATTAGGACCTCTCTCTCCCTCCCCCCTTCTCCCATGTTCCTCCCCCCAAACCTGGTCACCCGAAGTGTGGTCGGCTGTCTGGGCGCCAGACTATGCGCCCAAAGGCTGCAAGTGGGCGCCTCGGGCCACTGGAGTTAGATCCTGTATCGGCCAGCGCCTTGAGCAGCTCTTGAGCTGGAAAAGCGCTATTTTCTCGTATAAGAATTATGAATTTTAAAAGTATCTCTTATCAAGGCTACAACATCCACAATGAAAATAAAATATGTTGCACTGACCTTCCAATGATCTGGCAGACTTCGCAGCTTCGTGTTGGAATTCCCCATTTTGGAACTTCTTTCTTCTTCTGCTTCTTCTGCTTCTTCTTCTTCTTCTTCTTCTTCTTCTTCTTCTTCTTCTTGACAGGTTGTAAGGCTATGAGCTTTAGAGCCTACAAACTTGATCCTATTAATCGATCCAGTATACAACGTTGTTCTTTCTTTCAGGATTGTTGACTGTTTGAACCAAAAGTTGGTCAACTTAATTTAATATTTTTATCTATTTATTAACACGTTAAAATGCAATACAACACAATACGACTTTATTTGTATCACACTGAACAATTACAATGGCGGCAGGACATAAGTATTTTCAAATTTAACACGTACACGAGAAAAATGCATTCACAAACTCAAAACGAACAATAAACAATATACAGTGGGTCCTCGAGTTACGACGTTGATCCGTTCGTTGGACGCGTCGTAAACCGATTTCATCGTAAGTCGGAACGTAAGTCGGAACATAAAGAAAAATACCTGTACTGTACGTACAGTGCTATATGCTGTATTGTAACTGTTCATGTTTCTCCCTTTTCAGATCGCTTTATAATGTCCATTTGAACTTCCATGGTGATGGCCTTTCTTTTCTTTGATGCCCTACCGCCTGAAGAGTCTGACTTACGTTTGGGAGCCATAACCAAGGGCAAAAAACGATAAAACACGTGAGAGATAGACGGCGTAAACAACCACAATAGCGTATGTACAGTGACTGAGCGTATGAAGCGACGCCAGCGTAGGAAGCGACGCCGTCTTCCCCGCCGTATAACCTCAACAACGCGTATTCTTCCGCCGCTCGCCAGAAACTAGCTGCTGTTTGTTTACGTCGCCTACGACGCTAAACCGCGTAAGATGGAACGACACGTAATATTATTTATTATATTTTTTATGAGGAGGAGCGTCGTAACCACGAAACAACCTAAGTCGAGACCGGCGTAACCCGAGGACTTACTGTAGTTGTACAAGCAGAAATCAAACACGAACACTAGATCATTCTAGGTGGCACAATCACACTTGCACAGAGGTTAATATTTGAAAAGGAGACACAAAAACTAAAACTAAAATTAAATTAAATATCGTCTTCTATCCCAGCAGGTTGGGGTGTCGGATAGTGCAGTGGTTGGAGCACTCGCTACTGTGTCGAAAGTGAAGCACCGTCCGGTGCGGTTAGCACTTGGATGGGTGACCGCTAAGGTGTGAAGCGACAAACAACAACGCCCCCAGTTGACTCAACTGTGATTGAGTACCTACTCTCTTGAGGGTGGGGAAGGTAAAGCAGCGAGGGAGAGAGTTGGGCATCACCCTCATTACGCTGGCCCAAGATAAGTGTGATCTCCAACATCACGCTCCCCTACGGCCACAAGGCTATGGGACTACCTTTTTATCCCAGCAGGTTAGACCTCACGTTGTCTATTTTAATTTTAGGTTAGCACTGTGAAAGTTATGGTTTTGAATCTTTACACTACAGTTGCTCTGTCCTAAACCTTATCAAAGGCTGGAATCCACTAAGTAACATTACAATATTACTTGTTCTCCTATCACACTTAAATAAACGTGGTATATTTAGGATTAATCTTGATCTCTATTTGTTTTTTTTTTTTTTTTTAATTACGTCGCTTTCTGTTCGTCTGTCTTCCGTGTTGTCTTTCTTTGACCTGTATATATTCTGATTGCTTTCCTGTTCTTCTTTCTTTGTCGGTTGCCAGTCATCATGTAGTGGTCATTGTCAGCCAGAATGGCTATAAATACTTCACTCCAACAGCAACTAAACTGCACGGACTATTCTTGGAATTTGTTGTTTCTGATGATGATGATGATGATGATGATGATGATGATGATGATGATGATGATGAACGTGATGATGATGATGAACGTTGATGATGATGATGATGATGATGATGATGATGATGATGATGATGATGATGATGATAATGATGATGATGATGATGATGATAACATTGATGATGATAACGTTGATGATGATAACGTTGATGTTTATGCTGCAATAGGTGTTCATAAGTCCCTGTAATATTAGTTCAATTTTTTTCCTTAAGGCAAGCAACACTAGAAGCATCATACGTTCATTTAAACATCACACGCACACAAAGACTGAGACCTCATCTTCCAATACTGGACGATCGACGAGTGGCTTATGGGCTGTAGTGTAAAAATATAGTGCATTGGATTTACTTTCCGTTTCGGAATTGAAAGGCATCCTGTTTGTTCACAATGCAGTCACGTGCGATCATTATATTACATTACATGATTATTGCTTTAGGTCCAGCGGACTCTTCCGAGCCAAATCAGGACCAGCTACGTGCGATCATCATGATGATGATGATGATGAGGAGGAGAAGAAGAAGAAGAAGAAGACGAGGAGGAGTAGGAGGGGGTTGATGAGAGGATCGAAGAAGAAGAAGAAGAAGAAGAAGAAGAAGAAGAAGAAGAAGAAGAAGAAGAAGAAGAAGGAAAAGAAAGAAGAAGAAAGAGAAGAAGAAGAACAACAACAACAACAAGATGATGATGATGATGATGATGATGATGATGATGATGATGATGATGATGATGATGATGATGATGATGATGCAGTGGTATTGGTGGTGGCGATATATTACGATTGTTAAGACGACGACGTCGACGTCGGCAATATAATATAACATTATCACATATCACATATTATGACAATATTGTGTGCACAAGTAGTCCAGTCATGTGTTTGTGGATGTATCGTCAAATGCCGTTTCAAACTTCAGGTTTATCTTGGGGCCAGAAATGTTTACGTTTTAAGGTCTCGCCTTGCTCTAATGAGGCAGGCATTCATGAAGCATTTTACACCCTACTACTTCGCGGATTTGTCCACTGAAAAAACTACTTCATGAATACCAACCCTGACATTTAAATCCAACTTGATATTTCTTCTAACCCATGAGCTACCTTTGCGTATCCGCCGTCACTCACTGACCGCATGATACCACAATTAACGACATAGAAGGAACGGTTTAGGTTTGTGATCATGACTGGGTGATCTTGACGTAGGAAAAGGAAGTACGACTCTAATGTTTGCAAAGAAGATTTCTCTAGGCACGGTGGTCTAATGGTAGTGCTTTGGCTTGCGGATCTGAAGGTCCCGGGTTCGAGCCCTGGCCGGGCCATTGTGTTGTGTCCCTGGGAAAGACACTTTACTCCCGTTTCCTACTACTTCGGATGAGTGTATAAACTGAGGTCTGGTCTGTGAGTCGCATACATTCCATCATAACGGACTTTAAAGATCCTGACGCTCATGTCCTAGACGGGTGAGTGCCGGTAACAAGACCACACCCAGAATGCACTTGGTCCTTCTCACCCATCCCTGGCTGCCCAGGATGGTGCTCACTTGTCCGGGCGTCAGACCATGCGCCCAAAGGCTGCGGGTGGGCTTCTTGGGCGGTTTCAGTGAGATCCTGTATCGGCCAGCGCTTTGAGCGGCTCTTGAGTTGGTAAAGCGCTATATAAAAAGTGATTAAATAAAAAAAAATAAAAAAGATTTATCGTCAAAGTAAACAGTATTATAATGCCTTATACTTAGAAGGTAATGTAACTCCGCTTCCGCAGATTGAGCCAGCGTGGGCCCGGATGATGACCTTCAAAGGTTTATACGGCTGTCACACATTTTGCTCTTAACCAGCTGTGGTCCTTCTATAACAGAGCGGATCATCACAGTTTTCCAGAAAGATAAAATCACCTTACCGTCACAGTATAAAGCAGGAATTAAGATATTGTCAATTATGACGGGGACGTTATTGGGGAACGCCTCATTAGTCATAGTCATTAGTTCTTTTTTTTTCCCTACGCATCGACATTATCCTCTGCCAGTATCGATAACAGTAGTCTCTAGTCTTAGTCTGAGATTAGATAAGAGTATTTTAATTATCTCCAATTATTCTAAAAGAATAAAAATAAAAATACAACTGACAAACTGACTTTACTTACGAGTGATGGCGGGAGGATCAAAACCACGAGAACAATGAACACAAGAGGAAAGACGCGTGGAACTTTGGTTCAGAAGGTGTCAACAAGAGCTAACAGATTCAGAACTAAACCTTAGACTAGCTACTGTGCCGGTTGAAAAACTAACTCCGTATTAAAACGCGATCATAAATTGTGCAAATTGTACTGCATTCGCATGAAGCAACACGTATTGTGGTTCTTATAGCAGTAGAATGTAATCTGTGATCTCTGTTTTCATCTCACCGTGACGACAGCAGTTCGTGCGGAGTCGTAGCCTGACACAGTCTGCGGGAGCTGTGCGCTGAAGTAAGACTAAGCCTGGAGTCAGGCGAGAAGCTATGATCATTATGGACTGCTGTCGTTACTGTCACATGAATGAAATCAATGGTTAACAATCTAGTAAGTTCTACCACTGTAGAGATCGCGATACGTTTTGTTTCATGCAAATGCTATGCTATTTGCGAAAGTTATAAGCAGTTTTCAATAGGAAGTGTTTTTTCAACCAGCCATTCTAAGACCGGTTGTTATTGTTGGAACGTTAAGCAACACTGCCACACTAGCAATCTGTAAGGCATAGCACACGATACACGCACACTAGCTGAACTTTAAAAAAAAAAAAAAAACAAGTTGAAGCTACAGGCAATATGATAGCGAGAACGTCTGCTGCTATCGAAACGCAAACTAAAGAGCCAGCAGACATCTTACGACGCACGCACAGAGAGACAGTTTAAGCGTCGATGATATACACACATGCCTAAGCATTAAAAGTGTCAGTCAGATGCACATTGTATAGCTAATATCCGCATATGCCTATGCCTGTCAGTCACTAGTGAGAGGTAAGCTACTCGGCGACACGATCTCGGCGACGTTGTGTGAGTCAGATGTTGCCACGGTTTGAACGAGCTCTGAAGCTTTCAAAACCAAACGGTACTTTTACAAACAGAAAGTTGACCGCTTAGGGCGTCTTGATCTGAATCCTGCTGAATCGACCAGCGTCGTGAGCAGCTGTGGAACTGGTACAGTCACAGTGGTGTGCATAAGTTTGGAACCACTTGCAACATTTGCATTGTTTCAACATTCTGACCTTTAATTTGAATTTTTTATTTGACCCTCAACATTTATCTGCATGCAGTGTTACAGGGATATATTTGACTATGAAATTAACATCGTTATGCATCTTTGGACATAATATTTTAATTTTATTTGTTAAGGTTTTCATTTTAATCATGTTCTGCATAAATCACATAATATGCAACACTGTTTAATTATGTCAAATAATGTAGCATACTTGAAAATATCGTGATACATTCTTTATATTTCTTTGTATTTGAATAGATGGCCTTTTAAAAAAAAAGGCGTTTTGTGTATCGGTGATGGCTCAATATTTGGTGGGCCAGCCCTTGCTCTTGGTCATGAGACGGCATCGAGTCGGCATTGAATGCACCAGTTTGATGAGGTGATCATGGGTGACAACGTGGTTCCAGGCTGCAATCAGTGACTCACTCAACTCACGCTGTGATGTTGGGTGTCTCTTTGATATCTCCAATGCTACCTTGTGCCACAAATTCTCAATGGGATTGACATCAGGAGACTGGACGGGCCATTCCATTTACTCTATATTGTGCATCGGCTTCCAGTTGATCACCATTTTCGACCGATGGCAGGGCGCATTGTCATCCTGAAAAATGAACTGACCTGGAAACAGTTGTTGAGCTGATGGCAGCATAATAATAATAATAATAATAATAATAATAATAATAATAATAATAATAATAATAATAATAATAATAATACAGGATGCTATGAACGCGCCTTTCCCCAAGGCTCAAAGCGCGGCGATCTATACCAACATACACGCTCACCTGTCTCATCCACCCTCACACACACCAAATACACATCCATCACTCAAACAGGTGGTGTAAAGGCAGGGAGATCGCTATTAGAAGACGGAAAGATAATCTAATTTTTTTTTATTTTTGAAATTTTTATATTGACTGCGTCCTGTACCATTATTGAAGGGAGGGAGGAAACCGGAGTGCCCGGAGAAAACCCTCGGTGACCTCAATAGTCTCGTACCTAAGTCACATACGTTCGCCCCTTGCGGGAATCGAACCCGTGACCTTCGGCATAGGAAACCGGCGACTTATCCACTGCGCGACGAGGCCACCCCATATGTCGAGTATAGTGATGTACTTGGCCCCACTGACCATTCCATCGACGATGTGGAGACGTCCAACGCCACTGGCAGCCATGCATCCACAGACCATGACAGTGGTCGTGGACGTCAGACGTTGCGCTTAAGGCAGCAGCAAGTGGGTTTCTCGGGCGGTTTGAGTTAGATCCTGTTTCGGGCAGCGCCTTGAGCAACTATTGAGCTGGAGAAGCGCTCTATAACAACGACAAAATAAATAAATAAATAATCAACTATTCTCCCAAACCCAACATGATCCAACTTTTCAAAATGTGAACTCTTGGACGAATACATTTCTTACGTCTTCTGTCTTATGTCTTAAATCCAAAAATCCGATTCAGCTAGGGGTTGGGAGAAAGGAAAGGGGGGTAGAACGGGGGGGGGGGGTGGGGGTGGGAGGAGGTGGCGGGGACCAAACACACCCTCTTTAGATGGAATTTACGTAATGGTTGGATCCGATGGATGCGTGATATTCTGCAACGCTCCCTCCCTTGTAGGCTAACGGCCATATTCTGAATAATGAGGATCATAAACAAGAAATGAGAACGTAGGCCTAATAAACGTTTTGCCCTTAACTGTATCAGCAGCAGAAATCGGGACGTCGGTTGCGTCAACTGCGGCTGATGCTAATTTTATCTCCAACAAATTCTTCATCATGTGATTCCACTTCAGCATAAGGTGTAGAGGGTGGCGTGGGAGAGGGGGACGGATGGGGGGGGGTATGGCAAGGAAAGGACGGGATCGAGGGGGAAAGTCGATCGAGTTCACGCAGCCTCCAAGAGACTCGCCAAAAAATAAAGAAAGAGATTACTCTTATTATAGCGCACTTACAAGCTCAGAGAGCTTCTCAAAGCGCTGGCCACTACTATCCAGCAATCACAAAATAGTTTGCTGAAGTCAGGATTCGAACTCACGTCGCCCGAGACGCGCGTACAACTGTTGAGCGCTCTGACGAGTGAGCTATCCCTGCCGCCAAGGCTGACGTCTGTCTCTCTGTCTCTCTGTCTCTCTCTCTCTCTCTCTCTCTCTCTCTTGTGAGAGAAACTGGAACAGTCTCTGCTAGGCAATTTGAAGAGTAGGGAGGAAGGTGTGGAGGGGGTGGGGGTGTCGGGGTTGTCGAGTCACGTTGAAGCGTTCAACGAAAAAGGGTTACAGGCTAGTTATACTACTTTCGGTTTCGATACAACTGTGCTGCTTTCCGTTTAAAGGGTTGCGCTGTGCTTTTTGGGTAAAGGACTGTGCTACTTTATTTTAAAGGGATGTGCTACTTTAATTTAAAGGGCTGTCCTACTTTAATTTAAAAGGCTGTGCCATTTTCAGTTAAAGGGGTATGCTGTTTTCAGTTAAAGGGCTATATGCTACTTTCAGTTACAGCTGAAAGAACATAGAGCTGTGCGCAAGCCTAGTGTACGTGCGCCTTGGGCGACGCGGGTTCGAATTCTGACTTCAGCAAGCTATTGTGTGATTGCTGGATATTAGTGACTAGCGCCTTGAGAAGCTCTATGAGCGTGAACACAGAGCTGTGGAAACATAGAGCTGTGGGAACATAGAGCTGTGGGAACATAGTGTTGTGGAAACATAGAGCGGTGGAAAATCTAGAGCTGTGTGAACATAGGGCGGTGGGATCTACTCCTTCGGATGAGAGTATAAACCGAGGTCTAGTCTGTATCGCATACATTCCATCATAACGGACTTTAAAGATCCTGACGCTCATGTCCTAGACGGGTGAGTGCCGGTGACAAGAAAACACCCAGCATGCACCTAGGTCCTTCTCCCCCATCCCTGGCTGCCCAGGATTGTGCTCAGTTGTCCGGGCGTCAGACCATGCGCCCAAAGGCTGCGGGTGGGCGTCTCGGGCGCCTTGAGTTAGATCCTGTATCGGCCAGCGCTTTGAGCAGCTCTTGAGCTAGAAAAGCGCTATATAAGAACGATTAAAAAAATTAATAAAATAAAAATATAGAGCTGTGGGAACATAGAGCGGGGGAATATAAAGCTTCGGTAACATAGAGCTGTAGGAATATAGAGCTGTAGA
>CM072520.1:62786618-62814118 GCA_036898135.1 Oncomelania hupensis
AACCATGCGATCTTTTACTACCGTAATGCAAGTTTTTCATAATTCTAACAAACCTGATAAAAATGTAGTTGGGGTATACCGTTGCATTAGGAACGTTCTGCTTAACTTGCAAAACGCAGAGCAGAGAATAGGACAGAACCGACATGTGTCAGGATTTTGACAAATCCTCATATTCCACTTTTAAGATACAGATAAAGGATAGTGCTAGGTCTTTGCAAGTGAAGTCAGTTTAAAGCATCCTTTATTGTACTCAAAAGATTATGTCATTAATCTCTGGTATATACATTGGTAAGACTATAAAAGCATACTGGTCCACTATTTGATAAGTGCTGAGTTGCAGTTCTTTTATCTGAAATCTATACTAACTTCTTACAATGATTTTAGACGATCACACACACACATGCACACACACACCCATACACACAAACACACACACACAAACACGCACACACACACATACACACACCCACACACCCAAACACACCTACACACCCCTACAATAAAGTTTTAAAATCAATACTTAAAATAATCTTAGTATGTCTACTGCTTTCTTGTACAGTATATGACTGGCATCATCAGTGGTTTTGAGAATTACATTCTTTGATGTGTACTATGGTAACAAAGATGTACACTCAAATTTTTGAATGTTTTATAGACACTGGTATGTGGACATATACAATGAATATCATAATAAGATCATAGCGTAAAATCATAACACGTCCACCCATGGATTACAACAGCACGAATAATCTTCACACTCTGCACCTACATAACCATCTACTTCAATAGTAAACAATACTGCCCTTATAATAGTTAGTTGCACTATAATAATAACGTAAAATAAAAACAGTAAAATAATGGTTTGTGTTTTGGGGTTGGAAAATTATTACCCTGAAAGCTATAGCTCAAAACTGGCTAACAAATTGAGACCATGGAAGCACCCTGGAATTCTGTGGCTAAGATTTGAAAAGTAATGTAATTGCATACGTAAAAAAACGCCAGCTATAATAGAATGGGATTACCGCTCTGTACAATTGAGACGCTGGTATTTACTTTTAGTGCCACATTCTTAGGGGAGACAACCACAACGTACAACTTTTTGTCTCCCTTGTGCATTCTCGCCAGCAATGGTATTCTGACTCTTAAAAAGGGGGTGTAACCCGTCAGAAAAAACAAACACCTTGTGTGGGTTCAAGCTAAGGTCTGTCTACACATACACCCCTTTCTTTACAACTGCACTCGGGCCAACGTGTATCCAACCAAAGTCCATGTTTCAGGAGTTTGCCGAGTGCAATTCAAAAGGGAATTTCCACTTTCACGCCACAAACTCTGAAAATCACTGGTGGTCAAGGTAGACATTGATTCATTACCTTTTGTAATAGCTGTCAGGGCATGCTAATGCCATACCTTGTGACTGGATGACAGTCCACCGCCAGAGAAAACACATATTCGACCCATCGTCACTTCCTTCTCTACGTCACAAACGGGAAAGCCCGTTTTGACGTTTGAGTTCCTGGTCTACCGTTTCACCACAAGAGCTCACGATGGGGTCTCGCTATCGGCATTATAGAGACGGTTGTCGGTCGTCATAACCGTCAAATTAAGCTTTTTTTCGCTGCCAGGTACCAAAAAACGTTATTACGGTTAAATTTTCTTTTAAAATATAGGTGTCATCCAATTTAAATTTGCTTAAAAAATATAAGTGATTTCCATTTTCATATAACCTGGTCTTATATACGCATGATTACCATCGATTAAACACGTTTAATTTGTTTTAACTACAAAAGCAAGATATGAATATCGATCCACATAACAATGCAAGCATTAATATGCTTACCGTGTTTTCTTTGTCGTAAGTACAAAGTAAAATACCAGCACAATGAGCATATGAAATAGCGAATTAATAAAGCAAGCATTGCACTTTACGTTGATTGTCCATACTGTTTAGTAAAGGACACAAAAATTAATGAGCAAACATCAGAGATTCAGAAAAAATGATTAAAACAAAAGATTGCGAGGAGCACCAAGAAACAATTTTGTTTTAAATTAAAAGACACACATTACACTGAGTAAAATTTGATTGCATAGTTAAATCTTCATTTTACAATAAAATATTGCGAGACAACAATCAGGAGGTACCTTAATTATTAAACAGTGTAAAAGGCACAAAGTGACTGGAATATTAAGCATAACACTCCCATAAAATATATACTTTGATATTTGCATGTTATTGACGTCACCCATAAGGGCGAAATTCGGGGTTGCATTTTGGGCGAAATCGCGGCAACAGTAAAATCAGCGCCACCAAGGATCTTTAACACATGCTGGGTGTACTGGTGTTTCTGTCCAAACAACCAACCAAGGGGCGTAACCATTTTCCCTCACTATCCTTAAGTTTTTCCAAGCTTTCGATCTTTTGACCGGAACACAAAAAGAGGCGTTCTTTAGATTAAATGTGGTGCATCACCCTGTTCAATGTCCAATGTAGCTTTTAATTTTGTTTTCCCAGTTGGGCTCCTTAAATGGGGTGGATACGCGCCGTTTAAAGGTAAATTATCAAACTTTTCCTTTATCTCTTTGAATGGTGACTTCTCTCCATCACCCTCAGGTAGCAAAGGATCACGTTCACTGGTTTCGTCATTCTCATTTTCGTTTCCGTCATTCGCTTTCCCGTTTTTGTCCTTCGCATTCCTGTTTCCGTCAGTCGCATTTCTGGATGCGTCATTCGCGTTTTGCACATCCGCGTTTCCCTCATCTGCTTTTTTCCCATCCACGTTTTTCTCATCCGCGTTTTTCTCATCCGCGTTTTTCTCATCCACGTTTTTCTCATCCGCGTTTTCCACATTCGCGTTTTCCACACCCGGGTTTTCCACATTCGAGTTTTTCTCAGCCACGTTTTTCTCATCCGTGTTTCTCTCATTCGAGGTTTTTACATTTGCCTTTTCCTCATCCGCTGTACTTCCTAGTCGCCGTCTACAAGAGACAGAAAAATAAAACTGTTTAGCCACACAATGTTGTAATAAAAATGGCAGAGTTAGTAACAAAGCAATAAATAAATAAATAAATAAATAAATAAATAAATAAAATCATATCAACATATATAAAAACAATCATTCACATTGACACATTCATACACTAATACATACATACACACATACATACATACATACATAAATACATACATACATACATATATACATAAAGTAAATGGCAAATAAATTCACGACAGGAACACAAATTATTACGATCAATTTTTTTCTGGCAGCGAAAGAAGAAAATATTGGTTCGCATCCTATATAGGTGATGGTCAAATTTAATTATTCAATTAGTTAATCATAATATCAATACAACGAACGCACACACACACAAACACACATATACACACAAACTTGCAAAATAATTGCTCTAATGTGCTTACCTGCAGGCGAAGATAACGACGACCACAATTCCAACAATCATGAGTATTGCCAAGACGATGGTGGAAATCATGAATCCGTTTGGTTCACTGCCAACAGTTGCAGTTGCTGAGGGGTCTGGCAAAAGAAATAAAAAAACCATTATATCTATATATATATATATATATATATATATATATATATATATATATATATATATATATATATATATATATATATATATATATATATATATATATATATATATATTAGTACTAAGACGAGTTAGGGCCACTTTTTGTCTTCCTAATGTATGAAAATTCAGCACTGAGTTGATAGGGCGAACCAAAACGCGTCGCCCTATGATTTTGGCCCACAGTTTCTTCCCTTGCATTGATATTCCCCTATCCACCGCGCCATCGTGAACCCCTTTCCATGACCTAGGCGGGAAACGATTTGGAACTGTTCTTAGATACATTATATTGGAGAAATATGCACTTCAATTTTGTCAGCATTAGGGCGACTTCCGTAAAAACCGTGATTACAGCGACAACATTTTATATCAAATTAACTAATTTTGGGGGAGGATTCTTTTCATCAAATGAGTTCTACATGCTCTGGCCACAGTCAAGATTCTAATTTTGCATTTTCAACATTCTGTCCCATTCCGTTTTTATGCAAAAAAAAAAAGTAGATTCGTCGTAGCCACATGCACTTTTGACTTTCGCCAGCAAGGGAGTGAGAGCGTCGCAACGTTTTTTCGAAAATGTGAACTATGATTCTAAATTACAAGTATTCTATTTCTTGAACTCATTTAAAATCAGGAAGTTCCCAGATATAACTGTAAGCGTCTAGAATCCTTTTGCTGATTTTAGAGGAATTTTAAAACGCGTAACTATCATTCTGTGCGGTGCTGAACATTACATGATGGCCACAGACGAAACGAGCGGGGAGATTGAAATGGAAATGACCGGGGAGTTTGAAATGTAAGTATTTTGATTGATGTATTTTTGCCTGGACTTTAGTGCAGAGTAATCAGCCAAGGATACATTTTCCGTGTAGGCAAGGGTTGAATCGAGTCCAGAGATGTGCTGCAAACCTAGTTAAAGAGGCCGGTGCAACCATCTCCCCCACCCACCCCCACCCATGGTGGTGCCGGGGGTTTCAGTATAATACTTTTTGTGTGTGAGGTCTGTTGGATCAGTAGTAGTAGTAGTAGTAAACTTAGTAGGGACAGATGTAGGCCGTGGAGCCTTTCTGAACGTCCCATCTTTTATATTTATTTACAATGGTCTGCCTTGCATGCAATTTGCCTACATATTAGTCATAGCTGTAAAAATTAAAATAAGTCTATAAATTTTGGAATTGCATCCAACTGGCTTTTGAACTGATTAGTAGTTTTAGCACTCTTTAAAGACATTGGAAGGTCGTTCCAATGTCTTACAGTTCTATATGAAAAAGAGAATTTCCTAATATTAGTGTTAGTGTCTAACAAAGATTTTGCCTTCAGATAAGCGTGTCGTATTACTATGAGGATTAGCAAACAAGTCATTCCATTCTAAGTCATCAATGTTATTATAAATTTTGAATACTTGTATTAGGTCACCTCGTAATCTCCTATCAGACAGTGGAAACTGAATGTAAACCAAGAAAAAAAAGTCGCTCTTTATAGGACATTTTTCTACATTCTATTAGTAACTTTGTTGCCCTTTTTTGAACTTTCTCTATAGCAATTCTGTACACTTTGGGATGTATAGTTCAAATATCAACACATCATGATCGCTCTTACCAATTGGAGCTCTATGTATTACATCTGATATTAAAAGATCATCATTTACCAATATAAGATCATCTAGTGTTGATTTTTGTCCTTCTCTATGCCTAGTAGGGTTGTTGACTTTCTGCATAAGATATGCATCCCTGATACATTCAATAAATGTATTATTTTTATCTCCACACCATTCACCATCCCATCTTACATTTGGAAAGTTAAAATCACCAGTAATACAGACTTTGTCGAACTTCTGTATATCTTGATTCTTAAGTAATTCAAATAAAAGTTCGTCATTATCGACTGATGAGTTGGGGCTTCTATACACAACCTATAAGTACCCTTTCTCCCTTTCCGCCAACAAATGTTCCCCAAACACACTCCTCAAACTTCGTATTTCCCAGCAAACAGTATTCTTTAGCATTAAGTTTTTTTATGAAAATATAGTGTGCACAACACCTCTTTTAGGGTCTTTATTCATGAACAAGTCATAGTTTGGAACCTCATATTCCAAGTCCAAGGGAACATAAAACTGATTTTTAGCCTTAAATTCTGTAATCCCGATAATATCAGGTTTTAGTTCATCAATCAGAAGAAGTAATTCACTTTTTTTTATTCAATAGTGAATCCACATTACTGTACAAAAAATGTGTAGAATGATTAAAACTATTTACATGCACCTCAGTATCGGCTCTAATTCAATTCCCCTGCGTCTGTGGAGCTGCAGCTCCTTGACGCTGGTCAGGTCTAACTTGCCGCTTGACAATTTCAAACTTTCTATAGTCAATGCGAAGATCAGTCTCCCCTTCTTCTTTCCTCATGCTCATTTCAGCTCTAAGTTGTTTGATTTTTTTCTCTCTCCTTTGGTGTATTATCAGTATTTATAAAAATACGTTCCATGGGAGGTTTGTTTTTATTTAGCTGGAAAATGCCTTTCAAGATTTTGATTTGTGCAGGGATGTCGTTTGGGTCGGATCTTCGGCTTTTAGCCGAAATTTTTATAAAAAAGCCGATAAACTGTCCGTCATGTCGGCTCGCCGAGCCAAAGTTTTCACGGGTGAATCGGCTCGGTTTTGTCCATTTCTGCGATATTCCTGTGCTGTACGCTTGCAGTTTAGGTGAGGATTCGATAATTACTAAGGTTAAACCCAGAAACTCTGACAATATTGTGGTCTGTCAAGGGACAGTCTAAACTTTTTATTGTTTTTGTGTGTCTGAAATTTAAGAAAATAAAATTTATTTTCAATGTTCTTATTCTACTCTTAAAATCATGTTTTATTACAAAGATATGCATCCACAGAACACCTTTAATATATGGAGGTGGAAGGTGCACGTTAACGTAGTGAATCTAGTCAAAAAAACCATGGGAGACTGCTTTAGAAGAGAGAGCCGAAACTTTCTGTAAAAAGCCGAAAGTTTCACGGCTGTTTCGGCCAAATCGCCGAAGAAAAAATTTCCTAGCAACATCCCTGTTGTGTCTCTTCACTTCCCACCTCCATTCTCAGCATCCTTGGTTTTACATTTTGCCCTATTCTCAATGGTCCCAACCTCACTGGGTTTTTGCCTCTTCAGCCTTCACTTCTGGAATTTGGCTAATCAGTGCTCTTACTCTGTCTCTGTCTTCCATCTTTCTTTCCTCTGAAGTTTCATTTGTGCTCTCAGCAAGATTTACAACAATTATGTTCAGCTTCCATTTTTCTTTCTCTTCTGTCTCACGTAAGTAGTCTTCCACCTTCTTTTCAATAATTTGTTCTATGTGTTCCTCCTGGTCATGCCTCATTTCTAATTGTTCAAGTCTCGTGGTCATTGTTTGCAGCAGTTGAAAAATGCCATCAAGTTTAGCCTCTATTTGTGATTTCACTATCACCTTCTCTCCACACCCATCACAAGTCCACTGAATAGAGCTAGCACCCCTACAACAGTTGAACTGTGCATTACTAGTCAACCCACTGCAAGATTTATGACAAAATTCCTTACAGAGGAAACATTGTATGGTTATGTCACCTTGCCCATCATCAATAGCATCATCACATTTCAAACACACCCAAGGTACATGCCCCCAAGTGTTTTTCTGATTCTTTTTAGTGGCAATTTTGGTGCCACTGTTTTTTCTTTCAGCCATTGTTAGTACTAATGTGACCTAGATTTAAACCAACTAGCCTAGAATACTCTCAAAATTTGCAATGATCAATAAATACTAATACTTAGCAGTAACCATCAAAACAAATCAGTATTGTGTATCAGTATAAACTATAATAGAATCATAACGAATAGGCCTACCTTCAGTGAGAAGATTAGTTACAAGGTTCAAAAACCAGTCTATATGCTCTGCAAACCTATTTAAATTGAAGAATAATATTCTCCAATATAAATTTCATAAATTATACTTAATTCAAATTTATACTGTACGCTGCTGATAGTGTTCAAAATTGCCCCTAAACAAAAACAGCAGCCATTGATTCACGCATGCAGCTTGGCAATATTGGACGCTGCCAAATGGTCACTGGGGATTCCTATGATGTTATTATTTGGCAATGTAGGCATGTATGTGTTTTGTTGGTATTTTATAATGATATTTGTATTCCATTTTAAGTTTGTAAACGGAGGTTTGATAAATTAGTATAGCCTCAGCGTCCCCTGCGTGGGATGTCTTGATTGTAAAGTGACCGGCTGGTGGAGTGCCTTCGGTGTTGCCACTAGGGTTGTTTCGGCAGATCTTTTATTCGGATCAGAGGCGAGTTCTCTTTCATCGAAGTTGTGATCTTGATTTTGTGGTCCTGAGTCGGCTCTTTGCAGTCCGCTAGACCCTGTAAGTAGGTACTCCAAAGTCTTCATTGGCACGTGTCCCCTCGGCAGTTATTAATGTAAAACTGCATCAAAACGAACAGTGGCTGTATTCAAATAAAAATTGAAAGCTTTATCTTTACATCTGTGTTGTTTTTAATGCATGTTTATGCGAAAGATTCCGAGTGGTTAGATTAACGTCCTCGGACACAGTGCGTATAGGGGACAATATACACTCTAGATTCCGAAGTAAAATTAACGTCCCCGCACAAGATTCCAAAGTTTTTTTGTTTTTTGTTGTTGTTTTTTTTCAGTTTATAGTCCCCTCTCTTCCCGATAAGGATTTTCAGAGAGGAGACTCATTCCAACGTAGAAAACAACTTTTGAGTAATCCCCTGCGATGTTGCTCGTTTCATTGGATGGAATAGAAATAAGAACCAATGAGAATTTCGGATACTTAGCTTCATTTACATATCAATAATCAAATATGGCGGTTGACAGAATTGTGTGAAAGAGTTGTAAAGAGCCAAAGTGGTTAAAGCGATTTTAATGTAAGTTTGATTTTAACTAGAATTTTAAAAATTAGCATGAAATAAAGAGCAGACTTTCCTTTATAAAACTAGGGTATTTATTAATTTGTGCATTACTCTATCGCGGTGCTCTTTGCCGTAGAAAAGTACACAAACGGTTATCTTGCTGCCATCACCGACCTGTAACTTGTAGGCCTATTCAGCGAGTGCTGAGGGTAGTTACGCAGGCACGCACTGCGAATTTGATGATTTCCCAACTTTGAAGCACCAACACAACTGAACATTACATGGGATAGGCCTGACTAAAATTGGGCTTGGAGTATTATATGAAGGGGTTCAGGCCAGCTTTCTGGTATCAATATTGGCTTCACTTTGAGACTCCAAAGTTGTCAATTTCTTCAATTCCAAAAAGTTGCGAAAAAAACACCAACATTCACCATTTTCAAACATTAATAACTTTTTACCTATTTGTCCTATGGGGGAAAAATATACCACTGTGTTCAGAACAAAAAGATCTATGTAAATACTGTAGTGTCCAAACTGAGTTACAGAAAATCAAAATCACTTTGGTGTACCTACTGTAAGCATTGAATAACTAACTAACTAGCTGCCATCCATAATTGAACTTGAAAGTACAAACGCTGCAGAGGTGATTTGATTCAGCTGTACAAAATAATGAATAAATCCCATAATAGATTATATTTCTTTTGCCATTTTTTTTACTTGGGCTACAGTCAGAAACTTCAGTTGAGGCACTAAGATAAGAAGTTGTTTACTAACTACAGCCGGACAAATAAAAGGAAATAGACATTCACTAGTATTTAGTAGGCTATGTAATGTGTTTTTGTTTGTTAGGCTAAATCAGAACACTAACGCATTCAGTCCAATCACTGAACTCTTTACTGGAAGAAGGCTGATATACAGTGAGTAGTGACAGCGTTCTACAGCTAAACAGCAAATAATATGGAACCTGTTTTTGCTGTTGCAGGTTGCCAGTGATTGATCTTTTTGACTCCTCGGCTGATAGTCTAATCTTCTGTTCTGTAAGTATCTCTTATGGTATATGGAATAACTGAATAAATTGTTTGAAATATTGCTGTCGTCATGGATAGATATGTACTCTGATACTATTACTAATGACAGTCAAACTGTTGCATCGTCACCAACATTGGTGGAAGTACTCAGAAGGATTCTGACAATAATGTGGCGGAAGTTTTGAGGTGCTGCTGCCACTGTGTCGTGCACAGCACAATCAAGTCGCACGTCTGTGTGCCAAGCAAGTTATTAATAAATAAAACATGGTTTAAAACAAGAAGGTAAAATTAGCTAAGATTGTTCATCTTGCTAAATTTGTCCCTGCCATTCTGCAGCTTTTTTTTCAACAGCACATCAGGCATAATTTGTTGTTATATTAAAGTATGATTACTATGAATGTGTGCTGTGATTAGTATGAACGTACATGTTATGATAGAATGTGACACCAACTTCTGTCCTATGTAATTGTTTTCCCATTCTGTTAATAGTACTTGTTCTTTTTATGTTTTTGTTGCTGAAATTATGCCATGAATTAAATATGACCATGTTGATTGACTACATAGTAACTGAGAAAACATGATTAAGACCGAGGAATTGTGTTTGTGAATTCTATGAAGCGGTTTCTTATTCAACAAATATTTTTTTAATAAGAATTGTCAAGTTAAAATCGTAAACAACTCCGAGTCGGTTTCGCAGTCAGTCTCATTAGGTATATATTGATACAATGACATGAATTTTCAATTGGTGGCCCAATAAATGCGCCTTATATATCTAACGGTTTCGAATTGCAGATCTGGAATCTTGCCTCCCATAATCGTCGTCGTCATTTTGTGTGTGTGTGTGTGATTCAGACTACCGCCACTACCCACCCCATCACCCCTTCTTAGCTCTCCTCTCCTCCCTCCCTCCCTCGTCTCTTGTTAGCAAGTGACTTGCCTGATTTTATTTTGTATGAAGCCGGATGTTTAGAATGAATGCGTGAGCACTGCGCTTTGAACTGATATTGTTCCTTAGGAAAAAGAGCTATATAAATATTATTAATATTATTATTATTATTATTATTATTATTATTATTATTATTATTATTATTATTATTATTATTATTTCTTTTCTTTTTTTTAAACAAGTATGATGGCTGCGAAACTAATTTTTTAAAGTTGAAATAAACGTCTTATCATGAACATTTTATTATTAGATTTATTTCAAGTAAAAATATGAACTTGTGGTAGTGAAAAAAGGACCTCTGAATGGGAGAACATTTATGGGGCTTTCCACCTTATTATTGTCTTTATTAGCGCAAAAGCCCACTACCTCTGGGGCTAAAGCTAAACTAAACAGCTAAACAGTTACATTTTTTATTGCTTTTATTATCGTAGGATGAAGACTTTGTAGCAAGCAGTGCCTCATCAAGCAGTGCCTCATCAAGCAGTGACTATGACGAAGAACAACCAGCAAGGAAAAGAAAATGCCTGGGTGAGTAACGCATTGCAAGTATTTGCCTGCTTGAGGTCAGATTAGTTAGTTTATGCATGCAGCAGCCATCTATATGTTTGGGTTTGAGATATTTATATGAGCAAGCGAGTGTAGATTTATGTCCCCGGACACATGAGCGTATCCTATCCTATCCCGTTCCTCGAAAGTCGTTGGGGCACCACAGATGACCATTTAACCAGCGTACTCCATCTTTCTCTGTACTCAGCAAACCTCACGATTTCGCTCAGTGTCAGGCCAGTCCAATCCTGAATGGTGTCCTCCCACCTCTTTTTCTTTCTCCATCTGCCTCATTGCACCAGGCCTTGCAGTATGGTCTATACAAGGTTTACTTTGTAGGCAAGGTTGACTTTGTAGGCAAGACCGATTCACTGCGGCAACAGTACCCCCGTTGGAGTGCCGGGGGTTTTAGTATAAATAGTATCCCCACTTTCTGGAAATTTAGTGCTTTAAATTCCCACTGTCGTGTCTTCCTCATTTGCTCTTTCCCATTCCTGATCTGTCCTATCACTCTGCTATACTATCTTCTTCTTCGCTAGGTCAATGACCTACCTTTTTTCTTGAAAACTCTTCTTGGACAAGACTCCTTGATTGTGTATAAGGTCTGTTGGATCAGCTTGGGAGTGTTGGACGCTTTCTGCCGGGTGGTCACTAGGGCTTCCTATGATGTTATTATTTAGCAATATAGGCATTTTATATGTATGTGTTTTGTTGATGATTTATAATGATGTTTGTATTCTATTTTGTTTTTGTAACCAGGGGTTCGAGTAGTTGGGGTGAAGCCTCAGCCGTCCCCTGCGTGGGATGTCTTTATTGTAAAGTGACTGGCCGGTGGAGGGCATTCAATTTTCCCACTAGGGTTGTTTCAGCAGATATTTTATGCGGATCGGGGGTTGTCCGGTCCTGATTTGGCTCGGAAGAGTCCGCTGGACCTAAAGCAACAATCAATCAATCAATCAACAATCAATTCCCATCACCACCACCCCCATCCACTAACCCACCATTGACACACATAATGAGAATGAAGACGGTCAGACACCAGTAGCGCCTGCACAAAAGTAGACTGAGAAAAAGTTATTTTGCCCCTGACCGGATTTGAACCAGTGAATTTTAGATCACTGGCTGAGTGGTCTATCAACGGAGCTTCTGACCGACTCCTTGCTTCCCAGATGGTTTATGAGCGTGAAACATTTTAAGTTTAGATGGATGTCAAATTTTATGTACATGTGTGAGTGTGCATGCTACACCTGCAGTCTGGGACAAAATCTGAATGCTTTGTTTTACCTTTTCTTTCTTACAGATGCTACAGGCTCAAACATGACACAGCAGCAGGTCGGAGCTGCCCGCCTTGCCCGCCTTAATTTATGGTGCACTAATGCAGCTCTGCAGATGACAGGTTTGTGTTTATGTTGCTTTTTGTTTTCCTAGTGAAAACTGGGAAAAACTTTCAAATGAGGCCGTATGCATGTCACATGTACGTCCGCCGTCGTTCAGTCTGTCGCACATTCTAGCACAAACACTTCTGAATGGATTTTCACCAAAATTATGGCAAATTGCATTTTAAAGCGGATGGTCTTGATTTGGCTCTTACGAGTCCTTGAACAAAACTTTAAACTTGAGTGGTTAAACAAAGTTAATCAACGATGACATAACATGACTAAACTTCATTTCACAAAAGCAGAATTTTGCAACCAAACAATTGTGATCTGTACAACCCTACAAGAATACAGACCTGTGAACCTGTAAAAGTTAAAACGTTATTGTGGATCTGTAAGTGGTTTTATGTGAAATAAAGTCATGACTTGTTTGATCCCTTTACTCAATCACTGCCATGTTTGGGGGGGAAGGTGGGGGGGTGGAAGGGGGAGGGGGGTAAGGGCCTGGAGGCCTAATTTCAACTTTCTGTAAGACTTCGTTCTTCACAGGTGAAGTTGAAAGTTTTTATGTTTTTTTTTTTCCTTTGTGTATTTCTTAATCAATGAATTGTTACAAGGGAATGAATGTATGTTGTTAAAAGTGTATGTGTATGTTAGTAGTATCATGATTTCTATAGTTTGATTAATTAATTACTTAATTTGGAAAATATCTATGATGTGCGCATGTTAGATGTTGTAAATTGTTTATGTTACATCAGTACAACTTATGTTAATCTGATGAATAAAAATTGATGCAACAACAACACTGCCATGCTATTCGCATGCCCTGTGCAGAGGAAGTGAAAGTACATATTTCATAGGCCCAAGAATGTTTCCTCTTGTGGTCGTACCGGAACGTACCGGAAGCACACTGATGCTGGGACAGTAAAGTGGTTAAAATTGTTTATATATTATGTGACAATGAATTTTAATGTCATGTTGCAGATTCCAAAGACAGAGCTGTTGCAGATTCCAAAGACAGAGCTGTTGCAGATTCCAAAGACAGAGCTGTTGCAGATTCCAAAGACAGAGCTGTTGCAGATTCCAGAGCTGTTGCAGATTCCAAAGACAGAGCTGTTGCAGATTCCAGAGCTGTTGCAGATTCCAAAGACAGAGCTGTTGCAGATTCCAAAGACAGAGCTGTTGCAGATTCCAAAGACAGAGCTGACAATGTTGGACGGACGACAAATGATGGTGACAAGGGTGAGCATGAGAGGAAAGGGAAAAAACCATACAGACCCTGTATATACTGTGGGATGTTTATGTCAAAGCTGAAGCGCCACTTGATCAAAAAACACAAAAATGAAGAGGCTGTTCAAGCTGCTTTAGCACTTCCTTTTGCAGAACAAAATCGTGCAATCGAAGGTCTGCGTAAAGAAGGGATTTACAGAAAAAATTACGATCTTCAGGCAGGAGGATGCAAAAACGACAAACTTATAAAGAAGAGAGGTCAGGGAATTGGAAAAACTGTCATGTGTAGCGGCTGTAAAGGCTTTTACAGCAATAGACAACTACATAGACACAAAAAGCATTGTAACCACACTTATAGCAGTACCGCAAGAGCTGTGCATTTCGATGAGAGTAAACCTGCTTTTGTTTCAGAAGAGTTTCAGAAAGAGGTTTTGGAACGGTTCAGAGATGATGAGTGTGGAAAGCTCTGCAGACAAGATAAGCTTATCTTATTGATGGGACAGAAGTTATGGATGAAGTCTATAAAAAAAGAGAGAAAATCGGTCATGTCAGAAATGCGAACATTGGGGAATATTATTTTGGCTGTCAGTAGGCTTTCTTCTACAGGGCTTTCTGGTGAAGACGTCCTCACAAGAAAGCATTTTGATCTGTTGACAGAAGCAATACAAGATCTAACTAAAAGAGAAGAAAATGGTTGTAAACAGAAGTCTGGGCTCAAACTGGCAATAGGCTTTATGCTAAAGAAAGCTATCAAAGTCTTAAAGGGGCACTACACCCAGCAAAATCAGCTTGAAAATGCCAAGGAAATAGGGTATTTCTCAGATGTGTTGGATCTCAACTGGGATTACATTTTCTATGCAGCACAGGTGGAGTGCGAGCAGAGGAGAGGTGTGTTGAGGAAACCAGAAAGTATGCCTAAAGAACAGGATGTCAAAAATCTCAAGGAATTTATTCTTGCAGAAATGCAAAAATTACTCCAGGATGATTACAAACTATGGGATACTCGTGATTTTGTGTTCATGCGCAATTTGATTGTAAGTCGTCTTACAATGTTTAATGCAAGGAGGGGTGGTGAACCCGCTCGCATGACAGTTGCAGAATGGGAAGACGCTGAACAGGAAAAGTGGATTGATCCCAACAGAGTGGAGAGGGTCACTGATCCTCTTGAAGCTTATCTTCTCTCAAACACAAAACTAGCATACATGGCAGGGAAAGGCAGCAAACGTTTAGTGCCACTGTTGATCCCAGAGGACACTGTGGAGCCTTTGCGGAAATTGGTCAAAGAAAGAGGGAACGTGAACATACACAAACAAAATGTTTTCCTGTTTCCAAACACAGGAGATTCCCTAGATCATACTGTTGGCTGGAACTCACTCAGTGCGATCACCACTGCAATGACGGACAAGCTAGAAAGCCCACAACTTTTGATTGCAGACAAATTCAGACACCGAGCATCCACACTCTTTGCCCTTCTTGACGTGACAGACCAAGAGAGAGAGTCCTTTTACAGACACATGGGTCACAGTGCAGACATCAATAAACATGTGTATCAATGCCCTTTGGCAGTCACAGAAATCACCAAAGTAGGTGGGTTCTTGTCATCAATTGATGGTTCTGGTCAGCAGCTTCCGGCGGGAAAAAGTTCGCTGCCAAGACCTGTCATGCCTTGTACGTCTATTCTTGGTCAGCAGTCTCCGGAGGATGAAAGTTCAGTGGAAGGACTTGACATTTCAAGTTCTTTAGAGCCTTGCCAGCAGTCTCCAATAGACGAATTCTCCCTGTCAGGATCTGTCGTGTCTAGTCTAAATTCATTGCCAAGGTCAGACATGTCTAATTTATTAGATCCTGATATGCTGCCTGAGGATGAACGTTCACTGTCAGAGCAAAAGCGTGGCCGAAAGTCAGGAAGGCAATATAATGTGTGGAACACGCATGATGAACAGGAAGTCTGTTGTTTTTTTAGTGTCTATATCAAGGCACCTGGGGTTGGCAGTAAAGGATCTTTGCCAGGGGTAGTAGAAGTCAAGAAGTTTCTCACAGAGCACCCAATTTTCTCAAACTCTACTTTGCCTGAGAAAGAGAAAATTACACTTGTCAAGACAAAGGTGTTCAATGAAAGAAAGAAATACAGGAACATGGCAAAGTTTGATACTTTTTAACTCACTTGCGAAGCAAAACAATTGTCTATGTATTGACTCCCCATCGTCTGTCCCTCCGGGAACAACTTAATGAGTTGTCTTTCTCCTTTGTTCTTTCTCATTCCTATTCTGTTCTATCAATCTGCTATACTGTCTTCTTCTTCGTTAGACCAGTCACCTACCTTTTTTTTCTTGAAAACTCTTCCGGGACAAAGCTCCTCATTTGTTTGTGAGGTCTGTTGGATCAGCTTGGGAATATTGGACGCTTTCTGCCAGGTGGTCACTAGGGCTTCCTATAATGTTATTATTTTGCAATGTAGGCATTTTATTTGTATGTGTTTTGTTGATAATTTATAATGATGTTTGTATTCTATTTTGTTTTTGTAAACGGGGGTTCGATAAGTTGGGGTGAAGCCTCAGCCGTCCCCTGCGTGGGATGTCTTTATTGTAAAGTGACTGGCTGGTGGAGGGCATTCAGTTTTCCCACTAGGGTTGTTTCAGCAGATCTTTTATGCGGATTGGGGGTTGTCCGGTCCTGATTTGCCTCGAAAGAGTCCGCTGGACCTAAAGCAACAATAATGTAATGTAATGTTATATATGTATATGTTTTGTTGATATTTTATAATGATATTTGTATTCTATTTTGCTTTTGTAAACGGGGGTTCAATAAATTAGAATATAACCTTAGTGTCCCCTGCGTGGGATGTCTTTATTGTAAAGTGACTGGCTTGTGGAGTGCCTTCAGTGTTACTGTTACCATTACTGGGCACTAGGGTTGTTTGGGCAAATATTTTATGCGGATCGGGGGTGTCCTTTTTCACGAAGTTGTGATCTTGATTTTGTGGTCCTGATTCGGCTCTTTGCAGTCCACTGGACTCTGTAAGCAATGAATAACTAACTCGTCTAACATGGATTAATATTAATGTCATGTTTATGGAGTATTTATTTTTCAGTTTTCTTTGCATTGTGAGCAATGATTCTGAGCAATTCTGTCTTTTTTCTAATTATTTGTGTGTGTGTGTGTGTGAGAGAGAGAGAGAGAGAGAGAGAGAGAGAGATGATGTTATTATTTGGCAATGTAGGCATTTTATATGTATATGTATATACCCCCGTTGGGGTGCCGGGGGTTTCAGTATAAATAGTATCCCCACTTTCTGGAAATTTAGTGCTTTAAATTCCCACTGTCGCTGTCTTTCTCATTTGCTCTTTCTCATTCCTGCTCTGTTCTATCAATCTGCTATACTATCGTCTTCTTCGCTAGACCAGTCTCCTACCTTTTTTCTTGAAAATTCTTCCGGGACAAGACTCCTTGTTTGTGTATGAGGTCTGTTGGATCAGCTTGGGAATATTGGACGCTTTCTGCCAGGTGGTCACTAGGGCTTCCTATAATGTTATTATTTTGCAATGTAGGCATTTTATTTGTATGTGTTTTGTTGATAATTTATAATGATGTTTGTATTCTATTTTGTTTTTGTAAACGGGGGTTCGATAAGTTGGGGTGAAGCCTCAGCCGTCCCCTGCGTGGGATGTCTTTATTGTAAAGTGACTGGCTGGTGGAGGGCATTCAGTTTTCCCACTAGGGTTGTTTCAGCAGATCTTTTATGCGGATTGGGGGTTGTCCGGTCCTGATTTGCCTCGAAAGAGTCCGCTGGACCTAAAGCAACAATTATGTAATGTAATGTAATGTTATATGTATATATGTTTTGTTGATATTTTATAATATTTGTATTCTATTTTGCTTTTGTAAACGGGGGTTCAATAAATTAGAATATAACCTTAGTGTCCCCTGCGTGGGATGTCTTTATTGTAAAGTGACTGGCTTGTGGAGTGCCTTCAATGTGACTGTTACCATTACTGGGCACTAGGGTTGTTTGGGCAAATATTTTATGCGGATCGGGGGTGTCCTTTTTCACGAAGTTGTGATCTTGATTTTGTGGTCCTGATTCAGCTCTTTGCAGTCCACTGGACTCTGTAAGCAATGAATAACTAACTCGTCTAACATGGATTAATATTAATGTCATGTTTATGGAGTATTTATTTTTCAGTTTTCTTTGCATTGTGAGCAATGATTCTGAGCAATTCTGTCTTTTTTCTAATTATTTGTGTGTGTGTGTGTGTGTGAGAGAGAGAGAGAGAGAGAGAGAGAGAGAGAGAGAGAGAGAGAGATGATGTTATTATTTGGCAATGTAGGCATTTTATATGTATATGTATATACCCCCGTTGGGGTGCCGGGGGTTTCAGTATAAATAGTATCCTCACTTTCTGGAAATTTAGTGCTTTAAATTCCCACTGTCGCTGTCTTCCTCATTTGCTCTTTCTCATTCCTGCTCTGTTCTATCAATCTGCTATACTATCGTCTTCTTCGCTAGACCAGTCTCCTACCTTTTTTCTTGAAAATTCTTCCGGGACAAGACTCCTTGTTTGTGTATGAGGTCTGTTGGATCAGCTTGGGAATATTGGACGCTTTCTGCCAGGTGGTCACTAGGGCTTCCTATAATGTTATTATTTTGCAATGTAGGCATTTTATTTGTATGTGTTTTGTTGATAATTTATAATGATGTTTGTATTCTATTTTGTTTTTGTAAACGGGGGTTCGATAAGTTGGGGTGAAGCCTCAGCCGTCCCCTGCGTGGGATGTCTTTATTGTAAAGTGACTGGCTGGTGGAGGGCATTCAGTTTTCCCACTAGGGTTGTTTCAGCAGATCTTTTATGCGGATTGGGGGTTGTCCGGTCCTGATTTGGCTCGGAAGAGTCCGCTGGACCTAAAGCAACAATTATGTAATGTAATGTAATGTTATATGTATATGTTTTGTTGATATTTTATAATGATGTTTGTATTCTATTTTGCTTTTGTAAACGGGGGTTCAATAAATTAGAATATAACCTTAGTGTCCCCTGCGTGGGATGTCTTTATTGTAAAGTGACCGGCTTGTGGAGTGCATTCAGTGTTACCATTACTGGGCACTAGGGTTGTTTGGGCAAATATTTTATGCGGATCGGGGGTGAGTCCTTTTTCACGAAGTTGTGATCTTGATTTTGTGGTCCTGATTCGGCTCTTTGCAGTCCACTGGACTCTGTAAGCAATGAATAACTAACTCGTCTAACATGGATTAATATTAATGTCATGTTTATGGAGTATTTATTTTTTCAGTTTTCTTTGCATTGTGAGCAGTGTTTCTGAGCAATTCTTTCTTTTTTCTAATTATTTGTGTGTGTGTCTGTGTGTGTGAGAGAGAGAGAGAGAGAGAGAGTGAGAGAGAGAGAGAGAGAGAGAGAGAGAGATAAAGGTTTTATGTTAGGGGAAACTTGGAACACCTTGTGAGACACTTTTAGTGTACAGATTCATTGTTTGTTCAACCCCCAATTTTTTTTTTAAATCTAAATGATCCATGATATGTTGGTATTATTTTTGTTGTTACATAACAAGTTGATTATAGCCTCCGTGATATTACTGCAGAGGCAAAGATATCGCAAAGATGTCCATTTGAAAACAATAATGTTTATGTTTCCTATAATGTCTTGCAGAACATTGGCAATATATTGGGGATGAGAAGAAAAAACTCGTACCTGTGCTGGTATTAAATTGATACTAATTATGGTTCATTAATAAAACAAATATTTAAAAAAAATGTTATTGTTGTATTTAATCTAAATTTAAATTTAGATAAAGATTCATCCCAGTTCTAAAATTACAATAAACCATCTCTCTCTCTCTCTCTCTCTCTCTCTCTCTCTCTCTCTCTCTCTCTCTCTCTCTCTCTCTCTCTCTCTCTCTCTCTCTCTCTCTTTTTCTCTTCAAAAAAAAAAGCAACAAATGTTGAATGAAGCCTTTATTTATAACAGAAATAATTCTACAATAAACATAGCCTTTACATAGTTGTGTTCATCTGACCGGAATCATACTATATCAATTGACAACCTTGGCATGATGATGATTCCAGTCGCCTTCCACTATGGCTATTTCCTTCTTCAGCACTTGGTCAAGGACAGCCTGTAGATTTTCATAGAAATCCTCCACTTCGCTGTTGTCATAGTCTGCTGTTGGGGCATAAGTCATAAGTCATAATCTTTAATAATCCATAAAATGGAAATTACAATGTCGTCAAGGAAATCTTTCACTCAGCACAATTATAAATATAAAGATGATAAAAGAAATGATAAAGATGATGATAAAAGAGATGAAAAAGAAAAAGAACACCTCAAATGGAGCTGATGCCTACCGAAAAATAAACAATGACATCCGAAAAGGCATAATAATAATAATAATAATACAGGATGCTATACGCGCCTTACCCCAAATCATTCAGGCTCAAAGCGCGGCGACCTATACCAACATACACGCTCACCTGTCTCATCCACCCTCACACATACCAAACACACATCCATCACTCAAACAGATGGTGTAAAGGCAGGAAGATCGCTATTAGAAGACGGAAAGAAAATCAAATTTTTATTTTTGAAATTTTTATATTGACTGCATCCTGTACCATTATTGAAATGACATCCGAAAAGGCATGCGCACAGCAAAGAAGAACTGGATAGAAGATCAATGCCAGGAAATAGAGAACAGTCTGAACAAGAACAACAGCAAGAAGGCCTACCAGACTGTGAAGCGGCTGACAAGTGTTAAACAGCCCAAAGTCTCCACGATCCAAAGCAAGTCTGGCATAGGCCTGACAGAAGAACAAGAAGTCTTGGACAGATGGACAGAGTACTGCTCTGACCTTTACAACCAACCACCAAACGGAGACTCATCAGTTCTAGCATGTCCTGAAAACAGAGAAGAACAAATCCTCCCAATTCACCGGGAAGGAGTTGAGGCAGCAGTGCAATCGCTGAAGAAGGGGAAGTCAGCGGGAGTGGACAACATACCCGCGGAACTGCTTCAAACAGGAGGAGAAGCGATGATTGACGCACTCACCATTATCTGTTACAAAATCTGACAGAGTGGGGAGTGGCTTACACCATTGTCGCTTGTCATCACTCTTCCCCAAAAAAGGTAACCTTCAGGAATGTGAAAATTACCGCACCATCAGCCTCATCAGCCATCCCAGCAAGGTCCTCCTGAAAATAATACTCAACAGGTCGAAACCCCAAGCTGAACAAATCATTGCTGAAGAACAAGCAGGATTTAGGGCAGGGCGAAGTACCACTGAACAGATTTTCAACCTCAGAACAATCTGCGAGAAATACTTACAGCAACAACAACATCTATATCATGTGTTCGTAGACTTCAAGAAGGCGTTTGACCGAATCTGGCATGCAGCTCTGTGGGCAACCATGAGAGTGAACAACATCAGCCCTAAAATTATTGAAGTCATCAAAAGCCTGTATGACAAGGTTACCAGTGCAGTCCTCCACAACAGCGCCATCGAAAACTGGTTCAGAACAACAATCGGTGTGCGTCAGGGATGCCTACTCTTTCCAACCCTCTTCAACATCTACCTAGAGCGCATCATGTCAGATGCCCTTGCAGATCACGAAGGTACACTCAGCATAGGGGGAAGAGCAATCTCCAACCTTCATTTTGCGGATGACATTGATGGACTGGCTGGAGAGGAACAAGAACTTGAACAACTGGTACAGAGGCTTGACACCACCTCCAGAGCCTATGGAATGGAAATAAGTGCAGAGAAGACCAAAATGATGACCAGCAACACCAATAGCATCAAAACGGACATCAAAGACCAAGGCCAATCCCTGAACACAGCGCATAGCTTCAAATATTTAGGAGCCATTGTATCAGACAATGGGTTCCGACAGGAAGTCCTCTCCAGGATCGCACAAACAACTGCTGCCTTGGCGATGAGGTGCTACAGAAGACTTCTGGACATTTCCTATACCCAACACATTACCAACGACGAAGTCCGAAAACACAAGCCATTGGACAACTCGATGACCTGCTCACAATGGTAAAAAAACGGAAACTCCGATGGTATGGCCACGTCACCAAATCATCAGGGTTGCAAATACCATCCTGCAAGACACATTGCAAGGAGGTAGAAGAAGAGCGAGACCGAGATAGCGGGAGGACAACATTCGAGAATGGACTGGTTTGACACAGAGCCAAACAATCAGGGTTGCTGAGGACAAGGAAAGATGGAGTATGCTGGTTAAACGATCATCTGTGGTGCCATTACAACCTCCGAGTTACGGGATAGGATAAGATAGGATAGATGCAATTAAACAAAAACAAAACATTTATCATCCACAAGCCCTTATGATTTTTAGTTTTAACCTCTCAGATCTAACTTTTAAAAAAGAAATCAAAAGTGTGAAAGGAGTTATATATTTCTTCTTTGTTGTCTCCATAACTCCTGGTTTTACTATACAACTATGTCCCCATAAGCATGTCTTTTACAGCAGGTGCCCTAATCACCATCATTCACTTAGTAAACGATAGGGAGACCTCATAGGTTTGCTATATCTGTCAAAATTACACACACTGCATTTGCAATACAGGAAATGTATTGTTGATGTAGGCAAGTCTTCCTAAATGTTACAGTGAATCTCTCTAAGGTATTTTAACAGATATAATACAGGGAGCCCCAAACACCGAAAATACAGAAGTCTCCCGAATGCCGGATTTGTTGTTATATATATATATATATATATATATATATATATATATATATATATATATATATATATATATATATATATATATATATATATATATATATATATATATATATATATATATATATATCTTAAACTATAACCAATTACCAATTCAGGCAGTACATTCCGTCATCATCATCATCACCATCATCACCATCATCGTCATCATCATCATCATCATCGTCGTCGTCGTCGTCGTCTTCAGCATCATCATCATCATCATCATCATCATCATCATCCTCACCATCATCATCCTCACCATCATCAACAGCAGCAGCATTTAACAATTAACAACAGCTAGAGTGCACTCACCTAATCTTGCTGCTTGTGGCGTAGTACCAGCAGAACTGCATGGTGGAACACTGGTAATAGCAGGCAGTGTCAGGACACATTCTTTGAATATGTTGTCGTTGTTGGGAACTTGCTGAACAACGTACCTTCCTTCTACACTGCTGTTGCTGATCTCTCGCATTACGGCGTACATCTCATCAGAGGAAAGCACGCAGTCGCTGTTCACAATGTGGGACCAGGTTGCCAAATTGACGATTGTACCTTGCGAAATCCTCATGTCCAACACTGGCTTGACTGCTTCGATTGGAACAGAAGAAAAAAAAATAATTAAAACAAGATGGCAAGTCATTCAAGTGCACTTGCAGACATAAGCACACATAGCCGAAAAATAAACAGTTAAAAAAAAATGTTCATTTTCTTGGCGCTGTAGCGACTGGGCTTTTTCCTTGCAAAAGGAACACGTGAAATGCACACCAGCTCAATTCCTACGTGAGCAGCACTGTTTAGTGCCTCCACATTTTGCTTGCTGCGGGCTATTTATAGCTTGCCTGCACCCTCCCTTCCAATGAAATGAAAGGAAAGGAAGCATCGACGAAGCTATTTATAGCTAGACTGGCTGACCTAACCTCAAAATCTAAAAACTTTGGATGAGTCGCCATTACCTAAACTGTCTGCAAACAAAATTAAATAATCAAAGTCGATTCAGCCCAATTTTAGATGCGCAATAACCTTCACCTTTGAGAAAGTGCAAATACGAATGATCTACGAGTGAAATTACAGCGACGGAACAACCGACTCACTGCTTGACCAACAACTGGACTAACACTGACAGATGGCCTATTATTTCAAGTACCTGTATAACAAACCTTTAAAAAAAAATCGTCAGCCGGTTTTTTTTTTAAAGATTTGAAGCAAAACGTGTTTAGTAGCAAAATGAATCCAGTGACCTTGACCTTTGCGTTCGAGTAAATATGATGGCAGGCTACTGATCTAGGTAATGTACACATGAAGAGGGTCTTGAGATACAGCGTCCAACGAGTCGAGCAGAACACACTGACATTTAGCTGGTTCTGATTCCTCCGGACTATTTCAATGTACGAATAAAAGAAAAGGAAACCAGAAGTAAAATGAAAAATAAACAAGTTTAAAAAAAAATAAATACCCAAATCCGACCGTCAAGTATTTAATCTCCTTTCACCGCCATTTTCGTTTAGCCAATCAACAATTTAAAGGACGAACAGTCAAGCATGCATGTAATTGTGGTGTTTGTGTGTGTGTTTGTGGTGTGTGTGTGTGTGTGTGTGTGTGTGTTTGTGAGGGAGGGCGCGTGCGTGCCTTTGTGTGTGTGTTTAATAAATGTCTTTGTGCGTATGACAGAACATAACAAAGCTACCTGATCTATCTCCATACCACTGAAGAGAATATTCTGCGGGGTCCGGGCGATTTTCTCCCAAGCTGATTATTATGAACACGTCAATGTCGCCATTTCTCGAACAGTAGAAGAAACTGCAATCGGGGTTGCCGTTCACTGACCCTGTTAGATACTTAAATTTTTATTGCAGGCATTTTAATATTACGCGTTATTATCTATGGTTTTATTAAACAGCCACGTACACACATACTCACTCACACACACACACACACACACACACCCACATACACAAACACACACGCACGCACACACACACGCGCACCTTTTTCGTCCGTCAGCGTTTCAGTATAATAAAGCAATCAGTCATACAAAACAGAGTGAATCATCGCAATTCTTACCAGCTAACTGATGTAGCAGAAAAGCCGCCGCGAGCCAAGAAGCAAGTCTCAGCATTGTCTTCAACTGATGCAATAAGCTTACCTGTACAATATAAAATTGCCTTTGTCAAGAATTTATTTGCATTTTCTTTTTCGTTTTGTTGTTGTTGTTGTTGTTGTTGTTGTTTTTACCACTTTCAGCTAAATAATCTTTATATAGAAGACTAGTTTATAAATAATCATTTGTTTAAAAACAATGTAAGACGTATTGAAATAATATATTTTCTCCGTAAATAACTTATTATTTACCTAAACACTACATTGTTTAAGTAAACAAATTTTAATAAGGGTAAATAAGGCATTGTTGCTAAATAATTTCTAAATAATACATTAATTCACACATTCTGCTAAATAATGCATTATATAGGTAAAACATTCTTTATTTAGCAATAATGTGCCTACACTAAGCTCGTCCCCTATACGCTTATTGTGTCCGGGGACGTTAATTTTACTCAACAAATAAATAAAATAAAATAATGTGCCTTATTTACCTACATCAGGATTTATTTATCCAAACAATAAACAATGTATGGTTTAGGAAAATGATAAGTTATTTACCGATAAAATATATTATTTACATAATTCTTATATTGTTTGTAAACAAAATAATGAGTATTCTTAAAATGTGCTATTAAATAAAGATTATTTAGCTAAAAGGGGTGAAAATAAATATTTTACTAGAAGAATTCTACGATACAGTACAATCAACAAAGCACTTATTCTTTTCCCACTTACCTTATTGCTTACTTAGACCCTACAAGCTGTTTTATCATGATACACCTTTCAGCTCTCGCGCTCTTAGAGAACTACTGCCTTGAAGGGAGAGAACTGTGCTATTAAAACACTAAGGCATGTCACAACAACAACGAAACACCAGTAATAATACGGCTGACTTCATACTGCACTTGTACAGTGACTCACTGAGCAAAGCGTAACTAGCTTCATCAATCACCTTGACACAGTCTGCGATACTTCAAACAACATTATCAAGGTTGCTTTTCGTGTAGCTTTTACGCTGCTGTTCATGCGTCATTAACCTATATTCGATACTAAAGTCTAAGCATTGTGTTTTCTTAGAAATTATTGGATCAGCCTCACATTCTTGCCTAATCAATTTGTTGTTGTGTTGTTCTTCTTGTACGTTTGTTTCTCAGGCAAACACTTTATTAGAACAAAAGCAGTGGGTTGTTTGTGTTAGTACGCGGAAAGATTTCTCCAAGGGAAATGCACACACTGTTGTGTTCCTTGAAGCCATCTTTTATTCTAGTCCCGGTATGTTACCGTCTACTCCAAGAGATACAACTCTTGTTCTCAACTAATCAACTCAACGTCATTAATCAAAGATTACTTCCCTTGAACCTATTATGCTTACTGACCGATCTTTCCATTACATGTACTAGCAGGCTCTGTACATGAAAGTTGTCTTAAAGTTTTGACCTTTTATTTTTATTTTACATACTGGTATTAGGCTTACTTCCCCCGAAATTCAGCCTCTGTTTACATCTTGTTGTTGTTGTTGTTGTTGTTGTTGTTGTTGTTGTTGTTGTTGTTTTTGTTGTGTTGTTGTTGCCGTTGTTGATTCTGTGTACTCTTTTTTTCCTTCGTCTTTGTGCTTACTATCTCTGCAACTGTGTCGATTGGAACTGCGTCAAGAATGATAAGGAAAGGACTAGAGGAGACACGGTTTTACCTGGCTGTCATGACACGTCACTTCTTACATGGGATCTTAAGTAATAGGCAAATATTTTATTTACTGACTAAAACAAATTTGGAATACATGTATAATTAGGTGTATTTCGAATACATGTATAAACAACTGTATTTTGAATACATGTATAAGTGTATTTTGAGTACGTGTATAAATAAAAGTATTTTGAATACAGATGTAAATAAGTGTATTTTGAATACATGTATAAATAAGTGTATTTTGAATACATGTATGAATAAGCGTAAATTGAATACATGTATAAATAAGTGTATTTTGAATACTCGTATAAATAAGTGTATTTTGAATACATGTATACATAAGTGTGTGTTTACATGAATATTGGCGTGGCGCAGTCATGCAGTAGATTAAGATCACGCTAGCAATGTTTCAGGTTAAGCAGCGTCGGAGCTACTAGGCTAGTACTTGGACGGGTGACAATGCTTGAAAGGCAACCACCCAACGACACAAAAAGATAGAAACAAGCGCACGACACACCCTAGTCTACCCAGCTGTGAATGGGTACCTGAATCTGTTTAGAACTGGGGAAGGGGAAGCAGCGAAGGCTAGAAGATATATACCACCATCATTAACGGCCTGTCTTCATTAGAAGGTTCGTAAAGGACAGGCCATAGGTGCGCGTAGTTGATTTTGAGATATTGTCCGCTATATAAAGAATGCTCATTTCAGATTAATTATGCAGGGGCCGGGTAGCTCAGTTGGTAAGAGCGTCTTACTAGTAACCGAAAGGTCGCTGGTTCGAATCCCGGATTGGTCAACGTGTGATCATATTATTTTCCCCTTTACCAACAACTGGCCCGCTGGTGTCAGTATAAATCGGTCCAGTAGTCACCTATATGCGAAAGTGTCGTGTTACTATAATCTACAAACAACAAGATTAATTAGTTATTCATTGCTGACAGGGTCCAGCGGACTGCAAAGAGCCGAATCAGGACCACAAATCAGGATCTCGAAAAGCAGATTTTAACCTTCACTTAACACACACACACACACATACGCACGCATACTTGCGCAGACACCGTTATTTGGACTTTCCTCTATCGCCACATACGTTCTGTGGACAATGGGTCGTGCTACGACCCCCTTTTTAAGTACTTTAAAGTGTTCTAACCCTAACCCTAACCCTAGCCCTTACCCTTACCCTAACCCTCACGGATCATTAAATGGACAAGGAGGTCTGTCCAAAGAACGTATGTAAACTTGCACTAGTTTGTCCCAATAACGCCGTGTAAACATCCTCACACACACACACACACACACACATACATAAAAGTCATCACGGTATGAAACTAATCAACCAATA
>CM072520.1:62819118-62859118 GCA_036898135.1 Oncomelania hupensis
TAACTAAGATTTACCACAGTTACAAGCAATTGTTTTGAAAGTTTAATCGCATTAAAGGCAGCTTAGTTATTTGGAGAAGGCAAACAAAACAACCGTGTCGTGTGGAGCCCGTGCAAAAAGTTATAGTTTTCAAATTATTTTGTTTTTGTCAATGAGTGTAGGGTGTATTGACCTATGTATATGTCTAGCATAATATCATATAATATAATGTTGTATTCTTGTGTCCTCTATCTGCGAGTAGTGCATGCAAGTGAGGTGTACCAATGTTCAAAGCACACACCAACTGCTTTTCAATTATAGCTCTAAGCAGCAGTTTTCTAAAATTCAACATTGAGGGGATGGTTACCGAAAGAAAACAATGAAGCAATATTTCTATGTCATAACATTTATTATTGTACAAACTTTACACACATTTTAAGAACGACATGCATGACCACAGTATACACATCAACACACACAACTCATAAACTTGACTACCACATTCGCTCCTGCCAACAAAATGACGTCCTCGTCATTTCAATCAACATAAAAACATTACACTGAGTTGGCAACGTTGCATTCACTAAGTCGGACAATACTTGCGGCTTTACATGTGACAATCAACTACAAGTTGCATGATAATTATAAGAAACTGATAACTGAGAATAATACAACACGTAAAGTTTGGCAAGCAAAATACATTATACTAACACATAAACAAACTAAAACGCACACAAATAGGCTTACACAATGCATAACAATGACTAACAATAACATGTTTTGACTGACGCATTTTGTTTACCCCTTGAGACAAAATGTGAAATATAAATGCCTGTTTAGCTCATACAAATGAACAAAAGAAGTGGGAACCCTCACCCTGCTACAGCCACTACACACCACACCCGAAAGGCGTATCTAATAGCATCATCATTTCCTTTGCACCGGCCACCTTGCATCTGTATTAGAACAGAGCAGGAATAAGACAGAACAAACGAAAAAGACAACAACAGTGGGAATTTAAAGCACTAAATTTCCAGAAAGTAGGGATACGATTTACACTGAAAACCCCGGCAATACCGCGGGGGAGGGGGGGGGAAGAATTTCCCAGGTAAACTCATTGAGTCATAGTCACACCAAATAACAATGATGCGTGATACCTCACCCTCTCCTTTTTGTCCTCCTCCTCCTGCCCTATCTTGCTCTCCTCCTCTTTCTCTGTCTTCTCCTAACTCTCCTTTTCTTCCTTATATTCCTCCTCTTCTAATCTCCGGACTTTTCCTTCATCTGTCAAGAAGAGAGTCGACCACAAAGTCCTCTCTCTGTGTTACCATTGTGTCCATGACCCCACCTCTCTCCGGTACCTGACAGACATTGTCCCTACCCACAAACCCTCACCTCAAGGCGCCTTCGCTCCTTCTCCCAGTTTATGTTGTTCGTTCCAATTGGGGATGGTCACATGAAGAGGCGCTTGGGTCACCGCTCCTACTCCCACTGTGGCCCAGCGTTGTGGATCTCTCTCCCTTGGGACTTGAGAGTGGTAGAGACACTGGACGCTTTCAAGAGGCGTCTGAAGACGTATCTTTTTTTGATTTTTTTTTATAGAACAGTTAGATCAGTGTTAGAGCAGTTAGAGTAGTTAGATTACTTTGGGGTTCTTTCACACTTTTTCCTCCACCCCCCTGCGCCCTGAGCATGCTGCCAGCATGGATATGTGCGCCATACAAGTGGACATCATCATCATCATCATCATCATCATCATCATCATCATCATCATCTCTTCTCCAGGATTTTATCTTCTTTTCCTTCTCTTCTTCCTTATCCTCCTTCTTCTCCTTCCCTTTCTTTCATTTCTTCTTCTCTTCCTCCTCTCATTCTCTCTTTTCATCTCTATCATCTTGTCTTCCTTCAACGTGCGTGCTATGTTTAACCTCGTCAGCTGCAGCAGTAGTACAATTAGTGCGTGCGCCCCCTTCGACGAGCGGCGTTCAAATAGGTATATTCCTTGCTCGATAGAGTTACCTCTCTTGGTATGCAGAACAAACTTGACGACCGCCTCGTGCACAAGATGCCGACAGCAAAGCGTTGTGCATGGGGAACACGCTAAACTGACCCCAAATATCCTGAAAGATGTACAGGGACAAAGAATCCAGATTACCGCCACGAGCGTACCGCTTCTACTTGACTTCACTACTTCAGATGACCTCTTATGCATCATGACCTCTAATTCACCATGTCTTCTTATCTACGTCTCCTATACGTTTCGGTGTCCAGGGACACAAATTTACTGAACAACAATCCGGATAAAGATGGTGAAAACCTTCAAGGGATGTGTCTTTTTTTTTAAATACACAGGGTTTGCAAGTCATCTTACTCCCGGTGTACTGAGAACGAAGAACACGTGCATCATACCATTACCACGGAGACTATTATTGCTTTATAAAGCCCACTCCAAGCATGCACTTTCAAATTCTTCACACGAAAGACAATACAGCAGACAAAAAGTCACGGCCATAGTGAGTGATTGCTGATCGTGCAGCGTTCACACGGATACAATACTTCACTACACAATGGGTCGGGATAGTTCGGTTGATAGCATGGCGGGCTAAGTGCTACAAAGGTTGCGGGTTCGATTCAGGGTGGTTTATAGATACAAAGTATCTGATTAACCGGTTTCATTCTTTGAAAGTCAATCCGAGACGATTCTGGTCGAGCGCCGATGGATTTGTCTCAAAGAGGGTTCCCGAGAGGATTATACAATTTCGCACGTTGACGTACCAGCCTATGCATTCGCTCACCAGTTCGAACTGCTTGCTCTCACATACAAGGGAAGTAACTCGCTTGTTTTATTGTTTAAGCCATTTAAAAACAATGCCTATTGCTCACTATATCTTGTACCGGAGCGAGGGGGTTTGATCAAAACATGAACCAAGGTAAGGCTGCTGCGCTCCCTTAACATCTCCTTCTTCATTATATGCTTGCAAAACATGGACCCTCTCAGCTGATCTACAACGAAGAATACAAAGCATGGAGATGAGGTGCTACAGAAGACTTCTGGGCATTTTCTATACCAGCACATCACCAACGACGAAGTCCGACAGACCATCACACAAGCCATTGGGCAACACGATGACCTGCTCACAGTGGTTAAAAAACGGGAAATCCGATGGTATGGCCACGTCACCAGATCATCAGGTCTTGCAAAGACCATCCTTTAAGGCACAGTGCAAGGAGATAGAAGAAGAGGGAGACCGAAAAAGAGGTGGGTGGACAACATTCCAGAATGGACTGGTTTGACTCTGAGCAAAACCATCAGGGTTGCTGAGGACAGGGAAAGATAGTGTACGCTGGTTAAACGATCATCTGTGGTGCCCTTACGACCTCCGAGTTACGGGATAGGATAGGATAGGATAGGATGAACCACGGCGGGTGCTCTAAGGTGCTATTAGTATGAGAAATTGTTTAAGTCGTAGCATTAGCAGTGATTCAATGTCAGCTTGCCTATCATCATAACATGGTAAATTAAGCCTTGATTTTGACTGATTAGCAGAATCGGAATGTTGATCTTTATTTCCTTGTATTCCATGATGTAGTTCAATCTCATGCTGTTTGTGTTTAGTATCCTCTTCTAGCTGTAATTTGTCTACCCTTAAGTTGGTCATGCCGTATTGTTATTTCTTCTAATTAAGCGCCTCAACCTGTTGTTGCTAACGCTTGATTTCTTTCTCTAATTGATTTTGTTTGACAACCTGTTTGCTTTGCAATTTTTTTCTGATCTGCTTCAAATTGTATTTGCTTAAACATTTTTTGTTTCATGTTCCAGCTCACGTTCGAGTTCTGCCTCGGGTTGCTTTTGCATGAGCTGTTGCCTGTACCCCATCTCGTTATCTGCTATGCTTTGCAATCTTTATGTTCACGCTCTTGTGCTCTAGCATCTCTGAGACTATTTTGCAGATATTTTTTTTATATCTTCAGATTTAGTGATATTCAAAGCAGCGATAAACGTGTTTTTTTTCTTTTTCTTCTAACTGATGATAAACAAATGTTATATTAGCAAACATTTATACCATAGATCTGGTCAACGGTAATATTGACCTTTCACATCATGACTTTTCAAAACTCACAAAACCAACGTGTCCCAACTATCACTTACCTCAAACAAAATGATATGAACAGATAAAAACAAGTAATACTTCCCAAACATAGCCCTAATCCCCCCCCCAGTAGCATTATGCTCTTCAATTGGCGACAGATCAATTAACCAAAGAACATAACCATTTCTCATCACTAACCTAAAGTTGTTGAAACGTTTCCATCTTTGGAATAAAACACAAAACAGGCGTTCTTTAGTTTAAATATGTCCTATCCTATCCTATCCTATCCTATCCTACCCTATCCCGTAACTCGGAGGTCATATGGGCTCCACAGATGATCGTTTAACCAGCGTACTCCATCTTTCCCTGCCCTCAGCAACCCTGATTATTTCGCTCAGTGTCAAACCAGTCCATTCTCGAATGTTGTCCTCCCACCTCTTTTACCGACTACGTCCATATGTGTGTGTGTGTGTGTCCAAATATGTCCATTTTAGCTTTTAAACGTTTTCCAATTGAGCTCCCGGATAGAGTTGATTCCGGCCGGTTAACGTCTTGTCTTTAAATATTTGCTGTGCCTCTTCGACTGTTCGTGACTTCTCTGCCTCACTATCAGAGGGTTCTTTAAGTGGTAGCAAGGGCAAACGTACGTTGTTTTCGTCATTCTCATTTCCGTTTCCGTCATTCTCATTTCCGTTTCCGTCGATCTCATTTCCGTTTGCGTCGTTCTCATTTCCGTTTCGGTCGTTCTCATTTCCGTTTCTGTCGTTCTCATTTCCGTTTCGGTCGTTCTCATTTCCGTTTCCGTCGTTCTCAATACCGTTTCCGTCATTCGCACTCCCGTTTTCGACAGTCGCAGTCCTGGTTGCGCCATTCGCCTGTTCCTCATCCCCTTTCTCGGCTCTTCTTACTATTTGCCACCTGTTACAAAAGACATGAACGTAACACGTTTAAGTCACAGAGCATCGGGTTATAATGACAAAGCAACACGAAATATAAAAAAAATAAATAATGTATGTTTACATACATAGAAACAAGCATTCGTATGTATACATTAAAGCATTCATACATTCATATTTACATACATACATACATTCATACATTAATATTTACATACATACATACATACATACATACATACATACATACATACATACATACATACATACATACATACAAACAATGGCATACAAGTTAACGGCAGGAACACAAATAAGTACGATTCTTTTTTTTTCTGGCGGTAAAATAAGAAATATTGGTTCAAATCCTTTTTAGGAGTTAGTCAATTTTAATTACTCAATTAATTAATTACAATTTTAATACACGCACGCTCACACGCGCACTCACACACAAGCACCCACACGCACACACCCACACACACAGTGGCAAAATAATTGCTCTAATATGCTTACCTGCAGACGAAGATAACAACGACCACAATTCCAACAATCATGAGTATTGCCAAGACGATGGTGGAAATCATGAATGCGTTTGTTTCACTGCCAACAGCTGCAGTTGCTAGGAGGCCTGGCAAAAGAAATAAAAACCAAACAAATAAATGAATAACTTAATTAATTAATTTTTAAAACTAAATAAATAGATACATAATTTTTTTTAAATAAACCTTTTCAAAGATTCTTTCGCTCGATCCTAGCAACTGGGGTGTTTTCAATTTGTGACTGGCTTCTTCCTAAGGTGAACTTCTTAACGGGTATCTTTGTGACTACCCATGCAATACATTTAGACTGCACTTAGTCTAAGCATTCAAGGCCAAACTTTCTCTGATGAGATCTTTGGTAAAGGTCGAAACACGTAAGGAGAAGCAGGCTTTATGAAAGCAGTTGTTGCGTTTGAACTCCTTACGCTCATGAAAAAGCACATGGATTTGAAGGCCAGTATGTCGCACTTGTCCACCTTTGAGAGCAGGATAATTACCTTTCTTTACATATATCGTCAGCCTACTTATGTATATATATGTTTTGTATTTTTATGGTAGGTAGTTCATTTTGGCTTGGTCATTTTATAAGTAGATCGCATGCTGAAAAAGTGTGTGTACCCCTGCTCTAGAACCAATATTACAGTATATATGATAACATTACGTAATGGTGGTGTAATTCAATATCAACTGAATACATATATGCGTGTGACTGTTTCACTGTGTATATGTATATGTCTTGTTGTTATAGTTTTTAGCAAAAAGTAATAATTATGTGTTTTGGGCTAGGTCCCTATTCTCTGCATTTTTCCGTAATAATACAAGATCAGTCCTAAATAGGTCTAACACATCGAAGGACTTTAATTAAACAACCGATCATCTTCATCATCATCATGTTGCAGCATGCTTTTTTTTAATCCCACAGACTGGGACAGAGACTCCATGATTGAAGTGAAGATGTTGCAGATAATAATAATAATAATAATAATAAAAATAATAATAATAATAATAATAATAATAATAATAATAATAATAATAATAATAATAATAATAACAATAACAATAATAACAATAACAGCAACAAAAACAACAACAATAATAATAATAATAATAATAATAATAATAATAATAATAATAATAATAATAATAATAATATTTATTATTATTATTATTATTATTATTATTATTATTATTATTATTATTATTATTATCATTATTATTATTATTATTATTATTATTATTATTATTATTATTATTATTATTATTATTATTATTATTATTATTATTTTAATAATAATAATAATAATAATAATAATAATAATAATAATAATAATAATAATAATAATAATAATAATAATAATAATTCATCTACCAATGTGTCAGTGGCAACTGTTAGCGCGTTACCGTCGAAGGCAGCAGCGTATTTTACAGACAAGTTCATTTGTGTACTAAAGGCAATGTTGAAGAGCTTTAAAGTCATTATTGCATGTCTGCTTGGTGGAATATCATCAAATAGCCTCATCTCTATTGGTTCGAATCAATTACATTACAGAACATTAGCATTTTAGCGCCATTTCCCAGTTGTTTATTATATAGGTATAATATCACATACATATATTACATCCATCTATCCATCCATACACACATAGGGATAATATTACATACAAACAACGATTTATATTTGGGGCGTCCAGTTAGGCAGGGGGCGTCCAATTAGGCCTCTATGTCAGACCCAGTTGGACGCCGGCGTCCAATTAGGCATGGGCGTCCAGCTAGGCTGACGCCGGCGTCCAAATAGGTAGGGGCGTCCAATTAGGCCTGCACAAGGATGCATGCTTTTCAACTTTATTTTCTATGACTCATTCTGCCGTGATTTGACAAAACCGAGTAAGTCCACCTAAGGTCGAAAATGAGTTTTTTGCGCCATCAAACTTGCAAGAGAATGACGCATCTTACCTGTAAAAATCAAATCCGAACTATGTTTAGATTTGGAGATATCATAGAGTAAGTCCTTGTTAAAAAAATTTTAAGTGGGGGAATAAACTGATAAAACCAAGCAAGTCCCCTGCGATTTTGTTTCGGCGATCCTCTGGCTGATGCTCGAGTTGGCATGATGACGTCATTTTCTACAATAAACTGACAAAGAAAAGTAAGTCCTCCCGACCAATGAGAAAGCGCCTTAAGATGAAGCGGACCAGTGAGAATCCATGTTATTGCTGCTGTGCAATATTATTTTCCTGTGAAAATGATGACGAAATTTCGGTCAGCAAAGAACGTGTTCGGCTTTTTGAAAAAGAGTTTTCTTCATGTACTTTCCTGCCCACCATGAAGGATCCTGTAGATCTTCCGCCTACGCGGCAACTTCCACGAGGTGTGGAAATAAACAAACAAACTATCCTATCCTATCCTATCCTATCCTATCCTATCCTATCCTGTCCCGTAACCCTGAGGTCGTAGGGGCACCAAAGATGATCGTTTAACCAGTATACTCCATCTCTGTCTGTCCTCAGCAGCCCTGATGGCTTCGCTCAGTGTCAAACCAGTCCATTCTCGAATGTTGTCCTCCCACCTCTTTTTCGGTCTCCCTCTTCTTCTACCTCCTTGCATGTCCTGATGATCTGGTGACGTGGCCATACCATCGGAGTTTCCGTTTCTTCACCACTGAGAGCAGGTCATCGTGTTGTCAAATGGCTTGTGTGATGGTCTGTCGGACTTCGTCGTTGGTGATGTGTTGTGTATAGGAAATGCCCAGAAGTATTCTGTAGCACCTCATCTCCATGCTTTGTATTCTTCGTTGTAGATCTGCTGTGAGGGTCCATGCTTCGCAAGCATATAGGAAGATGGAGATGACAAGGGAGCGCAGCAGTCTTACTTTGGAATGTAGAATGATGGTCCTGTCTTTCCAAATGGCTTCAACCTTGTCAGGGCAGCAGTTGTTTGTGAGATCCTGGAGAGGACTTCCTGTCGGGACCCATTGTCTGATACAATGGCTCCTAAATATTTGAAGCTATGCACTGTGTTGAGGGATTGGCCTTGGACTTTGATGTCCGTGTTGATGCCATTGGTGTTGTTGGTCATCATTTCGGTCTTCTCTGCACTTATTTCAATTCCACAAGCTTTGGAGGTGGTGTCAAGCCTCTGTACCAGCTGTTCAAGTTCTTGTTCCTCTCCAGCCAATCCATCAATGTCATCCGCAAAACGAAGATTGGAGATTGCTCTACCCCCTATGCTGACTGTGCCTTCGTGATCTGCAAGAGCATCTGACATGATGCGCTCTAGGAAGATGTTGAAGGGTGTTGGAGAGAGTAGGCATCCTTGACGCACACCGATTGTTGTTCTGAACCAGTTCCCGATGGCGCTGTTGTGGAGGACTGCACTGGTAGCCTTGTCATACAGGTTTTTGATGACTTCAATAATTTTAGGTCTGATGTTGTACGCTTTCATTGTTGCCCATAGAGCTGCATGTCAGACTCGGTCAAACGCCTTCTTGAAGTCTATGAACACATGATGTTGGTGCTGTAGGTATTTCTCACAGATTATTCTGAGGTTGAAAATCTGTTCAGTGGTACTTCGCACTGCCCTGAATCCTGCTTGTTCTTCAGCTATGATTTGTTCAGCTTGGGGTCTCAACCTGTTGAGTAATATTTTCAGGAGGACCTTGCTGGGATGGATGATGAGGCTGACGGTGCAGTAATTTTCACACTCCTGAAGGTTACCTTTTTTGGAAAGAGTGATGACAAGCGACTGGGCCCATGGTATAGGCCACTCTCCACTCTTCCAGATCTTGTTACAGATAATGGTGAGGGCATCAATCATCGCTTCTCCTCCTGCTTGTAGCAGTTCCGCGGGTATGTTGTCCACTCCCGCTGACTTCCCTTTCTTTAGCGATTGCACTGCTGCCTCAACTTCTTCCCGGAGAATTGGGAGGATTTCTTCTTCTCTGTTCTCGGGACATGCTAGAACTGATGGGTCTCCATTTGGTGTATGGTTGTAAAGGTCAGAGCAGTACTCTGTTCATCTGTCCAAGACTTCTTGTTCTTCTGTAAGGCATATGCCAGACTTGCTTTGGATCGTGGAGACTTTGGGCTGTTTGAAACTTGTCAGCCGCTTTACAGTCTGGTAGGCCTTCTTGCTGTTGTTTTTGTTCAGACTGTTCTCTATTTCCTGGCATTGATCTTCTATCCAGTTCTCCTTTGCTGTGCGCATGCCTTTTAGGATGTCATTGTTGATTTTTCGGTAGACATCAGCTCCCTGTGTGTTCTTTTTCTTTCTTTTTTTAATCTCTCTTCGTTTATCACACAGATCCAAAAGTTCAGGTGTGATCCACGGCTTCTTCTTTGGTCGGTGCTTGCCAAGGATCTCAGTGGCGGCATCTGTCACAGCTGAGTTGAAGGTGGTGGTCATGGTGTTGACATCTACTTCACCAGCCCCCAAAATGAGCAGTGGTGCAAATTTCCCTTTAATTGTGGCCTGAAATAGTTCTGCCACCTCCGGGTCTTGCAGTTTGTCCAGGTCGAACTTCAGTCTAGTGCAGTATTTTCTCTCTTCAAGTGGAGCCGGAAAGACATCATCAAGAGATCGTGGTCACTTCCGATGTCTGCTCCTGGAAAAGTGCGTGTCCTGCCAATGTTGATGCTTGATCTGAAGCGTTTCTTGACCATGATGTAGTCTATTTGGTTGTGATGCTCCCCCCTGGGACTGTGCCATGTCCATCGTCTGGAGTTTTTGTGGAGACCAAGCGTGTTTGCCAGTACCAAATTGTTGTATCTGGCAAACTCCAAGAATCTCAGACCCCTGTCATTTGTCTCGTTGTTGCAGTGGGGTCCACATGTGTCTCCCCAGTTGTGGTGCGCATCTTGGCCAACCTTGGCATTCCAGTCGCCTTGCACTATGACTATGTCCTTCTTCGGCACTTGGTCAAGGACCGCCTGTAGATTTTCATAAAAATCCTCCATTTCGCTGTCGTCATAGTCTGATGTTGGGGCATAGGTCTGGATGATGGTGATGTTGAAAGTGGCTGCTCTCAGGCGGATGGTAATGAGTCTACTGGGCGGCAACCCATGACAGTGGCTAGAATGTTCTTGTGGACCAAGAATCCAACGCCGTGTTCGTGCCTGTCATCTCTACCGCTGAAATAGAGCTTGTGGCCTTTGTCTGTCGTTGTTTCACCTAGGCCTTTCCAGCGCAGTTCGCTAATCCCTAGAACGTTCCATCGATAGTGGTCCAACTCGTGGGCCAGTTCTTCTAATTTTCCTTCCGCAGTTAGGGTCCTGACATTCCAGGTTCCTATGACGATGTTGTTTCTCGTGCGGATCTTGCTAAATTGTCCATCAGTAGCATACTTAACACCTCCGCCCTGGTGGCCAACGGAAGGCGCGGTCCTTGAGCCGGGCGACGACCTATCCGGCATGGAATTAGTGGATAGTGTCATTATGCATGTAGTGTGTCTTGGGCAAAAAAGGACCTGGCGGTGCCCAATCCTCTCCAGGCTGTTGGCCACAGCCGAAATCCACGAATACAGTGTGGCTCGCCTTGGCCCCGAGCACGTGGTCGTTGAACATGTAGCAACGTGAGGTTCCTCGCCCTGGCCGGTGACTTCTGTGTAGAAGACTTTCGCCCAGTGATGCCGTGCTAACATTACCCCTGTTAGTCGCCCATTACGACACGCCGGGAAACGTTGGGCCTATTCTATTCAGTGCCCGAACCCACAAACAAACAGCAACAAATATATTACAGACACACAACAAGGGCAACAAAATACAAGACATACACGTGGTGTAAAGGCAGGAAGATCGCTATAATAGGAAACTGAAAGGAAAATAGTTTTGTATTTTTAAAATTAAATTGGCTGCATCTAATATTATTTTGAAGGGAGAGCAAAAAACCCCATGAAGTGAAGAATGGCTAAAAACAATAAACTGGCACACATATACACTCACTGTAACTGCCGCACCCACATCTAACAAAACCCAACTTATGTGACTCATCTCGTCAGACTTTTTAACAAAGAAACGAAACGGCCTATGGGACTTACTTGGTTTGGTGAATTTTGAAAACAAGGATTTACTTAATAATAAACTGACAAAACCAAGCGGATTTGACTTACTTGGTTTTGTGAATTTTTTTAACAAGGATTTAATTCAATAATAAACTGACAAAACCAAGCGGGTGACTTGCTTGGTTTTGTCATGTTCTCAACAAAGATCTATCTCACGAATAATCTGACAAAACAAAGCAAGTCCACAAATAGTCTTAAAACATCAAATCTATCAAACATTTCTTTAACATTCAAGGTATGCACTCTTAAATCGAGGAATTGCATTATAATATGCCCTTAAACTTCCAGAAACGATCGCGTAATATAGCGCAACACAAAACGTCGATTTTCTCGAAAGTAGGTTTTGTGGACTTGCTCGGTTTTGTCAGTTCACGGCAGCATTCCACTTCTCAGTTAGAACCTGGTTGTATGTTCACCTGATGAAGCCCTAGTGTTGGGAAACATCCCGTTCACCAACTCTACCCCCACCACTGAATCCATAACCAATTACTAATCCACGCTGTACATCCCATCATCATCATCATCATCATCATCATCATCATCATCATCATCATCATCATCATCATCATCATCATCATCATCATCATCATTATTAGCTTTTTTCTATTAACAGCAGCTAGAGTGTACTCACCTAAGGTTGTTGCCTGTGGCATAGTAACAGCAGGACTGCATGGTGGAACACTGGTAACAGCAGGCAGTTTCAGGACGCATTCGCCAAATATGTTGTCGTTGTTGGGAACTTGCTGAACAACGTACCTTCCTTCTATACTGCTGTTGCTGACCTCTCGCATTACGGCGTACATATCATCAGAGGAAAGCACGCAGTCGCTGTTCACAATGTGGGACCAGGTTGCCAAATAGATGATTTTACCTTGCGAAATTCTTATGTCCAACACCGCCTTGGGATGTTTGAGTGGAACTGAAAAATAAAATTAAAAGTAGATGTCAAGTCATTCATATGTATTTCTAGACATTTACACACAAAGCCAAAGATAAACATTTTCGAAAGTGTTAATTTTATTGGCGGTGCTGTGACTCGGCTTTACCCTAGTTTGTCTGAGTGGGAGGCGACTGTTCACGCTTGGGAGAGATTGGTTACCTTCCATTTGTTGGTTGTGTAGCCTTGGATGGCTCCTGCAGTGCACAGCTCGGGTTGGGCCGTGTTCTCAAGGTGGTTGTCGAAAGGCGGGAGTCAAATACTCCAATCGGTCACAACTGGTGCAACGACCGGCACAGGATGATGCTGGTAACTGTTGAAGGCAGTTATTCACAAGTCAGTGAATGGAGACTGACTGAGCTTAGTCAGTGGCAGTTCCAGACATAACTGATTCGAACTGGGAAACCATGAGGACATGGTTCGATTTGAGCTGCGGGATCTGTGGCTGAATGGGAGGCGACTTTTCACGCTTGGAAGAGATTGTTTACCTTCCATGTGTTGGTTAGTCTAGCCTTGGGTGGCTCCTGCTGTGCAGAATCCTTTGGAGTGGCCATTGGGTTATGTAGGACAATGCGACATGACATATATTCTCCCCGCCTGACCATTTCGCCTTCTGCTTTTGGTGGTGAGCAGGACTACATTGTCGGCAGGCATTTTATGCAGGTTAGTGGCAGTGACCTGCTGAGAATGTCGTGGCACTAGTAGCCTACAATCCGGTTTATCATCAACACGCTTCCCCAACTTGCAAGATAATAATGTGTATGTCTCTCTTACAAGGCATAAATAAAAATAACATTTGGAGTCGGGCCGTGTTTTCAAGGGCGTGGCCGAGAGGCGGGAGTCAAATACTCCGCTCGGCTACATTAGCAAAAAGAAAACGTGGACTGATAAGCTATTACCTGAAAAATCTGCAAGCAAAATGAAAGTCATCGTGCATCTTAACATTGGCTGAACCGATGTTGACATTATCTCTGAGATAATACAAATACGAATGATCTACGAGTGAAATTCACAGCGACTGACCCTGCGACTCACTGACTGACCGACAACCGGACTGCTACTGAAGGATGGCCCATGATTTGAAGTATATGTGTACCAAAAACTCAATAAAATATGGTCAGCCGTTTTTGAGATATTGGGCAAAACGTGCTTGGCATCAAAATGAATCCAGTGACCTTGACCTTTGCGTTAGAGCAAATATGACGGCATTGGAGGCAAGCTATGTCCTAGGTAATATTCCTGGGAAGTGGGTCTTGAGATACAGCTTCCAACGAGTCGATCAGGACAGACTGACATTTGGCTGGTTCCACCCGACTATTTTAATGTATTTTCCACATAGATCTGGATGCACAACAAATAAATTGATTTTAAAAATAAGTAAAATGAACATGAACTAAGTACAAAATTAAAATTTATGAGAATGAGACTGTGAATTCCTCAGTCACCACCATCGCCATTTTCATGTAACCAATCAAGAGCTTGAAGGGACAAACAGTCAAGCATGCATGAAATTGTAGTGTGTTTGTGTGGGGGGAGAGCGCAGGTGGGGCTTTGGGCGCATGCGTGCATGCGTTTACATGTATGTTATAAGTGTACTTGTGTAATAGTGTATGCAAGAACACAAATTAAAGAAATACCTGATTCATTGCCATACCACTGGATAGAATATTCTGTGAAGTCAGGGCGATTCATTCCTAAGTTCAATGTTATGAACACGTCAATGTCGCCATCTCTCGAACATAAGAAGAAGCTGCATTCGGGGTTGCCCATAACTGATCCTGTTACATGTTTATGTATTTAATATAATACATCATTATCTAGAACCTGCAACATTATTGTGCAAAAATACCATCACTAAATATATAATTACTGTTAATCTCCTCTTCCTTAATTCCAAATCAAGCTTATATATACATATCCGCCACAAAAGCCTTTTTTTCTTGTTCGGGATAGCATTGACGTTTTGTGAATTGATATATGTTTTGTACTTGCGCCATATTTTGTTAATATCATCTATAAATGTTTTAAAATTAAATTGCTATAAAGTTATAATGTTTCTGTTCACTAATTGCGTTGTTGTTTTACTACTGTCTTATTAACCTCTGAAAGTGTGAATGGGTTTATCGTGAATGTGCATGTAGATAGTGTATACTGATCATATAATTTTATTTATCCATTATGGTTTTATGTACCAAGTGTTTTTAAAATGTCAAGCGCAGTGAGCGCACTTAGAGTGTGATACTGCGCAAAAAAAAACGACCACCGTATTATTATTATTTTAAAAAGTATTATTATTATAAATATATCAATGCATTTTATTGAGGTGCATTCAGAGACATACAGGCTCACACATACATGTACATGAATCATTCACAGCAAAGCCTGATGAACTACCTTAGTTTACAAACATAGTATTTCATGGGGTGGCCTAGTTGCTGCTGCGTCGGTCTCTGCTAGACACTTAGACCAGCCTTTGCAACAGCGTTTACCTGATATTTGTTCTGTTTATACAGCTGAGCTCAAGGCAATTCATCTCGCTCTGAAACAAGTTTATCAATCCAAAAGAACCTCGTTTTTAATCATGTCCAATTCATTGTCAGCACTCCAAGCTCTTTCCACAAGAAAGATATCACACCCTTTTCTAGCAGAGATCCATGACCTCCATACACAACTTGTTTCTGAGGATAAAAAGATTAAAGAAAGTTTTTATGTGGGTACCTAGTCACAAGGGCATCCGCGGCAACATAGCACTGGACAAAGCGGCTAAAGATGCTCTGCATCTCGATTTCCCTTTAGAGATTTTCCAGTTTGTGCCCTATTCTGACCTACGTTGTATGACTGGATCTTATTGTAAACGAATGTGGCAGACTGAGTGGTCTAACCATATCAACAACAAATTATTTCAAATTCTTCCCGACTTGTCCGCTTCTTTGCCTAACTTTGCACCCACTCGCAAAGAAGAAACAGTGTTGTCTCGCCTTCATATTGGGCATACTTATGTCACCCACAGTTTCCTTTTAAAAGGAGAAGAACCACCATGGTGCTTTGCGTGTGATCAATCCTTTTCCGTTCGCCATTTCATGTCTGAGTGTGCTGATCTGATTGAGGAAAGAGAAACATATTTTGGTTCAATACCTTTCAAAGAGATTTTTAAAGTATGTAACGGTCAACATCTGTTTCAAATTTTACACGATGTTGGTTTGTTTTATCGCATATAAATCATATCGACAGGTCTTGTTTAGTTTGGATTTTATTGATAGGACTTAATTTAGTGATTTGATTGAAGAAAGAGAACATATTTTTAATACATCAGTTTTAAACAAAACTTTTAAAGAGGTATCATGTGAAAGTTTGTTCGAGTATTTAAGAGTAACAGGCTTGGTTTATTTAAGATCTGAAACATTTTATAATATTTTAAGTTAACGTCTCTCTGGTCCTGATTTGGCTCGGAAGAGTCCGCTGGACCTAAAGCAATAATCATGTAATGTAATGTAATGTAATGTCGTGGCGCAGTGGATAAGTAGCCGGTTTCCTATGCCGAAGGTCGCAGGTTCGATTCCCGCAAGGGGCGAACGTATGTGACTTAGGTATGAGACTATTGAGGTCACCGAGGGTTTTCTCCGGGCACTCGGGTTTCCTCCCTCCCTTCAATAATGGTACAGGACGCAGTCAATATAAAAATTTCAAAAATAAACATTCGATTTTCTTCCGTCTTCTTATAGCGATCTTCCTGCATTTACACACCTGTTTGAGTGATGGATGTGTATTTGGTGTGTGTGTGAGGGTGGATGGGACAGGTGAGCGTGTATGTTGGTATAGATCGCCGCGCTTTGAGCCTGATTGATTTGGGGAAAGGCGCATATATAGCATCCTGTATTAGTATTACTGTATTATTATGTCAACTCTCTCTCTTTTTCTCTCTAGCTCTCTCACTCTCACTCACTCACTCCCTCACTCACAAACACACACATACACCTACGTCAGTACACTGCAAAAGAACCTTATCTACCACGGTACGCACACACTACACACATTGCTCTTCTTTACAAGGCTCTCCCTCCGCCTTCCTCATTCACCACACCCACTCACACGTACACACATGCAAACACACATACATACACACACACACACATGTACACAATTCCACTTGTTTTCACGGCCGGCCTTATAATAACTTTTCTGAAACGACGCATACGTTGTGTTGAGGGCTGTCAAAACACGTTAGGTAGATATACACTAGTTTGTCCGAATAATGCCGTGTAAACAAGTACACACACACACACCCACACACACACACACACACACACACAGAGGCACGCACATTAAAACTTGTTTTCACGGCGTTATTATGACTTTTCTGAAACGTCACATACGTTGTGCTGACAATGGGTCATTTATCGTCCCTTTTTTAAAGTATTTTTTAAAGTGTTCTAATGCTAACCCTAACCCTAGGCCTAACCCTTACGGTAACACAGCCCTAACCCTAACGGATCATTGATTTGACGTCAAAGCAACGAGGGCTGTCAAAACAAGTTATGTAAATGGTCACTGGTTTGTCCAACTAACGCCGTGTACACACACACACACACACACACACACACACACACACATGCTTGTACGAGGTAAAAATGAGGTAATTTCAGCTACTTCGCGGCCCTTAGGCGGCGAATTAGGTCAAGTTTCTTCAAAAAAGGCACTTTTTCGCAAGAAGTTTGACCTACTTTCTCGCCTATTAGAGACGAAGTAGGTCAAGTTTCTTCAAAAAAGCACCCTTTTCGCAAAAAGTTTGACCTAATTCCTCGCCTCTTAAGAGACGAAGTAGGTCAAGTTTGTTCAAAAACACAGCTAGGATAAGGAACTTTCCTCGACGATTAGGGTAAGGCAGTGCCTCGACGATTAGGGTAAGGCAGTGCCTCGACGATAAGGGTTAGGGTCAGGGCTAGTTGCATCGGTGTCTGTGCTAAAAGGTCCTCTTTGATTCACCAATTGCCTCAAACAGCACCAGCTTAGACCATAATCGAATTTCACTCGTGAACACACATGCAGATAACTTCACAGTCGGTCTGTTCAACTTTGGATCGATATTATTGGTTTAGTTTTTAACTTCTGTTCATATTTCTATCATTTATCCTATCTTTAAATATTCGTGGAATTCGGTTAATACATTCTCTTTGAAATTATTTATTTTACATAATGCACACATCGAATATAATCGTATTTCAAGTGTAATCTTTGTGAGTTACCTTCTGTAACACACAGACGCACCCACCAACACACACACACACAAATACACACACACACACGCACGCACACATACATATATGAACTAAGCATTGGATAAACATGATTACGTACTCATGCAGCTAATACATTTGCTTTCTTCAATTATATTATTGGGATGCCGGCTACAAGTGCCACGACACTTCGCTGCAAAGTCGCTGCCACCGACCTGCTTAAAATGCCTGTCGACAATGTAGTCCCACTCACCACCAAAAGCAGAAGGCGAATGGTCAGCCGGGGAGAACAAATGTCGTGTCGCCTTGTCCTGCATAACCCAATGGCATTTCCAAAGGATTCTGCACAACAGTAGCCACCCAAGGCTAGTCTAACCAAGAAATTCAAGGTAGACAACTTCTCTCACAAGCTTCAAGCTGTCGCCTTCCCTTTCCGCTACATAATATTTGTGAGTTACCTTCTGTAACACACACACACATGTATGAACTAATTATTGGATAAATATTATTACATACTTATTCAGCTAATTAATACATTTGCTTTCTTGAATGTTATTATTCATTCTTATGCGAGATTTGAAGCACAGAGCACTGGAATACAGATTGAGAGACTACACCCATTATCGTCGTTGTCTTCTTTCTGACCCCTTTACATCAAGAATGAAATAAATTATTCTACCTCCGACGTTTTGAATGATCCAAACTCAATACTTGCGTTTTAGATAACTCCTGCTCTGTGACCTACCTTACAATAACGTTAAGTCGTTGAGACCCTCTTTTATCAATTGAAAGCAAAGATCTTAGGGGTACCTCGGAAAACAATAGGCGACTCAAACTTATCGGTAACGGGACAAGGTTAATCAAGTTCAAACTGATTTCATATGATTACCGTGTGTACTGATATAGTCTTTTTATTTAATAAATAAAACCGCCAGTGGGTTATGAGTCAGAGTGTTTGATTTTTTCTGTTAGTATCGTTTATGTTTGTGTTGTTTGTTTGTTGTTTTTAATGTATTTTTCATCGGGATGATCCCCCACTCCACTCCAAAGGGCGTATGGGTGGGGGAGAAAGCAAGAATAGCACCACAAAATTATTAGACACTATCAGATATCATAGAAACTGAACCATTTTCGAACCAATCAACTAACGTAATACTACTATCAAATTAAACATTGTCCACATATGTTACTTTGTTAGGTAGATTATTACGCAAGTGATTGCAATCAAATAGTCTACGAGTTTCACACAAAAAACCAACATTTTATTACATACACATTTGATAGTCTTACAATTTTTAGTTCTTGTAGAGTTTAATTTAATTTCCCGTACTTCACCTTCGCGAAAATACATCACCCAAGCCATTGGACAACACGATGACATGCTCACCGTGGTGAAGAAACGGAAACCCCGATGGTATAGCCACGTGACCAGAGCATCAGGCCTTGCAAAGACCATCCTGCAAGGTACGGTGCAATGAGGCAGAATAAGAGGGAGACAGAGAAAGGAGGTGGGAAGACAACATTAGAGAATGGACTGGCTTGACAGTGAACGAACCCAAGATGGCTGTTTAGGACAGAGAAAGATGGAGTACGCTGGTTAAACGATCATAATCTGTGGTACCCCAACGACTTTCCAGTTACGGGATAGGATAGGATAGGATTCGATAGAGTTTAAATACATTCTATAAGCCATCGTCACAATCGACCCTGGAATTCGGTTATATTGTTAAAATTTGTTTAATTAAAATGACATTTCTGTTTAACTTCTTTTTCAATGAAATTAATAATTTCTTTAATAGACAATGATATTAGACCAAAACAAATATCTGTCTGCGGTATCCCGACCGACCCTAATTTTTTGGCCCGACCAAAATTTTTGTGTGTGTGTGTGTGGGGGGGGGGGGGGGGCAGGGGGGGGATCTCCGACTTTATTTTTGTTTCCTATATGTTACCGTAAAAAGACTTTTTTTGTCCATAGTATCGAATCTGCATTGATGTTTGCAGCACCACTGTTGGCGGTTCGATCATCCCAGCACACCCACGCATACACACACAAACGCACACCCACCCACCCACCCACCCACACACACACACACAATTGTTTTCACGGTGCTATTATGACTTTCATGAAACGCCAAATGCTTTGTGTTGACAATGGATCATATTTGGTCCCCCTTTTTAAGTACTTTTAAATGTTCTAACGCTAACCCTAACCTTAACCCAAACCCTAACCCTTACTCTAACACAGCCCTAACCCTCACGGATCATTGGTCTGGCGTCAAAACAACGAGGGCTGTTAAGAAAGGTATGTAGATGCTCACTAGTTTGTCCAAAGAACGCCGTGTAAACAAGTCCACACACACATACACACAAACGCACACGCACACACACATATACACGCACAGACATACATATACAGGCACACCACAAACACACACACACAAACACACACACACACAAACGAGCTCGCGCGCTCTCTTCATGTAATTGTAACCTGATCGCGACAAGGCAGACACAGTCTGACTCACTTTTAGACTTGCAGACGCTGGCGAATTTTCCGGAAATCTAAAAATACATCTACGCTTTGTGCGCCCAGCAATGAGTAGACTGTAAGCTTGGTTGATGCACAAGGTATTGAGATTACGACAAAATACGTATTTTGAGATAGTGCTTCGCACGTTGCATAGGTCTACATCCAAGCGTGTTGCCAATCCCGTGAGTGCCCTTTTTTAAACTGTATTTTCGTGGTTGAGTAGTAGCCTATCTTATCTGAATGATTAAGGTGGTTTAAAGTTGCGGATGAAATCTGCAGCCAGTTCTCCAAGATCTCAACTCTTTATCGGGAAATTACATAACGGTTAGATAACGCCGTTTTCTTGTTAACCTGTGTCGCTGCGTTTGCGTATGCACAATAGTGTACACTCGCGGCAAAAAAAATTACGCACCTACTAAAACAAAATAAATGTGTTTAAAATAAAAGAAAAGGTCGACAATTGGATGAAATTAAAAGTTGCGTCAAAGGTTCAAAATAATGTTGTGAGGTAAACGGATATGAGGTCATGATATTAAAGCATTTCCTCCCCTATCTGGGCAGTATAATCTCCGTATGTCTCTGTTCTGTAAGAAACCTTTATCAGGCGTGAAAACATCCTCTTTTTAGCGGAAAAACCGCCGAAATGTTTTAAAATTATCATCGGTTTAAAAAACCCGCTAAAAAGAGAGAAACAAGCATAAAAGATAGTCTTTGTTAATTTTAGATTACCAGTAGTATACAAGTGGAAAATTTATTTATCAGTGTAGGCCTAAATGATTGCATTTGAGGTGTTTAAGTACACGCAAAACAAGCAGAAACGTCCACTAGACATGTAAACGAATGTATAACTCAACTTAAGGATCTGAAATGCTATAAAAGTAAATTATCTCTTCTGTATCAAGTGGGGAAAAAACACTCTCTCTCTCTCTCTCTCTCTCTCTCTCTCTCTCTCTCTCTCTCTCTCTCTCTCTCTCTCTCTCTCTTTTTTTTTTTTTTTTCTTTTCAAACCGTTTTTCTCTCAAAAGTCTTTTGAACGTTTTGCACATTTTGTATACATTTATTAAGTTTATTGATCAGTATTTCACGCTTAAACAAATGTTTTTTTTTTTTAATTAAACGTTTGCCTTTATCTTAAGAGTTAAGATGATTTTTGTTGTTTTTATATTTTAGTATTTTTTAATGTAAAAAAACAAATACCTTTAAAAAAAAAAAAGCTAATCTCTGCGTTATTTTATTTTATTTTTTGGCGCCAGACTGGCAACTGCTGCTCTGGCGAGGTTGAAGCCAATTTGGAAAGACAGGACCATCAGTCTACATTCCAAGGTAAGGCTGCTACGCTCCCTTGTCAACTCCATCTTCCTATATGCTTGCGAAGCATGAACCCTCACAGCACATCTCCAACGAAGAATACAAAGCATGTAGATGAGGTGCTACAGAAGACTTCTGGGCATTTCCTATACCCAGCACATCACCAACGACGAAGTCCGACAGACCATAACACAAGCCATTGGACAACACGATGACCTGCTCACAGTCGTGAAAAAACGGAAACTCCGATGGTATGGCCACGTCACCAGATCATCAGGTCTTGCAAAGACCATCCTGCAAGGCACAGTGCAAGGAGGTAGAAGAAGAGGGAGACCGAAAAAGAGGTGGGAGGACAACATTCGAGAATGGACTGGTTTGACACTGAGCGAAGCCATCAGGGTTGCTGAGGACAGGGAAAGATGGAGTACGCTGGTTAAGCGATCCTCTGTGGTGCCCCTACGACCGCCGAGTTACGGGATAGGATAGGATAGGATAGGATAGGATAAACTGGCGTATAGTTGAAAAACGTGTCAGTGCTAATCGACTCCAGTTTCATCATTGTACAACGAATGGACGTTTTCTCAATGTTACAATCTGTCTTTTTCTCTGTTCGTTTGTAGATTTGAGGTACCATGAGCGTGTTTGGAAAATCAACTTGCGCTGCAGTTTAAAATGGGAATAGACAACTATGAAAATGTATTACATTTTATAACAGCATGCAGTAACATTTGTCTTTTTTCGTGGATGAGAGGTAGGAAGAAATGTGGGTGGGGGAGAGTGAGGGAGAGAGACAGGCCTATCCTATCCTATTCTATCCTATCCCGTAACTCGAAAGTCTTTGGGGCACCACAGATGATCTTTTAAACCAGCGTACTCCATCTTTCTCTGTCATCAGCAACCCTCATGGCTTCGCTCAGTATCAAGCCAGTACATTCTCGAATGTTGTCCTCTTACCTCTTTTTTCTGTCTCCCTCTTCTTCTTCCTCCTTGCACCGTGCCTTGTAGGATGGTCTTTGCATGGCCTGATGCTCTGGTGACATGGCCATACTATCGGAGTTTCCGTTTCTTTATCACTGTGAGCACGTCGTCGTGTTGTCCAAATGTACTATTGTGCTACCTTACTTTTAGTGTATGCGCTACTTCAAATGACTGGATTTTCTGCGGTCTATTCCTATATCAGTTTAGTTCTGCTATTTATTTAAAGTCTGTTCATTTCATGATACACTGATTTTTAGACGTTCATACACACACACCTCCACACAAACACACACACATACTCATACATTTTCTAAACAAATGTCAGATGTATAATGTTAAAACCCAACAAATAGTAAAAACAATCAATAAATACACAATTATAAAACCCAGCGATATTTTATGTGATTGTGATACAGAAGCCAATGGATAAACCGTTCAGCGTTGTCTATGATCGTTTCCAGAATCTGATAAGAAACTGTTTGATATTTAAGCTAATTAGTTGTCATGCGCTAGAGCGATTGTGATTGTAATTGCTAATCTATTTGATTGTGTCATGTACCTACAGGTTGATATGGCAATACATTTCATGTTCTGTCCATACATGTACATATCAAGCACATACACATCCCTACACACACACATGCATACCTACACACATACACACAAACACACATACCTACATACATACACACAAACACACATACCAACATAGGCCTACATTCACACATAGAAACCTATTTATACATACATTACAAATTGCTTACATCAGTACTGGCTATTTTTTTTTATCACTTACGTAATGACCAAGGTAAAACAAAAATAAGGACGTGTTATAACAGGAACTTGTTCTTTTATTAAACAAACAGCCAGGTAAAATCGAGTCTTCTCTATTCATTCCCGTTTATTCTTGGCGCAATTGGAATCGATACATATCCATGAGGGGTGTCGGATAGCGCATTGTTTGGAGCACTCGCTACTGTGTCGCAAGTTAAGCAACGTCCAGTGCGGTTAGCACTTGGATGGGTGACCGCAAAACATGAAGCGACAAATAACAACGCCCCCAGTTGACTCAACTGTGACTGTCTGACTGAGTACCTACTCTCTTAAGGGTGGGGAAGGTAAAGCAGCGAGGAAGAGAGATGGGCATCACCCTCATTACGCTGGCCCAAGATAAGTGTGATCTCCAACATCACGCTCCCCTACGGCCACAAGGCTATGGGACAACCTTTACCTTTAAGCACCATGACGAAGAAAGAGAGCACACGAAACCCCAAACAGTAAGCGAACTCTATGCATCGACGGAATTTCTGAGTAATACATGTGTTTGTAGATAATAAAGGATTAATATTCCAAGGTAAGTAGTAGACTATTAGGCCAGAGTATGAGTTGTCCACAAATAATTATGAAAAACTATAGTATCGAATTTGGGTTTTGCATAATGCACTATGTTGCGCTGTAAGAAGAACGCAGATCTAATAAATGCGATTGGTGAAGCGTGCCAGGTCTACTCGTTGCTCAATTAGCCAATGTATAAAAATAGTTGACTACTGATGTCAGCAGGATTGATGATGCTATTGTTGTTGTTGTAATATTGGTCGTGGTGTTTTCATAGTAGCTCGATCTTCAGGGCAGTTCTCTACGAGCGACAGGAGCTGAAAGGAGTACCGCACTAAATCAGCGTTTAGGTCCTAATAAGTAATAATGGGATTGTGAGAAAAATAAGGGCTTTGTTGATTGTATTGTACAGGTACAGCATCAGTAGAAGACAATGATTGGACAAGTGGCTTCTTGGCTTTTGGCGGCCTTTGTGCTGTGTCATTTCACTGGTAGGTAACACGTTAGCTCAATCTGGTTTGGTTAGAATTGACTGCGTGATTAAGTGATTTGCTAGCTGAGTGTGGGAGTGAAGAGGGCGGGTGAAGAGAGAGAGAGAGAGAGAGAGAGAGAGAGAGAGAGAGAGAGAGGGAGGGATTGAGAGGGAGAGAGAGACAGAAAGACAGAGAGTAACTTGGAATGAAATGCAATGTTTAGTAGATTTTGCTAACTATGGTAGTACTTCTCTCTCTCTCTCTCTCTCTCTCTCTCTCTCTCTCTCTCTCTCTCTGTCTCTCTCTCTCTCTCTGTCTGTCTGTCTCTGTCTGTCTGTCTCTCTCTGTCTGTCTGTCTGTCTTTCTCTCTCTCTCTCTCTCTGTCTCTCTCTTCCTGTCTTATATGCGTTGTAATAAACACCCATAGGTCTGTGAGGTAGTAATGTTTTATTTAAAATGACCTGCAATAAGTTCATAAATAATGTAACAGGGTCAGTGAACGGCAAGCCTGAATGCAGTTTCTTCTTCTGTTTGAGAGATGGCGACATTGACGTGTTCATAAATATCAAATTAGGACAAAATCGCCCTGACCCCGCAGAATATTCTCTTCACTGGTATGGCGGCGAATCAGGTATATTTTTCAGATACACAAGTACATTTATGAAATGCACCAACATACGCAAACGCACGCACACGCGCGTACTCATACACGCACAAACATTTACACCCACACGCGCTCGCACATTACATTACATTAAATGGTTATTGTTTTAGGTCCAGCGGACTCTTCCAAGCCAAATCAGGATCAACGCGCTCGAACAAACACACGCTCATTCACAAACACACACACACAAACACACAATTGCATACGTACTTGCATGAAGTTGTTTGGAAAATGACGGTGGTCGAGATTGAATAATTGACGGTCTAGCCTTGTATTGCTGTATATGTTATATTTTGCTTTGATTTTATTGTATTTATTTTTATTTTATTTTATTGCTTTATTTTATTTTTTATTTGTGTATACTTATTTCTTTTTATTTTTATATAAATGTTTTGTAATACTTTTATTTTATTTTTATTTCTATTTCCAGACTTTAAAATAGTCAGAGAGGACGGGAGGAGGGGGGAGGGGGGATTAGAATGAGCCAAATAGCAATCTGTCCTGTCTGTCGGTCCATTGGACTCTTATCTAAAGACCCACCTCATATGAACATATCTCAAGGACCACATCATAGGAACATATCTCAAGGACCACATCATAGGAACATATCTCAAGAACCACCTCATAGGAACATATCTCTAGGACCACATCATAGGAACATATCTCAAGGACCACCTCATAGGAACATATCTCAAGAACCACCTCATAGGAACATATCTCAAGGACCACATCATAGGAAGATATCTCAAGAACCACCTCATAGGAACATATCTCAAGGACCACCTCATAGGAACTTATCTCAAGAACCACCTCATAGGAACATATCTCAAGAACCACCTCATAGGAACATATCTCAAGGACCACCTCATAGGAACTTATCTCAAGGACCACCTCATAGGAACATATCTCAAGAACCACATCATAGGAACGTATCTCAAGGACCACCTCAAAGGAACATATCTCAAGGACCACCTCATAGGAACATATCTCAAGAACCACCTCATAGGAACATATTTCAAGGGTCACCTCATAGAAACATATCTCAAGGACCACCTCATAGGAACATATCTCAAGGGTCACCTCATAGGAACATATCTCAAGAACCACCTCATAGGAACATATCTCAAGAACCACCTCAAAGGAACATTTCCCAAGTCAGTAGCCCGCCTTTCGTACCTTCATATTTGCTCTACCGCACAGGTCAAGGTCACTGGGGTCATTGTGCTGTTAAACCCGTTTTGCCCAATATCACAAAATATGGTCGTGGATATTTTGTGGAGTTTTAGTTGGTATACATATACTCCAACTCATAGGTCATCCTTCAGGAGCAGTTAGGTTGTCTCTCAGTCAGTCAGTCAGTCAGTCTGTCAGTCGATCAGTCACTCCTAATTTCACTCCTGTTTTTTCCAAAGGTCAAGGCCATTGTGTTTCACCATTTTTTAAAAGACTTTTTTTCGCTGTATCTAACAATTGGCTGAGCCGATGTAGATTTTTTTGTTGTTTGCTTGCAGATAGCTGACGTCTGGAAATACATGTGAATTACTTGCTATCTTGTTTGTAATAGTATTCTTTCAGTCGCAGCAGTCAAGCCGGCGTTGGACATGAGGATTTCGCAAAATAAAATCGTAAACTTGGCAACCTGGCCCCACATTGTGAACAACGACTGCAAGCTTTTCTCTGATGGCGGACAGATGTTCGTCGCAATGCGAGAGGTGAACAACATTAACAGCAGTGTAGAAGGAAGGTACGTCGTTCAGCAAGTTCCCAACAACGACAACACGTTTGGACAATGTGTCCTGACACTGCCTGATGTTACCAGTATTCTGCCGTGCAGTCCTTCTGGTACTTCGTCACATGCAGCAACCGTATGTGAGTAATGGTTTTCATAGTAAAATGCTGATGCTAATAATGATGGTCAATATGATGGGAAGATTGACGACTCTCTCTCTCTCTCTCTCTCTCTCTCCCTCTCTCTCCCTCTCTCTCCCTCTCAATATGTGGTGTGATAGAGAAAGTAAACTGTGCATTATATGTTGGAGTTGGAGAGAGGGGTACATTCTGTAGTAACAGCATTATTACTCGTTGTCATTGTGTGCGGTTATGTAAATGTTATTGTGCATGTCCGTGTGAGTCGCCCATTTGTATGTCATCACGTGTTGCGTCTGTTTTTACTTTTGTTCTTGAATATAATCGATCATCTGTCCATGTCGGTATTTTCGTTTACGTAGTTGAGAATTTCTAACAACTTTTTTGATGCTATTTTGATGCTATTTTATATGTTGAAATGGATTAATGGCCTTTTTCAATAGAACATCCGAATCTCTCTCTCTCTCTCTCTCTCTCTCTCTCTCTCTCTCTCTCTCTCTCTCTCTCTCTCTCTCTCTCTCTCTCTCTATATATATATATATATATATATATATATATATATATATATATATATATATATATATATATATATATATATATATATATATATATTTCTTTTGCCAGACCTCTCAGCAACTGCAGATGTTGGCAGTGAAGCAAACGGATTCATGATTTCGACCATCGTCTTGGCAATACTCATGATTGTTGGAATTGTGGTCGTCGTTATCTTCGACTGCAGGTAAGCACATTAGAGCAATTATTTTGCCACTCTTTGTGTGTATGTGTGTGCACGTGTGTGTACGCGCGCGCGCCTGTTGTGTCGATACTAGGATTAACAAATCGAGTAATTAAAATTAACCATCACCTACAAAGGATGCCAACCAATATTTTTTTTGTTTTACTCCCAAAAAGAATTGATCGCAATGATTTGTGTTCCTGCCGTGAACTTGAATTCCATTAATAATTGTATTTATGTTTTTATGTATTAATTGTATGTATGTATTTATGTATTTATATATTTATATATGTATGTATTTATGTGTGTATGTATGAATAGGTTGAAGCAAATTGGGAAAAACAGGACCATCAGTCTACATTCCAAGGTAAGGCCGCTGCGCTCCCTTGTCATCTCCATCTTCCTATATGCTTGCGAAACATGGACCATCACAGCAGATCTCCAACGAAGAATACAAAACATGGAGATGAGGTGCTGCAGAAGACTTCTGGGCATTTCCTATACCCAGCACATCACCAACGACGAAGTCCGACAGACCATAACACAAGCCATTGGACAACACGATGACCTGCTCACAGTGGTGAAAAAACGTAAACTCCGATGGTATGGCCACGTCACCAGATCATCAGGTCTTGCAAAGACCATCCTGCAAGGCACAGTGCAAGGAGGTAGAAGAAGAGGGAGACCGAAAAAGAGGTGGGAGGGCAACATTCAAGAATGGACTGGTTTGACACTGAGCGAAACAATCAGGGTTGCTGAGGACAGGGAAAGATGGAGTACGCTGGTTAAATGATCATCTGTGGTGCCCCTACGACCTCCGAGTTATGGGATAGGATAGGATGTATGAATGTTTTAATGTATAAATACGAATGTTTGTTTGTATGTAGATATGTATTCTTTATTCCTTTATTTATATCTTGTTTTGTTACTAACTCTGTCATTATATAACGACACTCTGTGGCTTAAAAGTTCTTTTTTCATGTCTTTTGTAATAGGTGGCGAATAGGAAGACGAGCCGAGAAAGCGGATGTGGAAAACGTGATTAATGAGAAAGCGAATGTGGAAAACGCGATTAATGAGACAGCGGATGTGGAAAACGTGATTAATGAGACAGCGGATATGGAAAACGTGATTAATGAGACAGCGGATATGGAAAACGTGATTAATGAGACAGCGGATATGGAAAACGTGATTAATGAGACAGCGGATATGGAAAACGTGATTAATGAGACAGCGGATATGGAAAACGTGATTAATGAGACAGCGGATATGGAAAACGTGTTTAATGAGAAAACGGATGTGGCAAAGGTGATTAAGGAGATCGCGGATGAGGAAAAAACGATTAAGGAAATAGTGGATGAGGAAAATGTGGAGGAAAAGACTGCGAATAAGCAAAACGTGGATGAGGAGAAAGCGGATGATACAAACAGGAATGCGATAGTCGGAAACTGGAATGCGAATGAGGGAAATTGGAATGCGAATGAGGGAAATTGGAATGCGAATGACGGAAACGGAAATGAGGATGACGAAACCACGAATGAGAATGATAAACCCAGAGAGTGTGAGCCCTTGCTTTTAAACCTTACTGAGCGCTCTGATTGTGATGCAGGGAAGTCACCAACTGTCAAAGAGGCACAGCAAATATTTAATTATGCACTGTTAACAGGCAGAAATCAACCCCATCCAAGAGCTCCATTGGAAAAAAAATAAAAAGCTACGTTGGACATTGGACAGCGTCATGCATTCATGTGTCCCAGTCGAAAGATCGTAAGCGAAATGGATCAACGTTAGGATAATGACGGGAAATGGCTATGCCAGTTGGTTGGTGTTTCTGTCACATATTGAGAACCAAAAAACTACTAGAGGGATCATAATCCTTTTTTGGGAAGTATTCCTTGTTTTTATCTCTTCATGTTGTAGCGAAAAGGGAGGCGACTGGTTGAGGCTTGGGAGAGAAATTATCTACCTTGAATTTCTTGGTTAGACTAGCCTTGGGTGGCTCCTGCTTTGCAGAATCCTTTGGGGATGCCATTGGGTTATGCAGGACAAGGCGACACGACATTTGTTCTCCCCGGCTGACCATTCGCCTTCTGCTTTGGGTGATGAGCGGGACTACATTGTCGGCAGGCATTTTGTGCAAGTCACTGGCAGTGACTTTGCAGACAGTGTGTGGCACTAGTAGCCGGTACTACCAACCACGCTTTACCGCCTTGCAGGGCAAAATGTTTTTATGTCCCTCTTTTGAGGGATAAAATGAAAATAACAGTTTGGGTTGGGCCGTGTTCTCAAGGTCGGTGGCCGAGAGACGGGAGTCAAATACTCGCTCGACTACAATGTCAGTTTTGGAGGTTACTGATAATATGGACAAGTTGTTTTTGGTGAGATTTGAAAAGTCATGATGTCAAAAGTCAAGATTACCGTTGACTAGATCAATGATACAAATGTTGGTTAACATAACACCTTGTTTATCGTCAATTAGAAGAAATAATAATAACAAATAAAATTAAATTTAAAAAAGAGAAAAAGAAGGAAAAATATGATGTCTAACAGTTGACTATGACGTCTTGTTTTTTAAAGGCCAAATATCAAGGTCAGTGTTTAACTAAAAGGACTTACCTCGTTGGCAAAATTCTTACGAAATACTGAAATGAAGTAAAAACAATAACTAAATATATATCAAACCTGAACAAAATCCCTCCGGTAGTTTAGGAAAAAAAATAGGATTAGAAAAAAAAAATTGTTATGACGTCACACAATGACGTAACTCGTAAATAGTTTCGTTTTAGTTTCAAGGCATCTGTACACTCTAATTACATAGAAAGTTTTTTTTTTTTTTTAAATTTAAGTTAGTTCTTTTTGTGTGTTAAAACTGAAGTCACGATGATTACGTCACTCGATTTGCATAAGTTTGGTTTTAACCTTGGAGGCACAGGTAAAGTCTAAGAACATAACAAACTTGGACCAATTCCGTCCAATTTAGAAGAAAATTGGATTAGAAAAGACAACGAATTATGACATCACCCTGATGACGTCACCCGATAGCCATACTTTTTTGTCCTCTGATAGGGTTCACTATTTACTAACTAAATACCAAGTTTCAAAGAAACTCGTCCATTGCTTTAATGGAAAAGTGAACTTTTGGGAGTTCTAGACTATCGGTTTTTATTCACCAATTTTGGTACCCTGCTTCGTCAATCTTAAACACTTGGTGTTTGTTCTCAATCTGTTTACTGTAAATAAAAAATAAAATTTTTAAAAATGAAAAACCATTGTATTCTTTCTTGTTCAAACAGATATACTTTTACGCGGGAGTTGTTTGGCCCTCTGGATGAACTTTTGGGAGTGCTAGACTATCGATTTTTGGACACGGAGTTTGGTCACAGGCTTAGACCTTTTGAAACACATCTTCGTACATCTGATCTGAAACACATCTACATACATCTGATCTATATACAAACCTTTTTTTTTATTTTGCTTTAAAATCGGAAACTGCTGTTTTTGGGAGTCCGGCTTCCGTTCGTCCGGCCGGCCGGCGTCCGGAAGTGACATTTTAGTGAAGATTACCAGATGACCAAAACTATGCTTGTTGGCTGACGTCATCATGGTGATGTCATTATTGTTTTGTTTTGTTTTTTTTTATCCTTTTTTTCCCCCAAACTGCTGGATGGATTTATACTTAGACTTGACCTGTGCCTCCAAAAACAAAAGTTATGCAAATCGAGTGCCGTAAACATCGTGACGACGTCATTTAAAAGTTTTAAAAATATATTTTTAATACATAAAGAACAAAACTTGGTTAGTAATTTGGGTGTTTATTACATTCCTTTGAGCCTTTAAACAAAAACCGTGGGGGGTACCGGGGGTTTCAGTATAAATAGTATCCCCACTTTCTGGAAATGTAGTGCTTTAAATTCCCACTGTCACTGTCTTTCTCCATTGTTCTTTCTCGTTCCAACTCTGTTCTATCAATCTATACTACCTTCTTCTTCGCTAGACCAGTCACCTACCTTTTTTCTTGTTTTTTTCTTGGAAACTCTTCCGGGACAAAACTCCTCATTTGTGTGTGAGGTCTGTTGGATCAGCTTGGGAATATTTGACGCTTTCTGCAAAATTGTCATTGGGGCTTCCTATGATGTTATTATTTGGTATTGTAGGCATTTGATATGATTTTTTCGTTGATATTTTATAATGATGTTTGTATTTTGTTTTTGTAAATGGGGGTTTGATAAATTAGAATATAGCCTCAGCGTCCCCTGCGTGGGATGTCTTTATTGTAAAGTGACCGGCTGGTGGATTGCCTTCGGTGTTACCACTAGGGTTGTTTCGGCAGATTTTTTATGCGGATTAGGGGTGAGTCATCTTTCAGTGAAATGTTACAAACGCACCTATGCTGTTATGCTAAGATCTATTTGCATTTATTAACTTTAGAGTGTTGGTCTCGTACGTATTTGTTTGAACGCGCTCTGTCGCAGTGTAGCCGCTTGCTATGTTTAATGTCTCGTGATTCACGTGTTTTGAACTTGGACGGTCTGTGTTCACAATCTGGGTTGTACGCTGAAGAGAGGGAGTCGGGTGGTAGCAAGCTATGAGCAAAGAGTACTACTACGTTGCGGAGTTCCTATCCTTCAGTAACATAATAAGACAGTGTTACTGCAGTTACTAATGTGGATGCTACTGCCGTATCTACGACTGTTGGACTGTGCTCTGTTTCACTGGTGTGTGTGTGTGTGTGTGTGTGTGTTTGTGTGAGTGTGTGTGTATGTATATTTTCACCAGTAGAAGTATTAGTCGGCTGTCGTGAATGCACGGCATGGACAAGCCAACCAAGCGCTGAAACGTGTTGTTGCGTGTTGGCATTGTGTTTAGTATGTGGGTTTGTGGCGACCTTCATCATCCCGACTAAAGCAACGTTATATAAGTATGGTTGTTGTAGAGGCCTGTGCTACAGACCTACGCTCTCTACGACGTTGCTAGCTTGCACTCCATACGTCACTCGGGCGACACCGTCTTCACTGCAGCTCCAACATCTACGGCTGTAACATTGTCATCATCATTATCGGCTGCTCCAACAGCTGCCGTCTTGCATTATCTTTGTCTTCTATATTCGTGTTGTACGGCGGAAACTTCCTTCACTGAAAGTAAACATTTAGCCACAGCTGTAAGCTATTTTTAGCCACGGTATGCCTAGCCTGTAGGTCATGCCAGCTGCGCGGGAGATACCCACGCTAAGCTTGGAGTACAAAGAGTACATGGAATGTTCGGCTTGTGCTCTCTATTTTGCGCACTGAAAGTGATCGTTTTATGTGGAATGATCTAGTCATTGGGTTCATGTTTTATGTGGAATGATCTAGTCATTGTGTTCATGTTTTATGTGGAATGATCTAGTCATTGGGTTTTATGTTTTATGTGGAATGATCTAGTCATTGTGTTAATGTTTTATATGGAATGATCTAGTCATTGTGTTCATGTTTTATGTGGAATGATCTAGTCATTGTGTTCATGTTTTATATGGAATGATCTAGTCATTGGGTTCATGTTTTATGTGGAATGATCTAGTCATTGTGTTCATGTTTTGCATTTAGGTACTTTTATATCTAAGCTTGGTATTAGCGTAAACTAGAGCCATGAATGTGAATTAGTTTGTGTTATATTTCACTGGATTTGACAGTGTTTAGTTATACTCACTGCACAATAAGATGACTTGGATTGTGCCGGTTTCTGTGTGTGTGTGTAGTTTTCTAATTACACGTGCTGACCATTTAAACAAGTGACAGTGTTCATCATTTAAAGTCAATTAGTACAAAGTTGGAACTTTCTGGTGATGTGATCGGTATTTAAAAAATCATTTTTTGTGTTTGGTTGCTGGCCTCATTAATGTGAGCGATTTCACAAAACATGACTGGGAGCATTCCTATTGGTCGTTATTTAAAACGCATTACAAACTTCGACGCATGCGCACATTGCTATCGTAGTCCTTTAGTAAGGATTAGGGTTAGGGTTAGGGTTACGACGCCTAAGAACATCGTGAAAATGCCGGCCCGACTTGACTTGGCGCATGCACAAAGGCGCCCGGCTCAGCTACGACACTCGGTCCAGCTCCGATGATACACCGGCAGGGGTTTATAGTAATGTGTTATGTTGTCAACGGTGCATCTCGTCACTTCTATTAACTGGACTATACTTCTGTGTGTTATCAAATCTCGACTCATTTTAACTTCGTCGTCGCTTGGGGTCGTTATCGCCGCCATTCTCCAAGACTCGATAAGTAACACCTTTTCATAGTACGTGGCCTCGTTAGTTGGTTTGAAGACTTGTTGATATTACTAGGTAAGTGTTTTTATTAATAGCGAATTTACAAAACTTAATTCGCTGAGATAGATTTAGCATATTATGTATCTGTGTGTGAGTGCGTGTTGTGTGTGTATTCAAATACACCACACTTCCATTCGTGCATAAAATCAAGCAAACCACGTTTGTGAAAGAAGTTGTCTTGTAAAGTTGAATTATGATAACAAACTTGTCGATTTACGAAAGTTGTTTACTGTTTGGTCTAAACGAAATTTGACGCCTTTTGGGAAAATAATTGTAATAAAAACTCTCGCTGTTTCAAAGATTACTCATTTGCTAATGAATTTACCAGACCCAGGCGCTGTGTGTTTGAACGCTATTAATAATATGCTTTACAAGTTTCTTTGGGATAATAAACCGGATAAAGCTAACCGCACTCGTGCGTGTCAGGATTATCCGCATGGTGGCTTGAAGATTTAAATCGTTTATGTCAGCCTTGAAAATTAGTTGGTTGACGCGCATATTGCGTGATGAAGGGAATATTAAAGCAACCTGTCACTGGATTTTTTATGTAAAACGGTATGGCAGAGAAATTGCTAATGTTATTATGAAACAATGTAATAATCTATTCTGGGTTGATGTATTTAAACATGTTAAACAGTTATTTTCTAATTGCACACCTAATACATTCAATGACTTTGTCTCTGAAAACCTTTTTTATAATGTCAATATTTGCAGAGATCACAAAGTAATCTTTCCTCGGGACTGGTTGCAGAATGATATTGTTAAAATTGGGGATATCATTGGACTGAATGGCTGTTTATCTTTTAATGAATTTAAGCATAAATACCCGAATGTTACAACAAAGTTTTTGTTATATGAAGGTGTAACGCGTGCTGTCAAACGCTACCAAAGCGCACTGCACATTGAAACAGAAAGCGAATTTGTAATCGAAGATGACATAGTTTGGCGGTATTTATCAAAAGGTAATGTGAAGCAAATATCTTCAGCTTTAATCTATTGTCCGGATATCCCTATAGCTATTGAAAAGTGGAATGAAGAATTCAGCACCCAATTAGACTACCAAAAGTTGTTTAAGCAAATCATATTTACAACACATGATTCTAAACTAAGATGGTTTCAATATAAAGTTCTATACAGGGTTATTCCCACAGGTCGCTTTCTATACCGAAGACGTATCATTCACTCAGCCTCATGTACATTCTGTCAACAAGAAGAAGAAACCTTACTGCATCTTTTATGGGATTGCTAATGCCAAAATTATTGGATTGAAATTCAAAACTGGATCACTGATACTTTCCCACATTGCTCAAGATTTATACTTTCACGGGAATTAACTGTGTTCGGAGTTAATAATGATACAAAGACTGACAGAGTTATTGATCTCTTCTTGTTGACAGCCAAATACAATATCTTTTGCTCCGAACAGAAGGCAGTGCCACCGTCGCTAACCTCTTTTGTAATAAAACTCAAACAATATTTTGAGGCTGAAAGAGCAAAAGCCTTTATTACCCCGGCTCCCGTTTTTCTTCCTACTGGATGTTGTACAGAAAAGCCTTTGAATAGTAAAAAAATGTAGAGTGAGTTTTTGTTTGCCGTTTACTTTTTTTTCTACCCCTTAAATCTTAAATAATATATTTCAAATACTTAAGACTTGATATTTTCTACTATGCTGCTCTCGCAACTGCGAAAAGGCCTTTACATGCTTCTAGTGTTCGTCTCCTAAAACAAAGGCCCTGCTTGGATATATGCTTGTCCCTGTTTGTGTGACTGTTTGTTTACTATAAACTAGAAAATGTATTTGATGTTGTATTTGTAGGTATTGTGATTAAATAAAAATTTTTAAAAAAGTTGTCTTGATTTTGTTGTCCTGATTCGGTTCTTTGCAGTCCGCTGGACTCAGTAAGCAATGACTAACTAACTAACTAACTAACTTTAAAAAACAAAAAAATATGGTAGATTGAATGACGTCATATTGGTCACGCAATATGTTTGCTGTCATGTTATTATTTATTTTGCGCTCTTTTCTGTGAAATTAATGGACGCATTTCTTTGAAACTTGGTATGTAGTTAGTTAGTGATTGAGAGAGAGAAGCCGATCCTGATTTGGCTCGGAAGAGTCCGCTAGATCTAAAGCAATAATCATGTAATGTAATGATTGAGAGAGAAAGAGAGGGAGAGTGAGAGAGAGAGAGAGAGAGAGAGAGAGAGAGAGCGAGAGAGAGAGAGAGAGAGAGAGGGGGGGGGGGAGAGAGAGCCCATCACTTGTTTGTAGCCTATTTGTAATGTTGTACTTCTTTTTTTTTCAATTACTCAAAAGGATCATTTGCATATTGTTTCACAAGCATTTGTGCACATTTACTGCACAATCTGGGTCGTTTAATTTTAAAAAGCTACCGAGTAACAGCATTCGACACTCCAGGTTTGTTTACCTTTCGCTCTGCGTCGGATTGCCTACCTTGAGTTTTTCTAGCACGATGACCGCTTGGGGCACCCCCTCTCCCAAGGTATGTCATTTGTGTTTTTTTTTGCAGTCTTTCGGAATGATATTGTGTAACTGAATATTCTTTGGTATATATCAAACTTGAACCAAATCCCTCTAGTAGTTTGGAAGGAAATAGGATTATATTTTAAAAAAATACATAAAAAAAACATTAAATTACATTACATGATTATTGCTTTAGGTCCAGCGGACTCTTCCGAGCCAAATCAGGACCGGACAACACCCGATCCGCATAAAAGATCTGCTGAAACAACCCTAGTGGTAAAACTGAAAGCTCTCCACCAGCCAGTCACTTTACAATAAAGACATCCCACGCAGGGGACGCTGAGGCTGTACTCTAATTTATCGAACCCCCGTTTACAAAAACAAAATAGAATACAAACATCATTATAAATTATCAACAAAACACATACATATAAAATACCTACATTGCCAACTAATAACATCATAGGAAGCCCTAGTGACCACCTGGCAGAAAGCGTTCAATATTCCCAAGCTGATCCAACAGACCTCATACACAAATAAGGAGTCTTGTCCCGGAAGAGTTTTCAAGAAACAAGGTAGGTGACTGGTCTAGCAAAGAAGAAGATAGTATAGCAGATGGATAGAACAGAGCAGGAATGAAAAAGAGCAAATGAGAAAGACAGCGACAGTGGGAATTTAAAGCACTAAATTTCCAGAAAGTGGGGATACTATTTATACTGAAACCTCCGGCACCCCAACGGGGGTTAAAAATAAAATCACAACTAGAAGACATTATGATGTCACCAAAATAACGCTACATGATGACGTCACTCAATATACCATAGTTTGTCTTAAAGCTCAAGGCAGTATGTACACTCTAATTACATACGAACTATGACAAAAATCTTTATCTAATGACATCACGATGATTACGTCACTCGATTGCAATAAGTTAGGTTTTAACTTGGAAGCACAGATAAAAGACTTAAACCTGAACCAAAATCCCTCCAGTAGTTTGGGAGAAAATAGGATTTAAAGAAAACAAAAACAAATCATGACGTCGCCGTGATGATTTCACCCGAAATGCATACTTGTTTGTCATATGGTAGGGTTCACTATTTCGTAACTAAATATTAACTTTTAAAGAAATCTGATCATTACTTTCAGAGAAACGTGCGCAAATATCTCCTCTTGACGGATGCCGGACGGACGGACAAAGCCAAAAGCAATAGTTTCCAGAGCTTTACAGCTTTATGCCATTATTATGTATTGAAGATTAATTGTGCTGCTGTAATCAATAGATGAGTGCGTTATGTATGATATTAATTGTATATGCCAATAACCAGCCTCTATAAAACATTTATAATTCCGCGGTTCAGCGGATTTCCGCTATTGCAAAAAAATATTTTCGCCCAAAAAACAGTATAGTTTTCCGCGGAACAAAAAAAGGTTGACATCAATTTCCCTCCAATGAAAAAGTGTTTTGTTCGTGTCCTCAAGTAAAACGGAACCACGGAACTGCGCATGCGCTTGTGTGAATTGTAACCGGTAAAATGGATGCGACACATTGTTGAGCGTGGCGAGGCGTGTTGAGCGTGGCGAGGCAGTTGATGATAAAACGCCTGGGGGTGGGAAGGAATGGACAAAGAAGTGGGTGATGAACGACTAGGATAGCATTTTGAGAGAGATCTGAAGAAATGGATCGGCCTTTTGTATAGTGTGCCTGTCAAAAATCAAATACTAGCATTGGGGAACTTGCTGTCTCAGGCTAAAAAAAACAACTAAAAGGTCTCATGAAACTGTGATGTAAGTGTGCTGCACTCAACTCTTAGCCAGTGTTGCTGATGCACAATCTGTGAAGCCAGCGTCCTGCACCCAGCATTCAGGCAGTAAAGCACCTCAAAAACCTGTTTAGAGAAACTGCAGTCACAAACAAACCAATCTCTCCAAATTCTTCCAACATACCAACTAAACCATTGCCAGTGAAAGCACAGTTTCAAGATTTGGATTATGCACCAGAATGTATGAACATTTTAAAAACTAATTTTGCACTTCATTGATGAATGAGGACTGTCAGTTGGGCATCAGTGTGTTTAAACTTACATTTGTAGTTGGACTTTGTTGGCGAATAATAACTGTAAGTTATGCATCGATAAAGACAGGCTGCTTCAAGCTGTGTGTGATCCAGCACATCTTTCTTTCGCTATTTCATGGTGTTGGGTCATCAAAAATCCACGATTAAAATGCAACAATTCGTTTTCGCTTGGGGAGGGAGGGTGGAGGGGAGAAAGGGAGGGAGAGGAGGAGGGCATTCCCCTGCACTCTCTACCAGCGCCTATTGGGCCCCTGGACTCTCCTTTCCACCCCCACTTCCACCCTCCCCACCTCTGGACAATTTCCTCTTTCTTAACTCCAGACCATTACAAGCCCCATATTTGAGTTGCACGCTAACGTTATTACCACTGTACACAGCACAAAATGTAAAGCCAACTAAAAACACTGATGATGTTAGTAATGTGCTGTACTGTGCAATCACGCAATAATAGAAACAATGGCAAGTATTATTTTAAGCACTGATTTAGAAAAAAAATAATGTGCAATTATATTGATAGGTATGCGTATGTATGTTCCAAGGAATATGACATAATGTTGTATGTATGACGTGGTCAGCTCATCGCCTTCACGTCCGGGGAAAAAAAAAACTAGCATTCTACGGAGACAACATTTTACACAGACAGCTTGAGAGACAATTTAGAGAGATTTTATTTGCTAACTCACAACTCTTTCATTTTGTTTTTCTAACAATTATTTTATTTATTGGAAACAAACATCAAATAATCAAAATACAAAATCTGTATCCTACCTTTCTAGTACCATCCCATCACCTAATGCGGAGGCAGAGAACTAAGAAACTGAGAGCTGAGACAGATATAATGGGTATCCAGTATCAACATTACGCATCCCAACTTAATAACGATTGGTCAACTGTGCAATCATGAATATTTATAAAAACTTTCTATATGCGCGTGCGCTCTTATTCTTATTAATATTATTTTCAAGGAACTTTCCCAACCCGTCTCACTATCTCCTAACCTTACACCATTCTGTGAAGTTTCATTCACCACCTAACTGGCTACGCGATATTAAAGGTGAAATAGAACCACATTAACCATACTCCACGTCTTTCCTCTAACTTTGAGTAAAGATTACTTTCCCACACCAATGCATCTCCTCACTACCTGATTTATTATGTATCTTCCGTCTCCTTAAGGTTTGGACAAGCTCGGCGCTAATTACGTTCCCGTTTTTATAACCTCTTATTATCAACACTAATACAGACTTCTTTGTTTCAAAACTAAACATTTCCAGCAACTGTAATACGCTTCTCAAATGTGTTAAAACGTTACATCAATTCCGACAACTGTGGTACATTTCTAACATTGTTTTATAGCCATAATTTGGACTCTATCACATATGTCACAAGTTTGTTGGCCCGTTTAGGGCCAAGGAAAAAACTAATGTTGTTTGACACATGTTTGGTGGCCAGTATAGGGTCAAGGAGAAACTATGTTGTATTACACAAGTTTGTTGGCCAGTTTA